>CM035420.1:102604923-102932423 GCA_020310875.1 Ceratopteris richardii
TATAGGGATCCATTTGAGAACGGTCTGTGACTGGGTAGTGATCACCTTTGGCCGCTTCATGTTTGAATGATTTCGTGAGGGTTTGATCCATCGTGGTTGGCTCTTTACTTTGGTGGATGCTACCAGTACTTTTGTCTTCCAAACCCATATCCTTGCAGAAGAGGTTCTTTGATCTTTGTTGGAGCTTTGTGCTTGATTCAGTCCTTTACCCCGCCTTGGTGTCTTTGTTGTGCAGGTTGTTGCCTTCAAGTCCCCCCCTGGATTTTTTCTGAGGTTAGGCTTGATTGCTTGGGATCCTTGGATTGGAAGTGGTCTTTCTTGAGGATAAGTCATAGTAGGCCTAGACCATAGATTTTGAAGTCTAGTGTGAGGGGGCTGATTTTGTGCAAGGGCTTTCTTTGGTACCCATATCATAGTGCGATTTGGTTGAGCTCTAAGTAATTTCTTGGCCACCCAAATTTGCTTGACATTACCAAGAAAATGTGATTTGTGTTTCTTGATGTAAGGGTCTTTTGGGCCTTCGATGTGAGTTTTTTGAGAAAACTCATCTTTACATGGGAAATGCAACAAGGGTTTTGATCTTCTATACATACATCAGGCTTGTGCAAGGGATCAATGGGTTGTGTGGTTTGAGATTGATCTAGAGATTCATCGAGACATTTATCCTTATTACACAGAATCCCTAGGTGTACAAATGGTTGATGGATTGTCATGATTCACCCTAGAGTCGACATCATTTTCCACATTAGTGATACAAAGCATTGGTTGATCATCTCCTTCTTGATCATATGAGTGTAGATCATCTCTGCTTATGGTTTCATGAGGGGCATCCAAATTTACAGGAAGAGAGGGTCCTTCCACATCCCCCAAACACTTGGAGTCCTCCATTTCTCCATTCTCTAAGGTTTCCTGTGATTTACTCAAAGAAGGATTAGATTCAAAAACATGAGTAGAAAGAAATTTTTTTTCATGAAAAGCACACTCTTTGGAAAGATGATTTTGCCTCCAATTATCATAAGGCAGATAGTCATTAGGATTTTCCATTGAAAAATATGTAGAAGCACGGGTAATAGGTGGAGAAGACTCCTCAAATTCTTGATGATTTTGTGTAATGAACCTTTGGGTGCCAATGATCAAGTCTTCATCTATACAATCCATAACAAAGAATGTTTCCGAAAATTGCATATCATCCACCATAACCGGCAACACAACTTGACCCATGCATTCATAATGTTCATCATCCATGAGGATAGAAGAATGAGTTGTTGGTTGAATGTTCTAAAAAATAATGGTCAATAGGTCAATATGAATTAGATTCCACTCACAATGAGGATTGATATATGCACTCAACCTTCTATAGTCATATCCTATCCTGATATCCACAAAAGTATTATCATATTCTCTTGTTGCAAATAAGGATCCCACCCCCCTAGACATTTTCTCCGTTTCCTTGACTCCTTGCAAATTTTCTCTAGATGTTTCACACTCATGTGAGATTATTTCATGCACTTCATGTTTATCTCCCTTCTCTTTTCCCATCTTAGCCCCCTTTCTTCTCTCTTTTTCTTTTTTCTTTCCCATGATACAATTTTTCTCCCCCTTGGTATTGCTCAAAACTCCTTTGGAGCCCCCTTGGTTTCCTAGTCCCACATGAGGCCCAACTTCAAATTATCCTATCTAAAAATCAACACATTATTCTTATAAAAAACAGTTGAGGCCATGTAGGATTCAAAACGAGCTTTCCAACGAGCTATAGATCTAAAAAAATGGACTTTGGATGAAAAAGTTATGTCAAATCAGGCTCCTGGGGATCAAAATAGGCAAACAGGACCTTTTGGAAAAAATCTCGATTTTGTGAAATCAAGAGAATCGTGATTTTGTGAACTTCAAGAGAATCGCAATTTTGTGAACTTCCAGAGAATCACGATTGTGTGAAATCAGAGAATCGCGATTTTGTACCTTGAGACTCGTGTTTTCACAAAATCGTGTTTTTGGACGAAAATCGTGATTTGTGAGAATCACGATTTTGAGCAGAGAATCGTGTTTTCACAGAATCGCCTTTTCACAAAATCGTGTTTTTGCTGAAAATCGTGATTGGTGAGAATCGCGATTTTGAGCAGAGAATTGTGATTTTGAGCAGAGAATTGTGTTTTCACAGAATCGTGGTTCACAGAATCGTGTTTTCACAAAATCGTGATTTCACAAAATCATGTTTTCAAAATCGTGGTTTTTGACATGAAAATCACGATTTTGTCTCAGAGAATCGTGTTTTCACAAAATCGTGTTTTTGCTGAAAATCGTGATTGGTGAGAATCGCGATTTTGAGCAGAGAATCGTGTTTTTGAGCAGAGAATTGTGTTTTCATAGAATCGTGATTCACAGAATCGTGTTTTCACAAAATCGTGATTTCACAAAATCATGTTTTCAGAATCGTGGTTTTTGACATGAAAATCACGATTTTGTCTCAGAGAATCGTGTTTTCACAAAATAGTGTTTTTGCTAAAAATCGTGATTGGTGAGAATCGCGATTTTGAGCAGAGAATCGTGTTTTTGAGAATCGCGATTTTGAGCAGAGAATTGTGTTTTAACAGAATCGTGGTTCACAGAATCGTGTTTTCACAAAATCGTGATTTCACAAAATCGTGTTTTCAGAATCGTGTTTTTTGACATGAGAATCACGATTTTGTCTCAGAGAATCGTGTTTTCACAAAATCGTGTTTTAGAGAATCGTGTTCACATAGAATCGTGTTTTTGGCTGAAAATCGTGATTTGTGAGAATCGCGATTTTGAGCACAACCACAGAATCGCGATTCTGAGAATGACCACAGAATCGTGATTCTTTCAGCAAGCTTTTAGGCGGGAAACAAAAAATTGTGATTTTCAAAAAAACTTGAATTTTCACAGAATCGTGATTTTCATCACAGAATCATGTTTTTTGGCCGGAACTTCGAATTTTTGAGCGCCGAGCAATGGCAAGCTCCGTATGTGCAGAAAATCATGAAAAAACACTGCGCTTGCACTCTCTTGCACTTCCTAACTCCTCCTGGCACAATAATGCATGAAAAATGGTATGAAAATGGTCAAAATGCACTAAAAAACAAGAAATGTCTATGAAGAAGAAGATGGAAGAAGATGGAGATGGTGATGATGATGAAGATGAAGAAGAAAAATCAGAAAATGAACAAAAATGACAGTTTTTTTACCTTCCAATGTCGCAAATCTACGATCTTACCATCACAATGCTTGTCCTCGAAGCTCTCTCCCCGGCAATGGCGCCAAAATTTGGTGTAGCTCAAGCGTAAGCACCACCTCCTTTAGTTGTCAATCCGCGGAGACGTGAGGACGGGTATGAAGACCACGAGCAAGTGAAGACACAAGTGCGTGAGTGAAAGCACACAAACATGCACACACACATACACACACACGCGCACCCAGTAAGATCAAAGAGAGGAACAATGGAAGGACTTTGATTACAAAAGAAATCTATTACAAAACTGAAATCTACAAGAAGCTACGCCCAAAAATGAGCTCTCTAGCTCTTTTTATAGTTTTTGGACTAATTTAGGCCCTGTCCAGACCTAGTGTCCGGTCTAGTTAAAAATTAGGTTCTAGGGCTTATTTGAAGGCTCAAACGGAGTCTAAAAATTATGAAAATTGGTAGGATGATACTTCTAATGCTCCTCAAGCTCGAGGACTCCTCAACTTGCACAAAATGGAGCTACAAAAATAGAAAATGGTATTTACAATGGTTTTAGTGATAGAAATCACTATTTCTGTAGGGGATTCTTCTTAAAAGTTGACATGTACTTCTTGGAGCTCCCGACTTGCTCCTTCTTCTTGTGTGTCCACCTCTTAGATGTGCTCCTATGCTTTGTCCTTGACTTTCAACTTCAACAGGGGGCTTGGGAATTTTGGATATTGTTGGGTTGGCTGACAAGCTGGCGGCAAAATGGCTTATCAAGGCTTGGAGCAATAGAGAGTCCTCTTGGGCTAAATTGATCTTCAGAAACACAGAAGACCTTACCTTAGTTGGCCATCCTGATTGGAAGGACATAGGGATTCTCACGCTTTTGTTCTCCCCTCACCCAGTGTGCCCTAAAGGCTCTAGCCTCGTGTGTTCCTTATGGAAGAATTGGAACAAGGCCAAACAGTTCATCAGAAGCAGTGATGAGTGGAAGTGGGTGACTGGGATAAGACAAAATGACTTTATTTGGTTCCCGATCAGTGGCATTAGGGGGGTGGAGTCTTGGAACCTCGAAATTGCGAAGCGGTTATGGAACAAGGGGTTCAAACAGTGGAAACAACTTTGGAAACAAGAGACCAGCCAGTGGATTAGGTTCGAAGAATTGGATCCGAGACTTAGAGGTACCTTTGAGGAATGGACTCTTCTTCAAAGTAGGTGTTTAGCATGAGACCGCTCAACTACCTGCCTTCTCTGCAGTCAGGATCTTCCTTGCTTGGAGGGCCTCAAATGGAGCAATGGTGAGAAGCTATCCAGAACCCCCAACTTCAAAGAGGATTTAGATGTTCACCACACTCTTAACAAGAGATGGTGCCTTTCTTGGATCAAACTTCGGTGGGAACTAAAATTCATGTCTATTTGGCACCCCCTAATTGAGGTCAAAAAGTCCGTTCTCATGTGGCAAATCTTGCATAAAGGTATCTGGTCCAATGCAAGGGCTAATAAAATCTGTGGTGTGCCGCCATGGTGCAAGCGTTGCCATCGGTGCATCGAAGATTTAGCTCACCTGTTCTTCGACTGCCCCAAGTCCCGTGTTATTTGGCATCATGTGACCCGAGTATTGAGACTCACGAACCAAATCAACTGGCAACAGGTGATGTTGGGTGAGGCAGTCAACTGCTCATCGAGGCTGTGGAATGCCATCAGAGGTGAGACTCTCCGGAAGATTTGGAGGGAGCGATGTGATGTCAATTTTGGCCAAACTCCTAAGGAATGGTTGATCGAGAAATCCTTGTTTCTCCTAGGTAAAAGAATCTCCTGAGATAAGAGATCTCCACCGTTTAGACATCACTGTATTTATCTCCTCGAAAACAACAAGTTGAAACCCAAAATGGGTCCCACATGAGGGTGATGATAAATTTATCCACCTCATTTGTAATGCCCTCTAGCTTTCCATACTCCTCCCCTGCATTGTGGGATTTGGAGGGTCCCATGGACACTAGTCCCACTCACTTGTAACTTTTTTTCTTTATTTTAATTAAAGTCCGGGAGATTAGGCTAAGGCCGAACTTCCTTTTATTAAAAAAAAAAACATATATAAATAACTAAATACTTATCCATTTACTCATCGGGTTTAAAAACATATGAATATACATGCATACTTCAATGAAGATATCATACATATGAATATACATGCATACTTCAATGAAATATCATATATTCATTTTTTGAGGTAAAAGACTCGAATGTATTCGAACACAAAACTATTCAATTTGTTAGAAGAGACTCAGCATCGATCCAATAGATCTCATTCTGTTCAGGACCACTGAAATTGAGGTTACATGCATACATGTATACATAAGCTCATGGAGTTAGGGCACTTAAAGGTACCCACACATACTAATAGATGTGCACTTTACTTGTTTAAATTAATGCACATGCATTCACATAGGTATATACATAGTATTCACGATATATGGAGCACATACAAGCATCAATGACTATCCATGCACAAATGTATGGATAGAAATGCATTCACATTAACTTAAGTGCTCACATACACTCAAGGTTACTCATATGTAGGGTTTCCCATTTTGGGACCCACAAGAACACATAGAAAGAAATACATTACTTGAAGCTAAAGTGCACAAAAATGTTATGAATAGAGGGTTTAAATAGAAATAAAGTGAATGGTTTCAATGAAAGTTCAATGATCTTTTCCTATTTCGATCAAGGCATATATTCAACTTCTTCAACCTATAGGTACTCAAGAGAGAGAGAGATTCAGTTAATTCAACTATTCATATCAAAAGGATTTTTAAAATTTAGAGATGACCACTTTGGAAGGAAACTTTTAATTTTTTTGAATGCCGGTCGGAGTGATCAAATCCTTTCGACAACTTTGTTGACACCCCTCCGATCACAATCTCATAATCATACGAAAATTGATGAGCATACTCAAGGTGATTGGAGTTCAAAATTACTTCACTTTGTCATGTCAAAATTTGGATCTAAGATCGCTTTGGCCTCTGAATGCACTATCATAGTGCTTGTGTAGACAATTTCATACTTTTGTGCCAGACATATATACACATTTTGGTTCGCCAATAAATCACCTCGAAGTGCATTATAGGTTTAGCAGAGCTCAACAGAGTAGTTTTATTTAGCTTTTTGAGATACAATCATTTTTCAGCATCAAGGTATCAGTGAGCATGGATTAAAGCAATGATGTATTCTATATGTTGGTTGTTGAGGATAAGTTGGATGGTACCAATTACCCATTATGGCATATATGATGCATCATGTATTGGTGGCAAAAGGAATGTGGAATATTATGCAAGGTGTTGAAAAATGACCTACTACACCTCCAAATACTGTTATTGAAGGTGATGCAAATGGCATTGAAGATGATGATCTTCAAATTCCTATTTGTGTTGCAATTCCTGTTGCACCTACTACGTCTGTCAAACGTGCCATTATCCCTCATATTTTCTCTTGCAAAACAACAAAGGATACTTGGGATACACTTTCCACCTTATACCAAGCAAAGAAATGAGGCTGGTGTTGCTTACCTTCGAAAACATTTGGAGAATGAGCATATGAATGTAGAAGATTCTATGGACAATTTTTGGACAAAGATCAAAGATTTGAAGGAACAATTGATATTTGTTGATGAAGTCTTGGCAGAGAGTTCACTTGTGCAGATTGTTCTGAATGGTCTTCCAGATTCATATTAGAGTTTTGCTTCTACTCATCGGTTGATGATGAAGGGCAATCCAAACACCTTAACATTTGAGGAGTTAGCCTTCGTTTTGTTGTGGGAATATCAGTCCAGGTAAAATAGGTCCATTATGCATGTAGCAAATCAAGCTTTCTTAGCTATTTAGAAGGGCAAAGGTAAATGGAGTTCATCTACTAGTAAGCAAAGATCTACTAATTCTGCACATTCGGAAAAGGAAGACAAAGACAAGAGCAAATTAGAAATGCAAAAATTGTTTTGCAAATATTGCAAAGGAAATTATTGTTTCATAAAGAGTTGTACGAAATTGGTTGCAAAAGAGGCAAAGGAAAAAGAGGTTGGAATGGTTGTTGAAGAGGCATTTACACCTAAAGTAGAGTTTGCTAATCTTGTGGTGAATGAAGAATGGACATTTACTACTATTTGCAATTATGAGCCATCTTCTCATGAACATTGTGTTGAGATATCAAGCTCAACATGTGATGATCAAGGATGACACCTATCACTTTTTCACTTCTCTGACATGTATAGTGGTCATGTGAGTATATGTCAGGGATACTTTAGTGAGCTTTACTAGATTCATCTACCGAGAGTGATGGCACACTTGGTTCTTGCTAGCTGATTCATTTGCAAACATTGGGTTTTTTCGTATGTACTATTCTTTATATATTGCACTAGTTGTATTGTTGTATTAGGTCATTCTTGTATATTCATTTTATGTAGTAGTAGTAGTAGAAGAAGAAGAAGAAGAAGAAGAAGAAGAAGAAGAAGAAGAAGAAGAAGAAGAAGAAGAAGAAGAAGAAGAAGAAGAAGAAGAAGAAGACTTTTCCTTCCTTGCCTCAATTCTTGTGTGTGCTTCTCTTTGAGTGTGAGAGTGTGCGAGTGAGCTTTTTTCCTTATCTCCTTCCTCATGACATGGTATCAAAGCTAGTGTGGCTAAAGAAAGTTCATGGACAATGTAGACAGTGAAGAGTACGCAAGAAGGCATGGAGAAAGCGCAATTCAAAAACAGCCTTAGATTGCTATGAAAATCGACATGAAGGTAGAAGGCATAAAATTATTTTCAAGAGTTATTCCTTTAGGGTCACTTTTTTTTCTCATATTTTTGTTTTGGAGCGATCTAAAAATCAGGTGAGTTTGAAAAATTCTAACTTGCATTCTATTTGGCAACACTCAAATATTCTAGACCCAAAATTTCAAGCAATTTTGTGTACTGTTGGTACATGAAAATTGTGTTCTTTTGAGATCAAATTGTCACATGACATTGTCACAGTATTCAAGTACATGTTGGTAAGTGACTACACCTTGAAAATCAAAAGCATATGTGAGTCCCTTGCATCTATGTGCATGAGTGTATATGATGATGATAAAGTGGAAGTGTGCCTTTGTGGTTAGGAGCTACATATAAGCAGTTCAAAACTTCTATTCAAACTAGGGAAAATATTTCGAATTGTGGTGATCTGGTGTCCATGCTAATTATTGAAGAAAAGAATCTTGGTGAGGACTCAAACTCTAAAGGTAAACCTAGTTCTGAGTAGGTATTCTACTCTAGAAAAGGAAGACGCAAAGGTAGAGGTTTCAAAAGTGGAAGAGGAAATAGCAACCAAGACCAAGGTCAATATCGGAATCATGCAAGAGGTAGAGGGCAGTTTTGAGGCAGGGGAGCCAAAGAGGCTGTAAAAATTTCCAAAGAAATAATTCAGGTAATGACAATAAAGAATGCCTAAAATTGTGGTAAACATGGACACTTTGAATGTGATTACAAATTGAAGAATCAAAATAATAGAAGACAGTGAAACAACTATGCATCCACAAGTGCAGATACGTTAATGACACTTCACTTCGATCGGATGATCACTCCAGTACTTCCAAAATGGAGCTCATAATCAAAATGAAGCTCGATAGGTATTTTTTCTTGAATCGCAAGTGGAGTGTTATTACAAAGGTCATGAATTTTTTTTGAAGCGAGGGGTGACCCGAACGGACTGGCGCTTCACCGTACAGATCATCATTTTAAGTTACAGATCATCATTTTAAGTTACAGATCATCAGTCATGCCGTCAAACAAAGCGCATGATCTGCCGAACTTCGGGCGACTGGCACTTCATGTGCCCCCCGTAAGAGAGAGAGAGCCGCTACAAGTAGCTTCCCATGGCTATTGAATGCACGTAGATGGTAGAGTGACATCGGAGAGAGAGAGAGAGGGAGGGAGGGAGGGAGAACGAGAGAGAGAGAAGCTGCAGGCAGGTTCCTGTGGCTATCGAATGCACGTAGATGGCAGAGTGACATTGGAGAAAGAGAGATGAGAGATAGATAGATAGAGAGAGATATAAACCTCCCCCTTCATCTCTGAGTTTTTGGGTGTTGCAGATAGAGCTTGTGGCAGACAAATGCACAGACAGTGTGTGTGTGAGAGAGATCTGGCAACGGCAGAAGTAGACTCGCACAGAGGAGGAGAGAGAAAGAGAGAGAAAGTCACAAGCCAACGTCAGGTAGCTATGGACATGTGAACAGGGATGAAAAATGTGGGTGTGCAAGCACGCTAGATACAACAAGAGATCGAGCTTCTGACTGGTTACGCACGATGCATTCATGTATGCGAGAGAGAGAGTTTTCAAATCTCCCTCCTCGAGATAGAGCAATGCTCGAGCGTAGAGAGCAGACGGAGAGAGGGATATCCGAGAAAGAGAGATGAGAGAGATAGAGATAGATAGAGAGAGAGAAACCCCCCCCTTCATCACTGAGTTTTTGGGTGTTGTAGATAGAGCTTGTGGCAGCCGAATGCACGGACAGAGTGTGTGTGTGTGAGAGAGAGAGATCTGGCGATGGCAGAAGTAGACTCGCAGAGAGGAGGAGAGAGAAAGAGAGAGAGAGTCACAAGCCCTCGTCAGGTAGCTATGGACATGTGAACAGGGATGACAAATGTGGCTGTGCAAGGACGCTAGATACAGCAAGAGATCGAGCTTCTGACTGGTTATGCACGGTGCATTCATGTATGAGAGAGAGAGAGTTTTCAAATTTCCCTCCTCCAGACAGAGCAATGCTCGCGCGTAGAGAGCAGACGGAGAGAGTCATGTTCTTCTCCTCCGGCTACTATAGACCTATGCACGCGATGTATTCACGTCTGAGAGAGAGACTTCTTTGATTCCCCTCCTCCAGATAGAATAGCACTCGTGTGTAGAGAGCGGACGGAGAGAGTCATGTTCTTCTCCTCCGACTGTTGCATACCTATGCGCACGATGGATTCACGTCTGAGAGAGAGAGTTCTCAGATTCCCCTCCTCAGGACAGAGCAGCGCTCGTATGTAGAGAGAGAGAGAGAGAGAGAGAGAGAGAGAGAGAGAGAGAGAGAGAGAGAGAGAGAGAGAGAGAGGGAGCTCTGCAGTGATTCATGTCTTGGGCTCTCACCATGGAGTAACATAACTCTGTATTGTTCCACTCAGTGATGCATAAGGGCTAATGTTGGTAGCCATTTTTACGTTGATTCCTTCATGAATATAAATTGGATTGTCAATAGTGAAATATGAATATCGCATCTCTATCATTTATGAACTTGTCTTGTGTTTTAATTTGTATCTATAGCATGATGTGTTGACGTGAGGACATGTTATTGCTATTTGAGATATGGTAATCATTCATAAGGAACATGAATGATTTTTAAGCAGAAGTTAATTGGGGGTTAAAACATAATGAAGAAATTAGAACTCGCAGTTAGGTGCTGCAAGCGATAGAACACAGAGAGAGAGAGAGAGAGAGAGAGAGAGAGAGAGAGAGAGAGAGAGAGAGAGAGAGAGAGAGAGAGAGAGAGAGAGAGAGAGAGAGAGAGATGTGCATACACATGATTGCATGCATGTTAGTAAGTGAGCATGCATGTATAAGTAAGTGTATGAATGTATGCACGCATGTGCATGTGAGCATGTGAGCATGTGAGAGAGTGCATGTGCGTGTGCACGATTATATATGAGTGAGTATGTAGGAATGCATATGAGAAAGTGAGTGCATGCATGTGAATGTGAGAGCATGCATGTGCATGAGTGCATATGTACGTGAGTGTGTGCATGCATGTGAAAATGAAAGATATGTGCATATAGATGAATGTGCGTGAATGTGAGAATGTGTATGTGCATGACATGGATGTATGCATGTGAGTGAGTATGTAGGAATGCATATGAGAAAGTGAATGCATGAATGAGTATATATGGATGCATATAAGCATGCATATGTATGAGTGCATATGTATATGAAAGTGCATATGTGCATGCATGTGTAGGTGTGCTGAATGCATGTGCATGTGCATAATCTTAAGTAAGTGTTTATGAGAGCATGAATGCATAAGTATAAATGTGTATGCATGAGAGTAAAATGCACATTTGCATGAGAGACATTTGTATGCATATGTGTAAATGAATAAGCATAAGTGCATATAAGTAAATGAATGAAGGCATCGAAGATTGAACACATATGCATGAGTGCATGTATGCATGTGCGCATGGGAGAGATAGAACACACAAAGAGAGAGAGAGAGAGAGAGAGAGAGAGAGAGAGAGAGAGAGAGAGAGAGAGAGAGAGAGAGAGAGAGAGATGTGCATACACATGATTGCATGCATGTTAGTAAGTGAGCATGCATGTATAAGTAAAGTGTATGAGAGAGAGAGAGAGAGAGAGAGAGAGAGAGAGAGAGAGAGAGAGAGAGAGAGAGAGAGATGTGCATACACATGATTGCATGCATGTTAGTAAGTGAGCATGCATGTATAAGTAAGTGTATGAATGTATGTATGCATGTGCATGTGAGCATGTGAGCATGTGAGAGAGTGCATGTGCGTGTTCACGATTATATATGAGTGAGTATGTAGGAATGCATATGAGAAAGTAAGTGCATGCATGTGAATGTGAGAGCATGCATGTGCATGAGTGCATATGTATTTGAGTGTGCATGCATGTGAAAATGAAAGATATGTGCATATAGATGAGTGTGCATGAATGTGAGAATGTGTATGTGCATGACATGGATGTATGCATGTGAGTGAGTATGTATGAATGCATATGAGAAAGTGAATGCATGAATGAGTATATATGGATGCATATAAGCATGCATATGTATATGAAAGTGCATATGTGCATGCATGTGTAGGTGTGCTGAATGCATGTGCATGTGCATAATCTTAAGTAAGTGTTTATGAGAGCATGAATGCATAAGTATAAATGTGTATGCATGAGAGTAAAATACACATTTGCATGAGAGACATTTGTATGCATATGTGTAAATGAATAAGCATAAGTGCATATAAGTAAATGAATGAAGGCATCGAAGAGTGAACACATATGCATGAGTGCATGTTTGCATGTGCGCATGAGAGAGCATGCATGTGCATGAGTGCATGTATATGCATATGAGATATTAGCATGTATATGCATATGAGATTTTAGCATGTATATAAATTGATATGTGCATTTGCATGTATGAAAGAGCATGTTTGTATGAAATAGAAGTGTACATAAATGCATGTGTAAGTATACATGCATGTTTGCATAAATGTATGCATGTGAGCATGTGTATAAGTGTGAGTATGTAAGAGTGCATGTGCATACATGAGAATGTATGAAGTACATTTAAGAGTAAATACATATTCATAAGTATAGAATGTGTATATGATAGTATCTATGCATGTTCATTAGTGTGTGCGTGCATGTGCATGAGAAGTATGCATGAATGCATGTGAGTGATATATGCATGTACATGAGATGCATAGATATATGATTGAATGCATGAATGAGAAGTATGCATGAATGCATGTGAGTGATATATGCATGTACATGAGATGCATAGATATATGATTGAATGCATGTGAGTGATATATGCATGTACATGAGTTGCATAGATATATGATTGAATGCATGTTTAAGAGATATATGAATGCATATATGTATATATAAAGTACAATAAACTAGTTCATTTCAGGATACACCTTCAACTCCGTGCAACATTATACATATCATCCAAAACATAAATAACTTGATCTGATTTATGAGCAAAATAACCATTTCTTTTAGGTGGTTATTATATTTCTAAATGTCCTTATAGTTATAAGATTTCTAGGGTATATGAGATGTGATGAGGTGAAGGATGTTTCACCACATGGCAAGAAAGTTTATTGAGTAGAATCATGTAAACTCATTCTTGTTCCTAGACTTAGGATACATGTATGTATTCATGCATGTATGAAATAACATGTGTGCATGAATGAATATGCATGAGCATAAGTGCATGTATGCATGTGAGTGTGAGTGTGCATGAATGCATGTTTGTGTGTATGTGAGCATGTGCATGAATGTGCATGGATATTAGTAAGTGTGCATATGCATGAGAAGATGTATGCTTTCGCAAAGCATTGAAGAGTACCTGATATTGACAAGTATTACAAATGGAAAGGTGGAGAGCCATGCAGAAGATCAAAGCTACAATCCTTCGAATCCTTCTACCTTGACTTCTCTAGATGATATGAAAATTGAAACTATTTTCGTAGAACTTAAAACTCTTGTATTTTCATAAGTTGTATAGGGTTGTTTGTTATTTCTTCCTTATATACATGAATGTTACCATCTCATTTAGATTAGCTTGAAGATTATCTTAGAACTTTTACTTATATTTGCCTACTTTGTATAGAGTTATTTTGTTCATCTTACAAATATGAATGTTTTCATCTCATCTGAAAATGAAAAAGGTTTTGCATGTAATCAAGTGATGTTTGCCATCTGCAAAGATCACTAGAATATTAACGAAAACCTTTCACAAAACTATTTTCATGTCGAAAGATCTAAAGCACATGAAAAAACACCCCGCATGTAGTCACATAGTAAGACCGTTGTGAAATCGGAATCAATCGAGCCAATGGTATTCATGCACACCCCGATATCCTTTGGTGAACCTAACATGAAGCATGAAAATTGTGTGCTTAGGGTTGTTGGATGTGATTCACTGTTGATTAAAAATTAAACTTTGCATTTCTCTTGGTTGCAGGTATGTGGAGAATAATCGACGAGCCGAGCCCTTGATGTCCTAAATCCTTTTCCTTGGTTGTTGAGGGTTGTTCTCTAGGGAATTGAGCACCTCCACGGGAAGAGGAGTATTCAAAAAGGAGGAGCCTTGACACTTCTTTCCCCCCCATCAACATATAAGAATTTCTTTTGCACGATTCACTTCTAGTTTTTTGTTCTTAGGATCTATTTATAAAGAATTTGTAAATAAAATATCATTGTGCACTTTTAAGTTTTTGTTACAAAAAAATTAAAGGTAACAGTTTTTCAAGTTCTTTCAATTTGGCATAGACACAAAAAGCACTCACATTACTTGCATTTGCATTATTTTGCATAAAATACATAAAAAAAACTCTTTTCAGCATTTGCATTGTTTTGCATAAAATACATAAAAAGAACTCTTTTCATTAGGAAAGATAGTCATTCTATGCACATTACATCGTAAGTCTCTTTTATTTTTGATAAACACGTAAAAGGAATGCATTGCAATTTGCATGAGGAATTATTTCATTTGTGCTAGTAAGTATTTTATAGCATAAAGAAAGGTTTCTTGTTGTTATTATAAATATCATTTTACTTAAGAAAAATTGTTCTTAGTTTTTCTACTGGTTATTTGTTGCTACTTTCTGTTATCTATCATTACTATCTACAAACTCTAAAAAAAAATTAAGAAAAATTTCAAAAAGAATATAAAAATAAGATTTCTATTTAAATTAAAGTAAATCTAGGAGTAAAAAATCAAGAGTTATAAAATTTAAAAACAAGAAAAATACAAAAACAAGATTTAAACTAAAATAAATCTAGAAAGTAAAAATCAAGAGTTATAAACTTTACAAATAAGAAAATAATTTTCAGTACAAGAGAAATAGTTAAAGTAAAATAAAGAAAAATAAAAGAAAAGTAAAAAAAGAAGATAGGACAAAAAGTCTAGGTATTAGCAAAACCTAAATCTCCTGGCTATCCTATATAGTGATAGTTTTAGGCAATTTAAAGAGCTTTTAGAACGTATCATTATAGATTTGATACTTCACTCTAGGCAACATCAAGAGCTTAAGATGGAAGAAGTATTTAAAAATATGATAATTGAAAAGCAAGGTGCACAAATAGTGCAATCAATCTTGCGTGAAAAAGGTAAATTCGCTGGACTTAATATTATTGATTACCAGGATGAATTTGAGGAGCAAGCGCAGATCCAAGGATTGCCTGACGATGTACTAGTACAGTACTTCGGACGAGTTGTCTTTGGATCTATTCTTGAAAGTATCCATGAGCATGCTAATAAACCTTGGGCTGACTTCAGGAAAGAACTCCATAAGATGTGCTTTCTTGAAGATTTTAGTCAGCATAGTCGGGAAAGTTTCCTAAGATGGGTTAATTCCCCTAAAGCAAGTGAATCTCTAACTCACTGTTTGTTTTTCTTTGGAGTTGTCCTCTTTGTAGCTCAATGATGAGTAGCACCTCCTTTAATGTCAATCCGGGAAGACATGAGGATGGTATGAAGACCTCGAGCACGTGAAGGCACAAATGTGTGAGTGAGAAGCACACTAACATGCACACACATACACACACGCGCACACACAACAAGAACAAAGAGAGTAAGACAATGGAATCACTTGTATTGCAACAAAGTTCTCATACAAGCTCAAAACTACAAGAAGCTACCCCAAAAATGAGCTCTCTAGCTCTATTTATAGTTTTTGACTAGCTTTGGCCCTGTCCAGACCTAGTGTCCGGCCTAGTTAAAAATTAGGTTCCATGGCTTATTTGAGGGCTCAAACGAGATCTAAAAAATATGAAAATTGGCAGGCCACTACTTCTAAGGTCCCCAAGCTCGAGGACTCCTCGGCTTGTACAAAATGGAGCTACCAAAAGATGAAACGGTATTTACAAGGGTTTCTAGTGATGAGAATCACTTTTATAATGATGTAAGGTTTGGAAAAATTTTAATAGGTTGCCTTAGTGCTAGATCCGCATGCATGGCCGTACTTGTTTCTTCTTATATGATGCCAATACTCTCCCCCCCTAGCGTTTGTCGCCTCTGACAGACCTCTGCTCCACGGTTTGATCAATGTACTGCTGCAGTAGGTTGGTGGCCAATTCTTGTTCTTTGATGCGTAGTCCCCTGACCAAATCTCTTTGCAGGGCATCCCAGTTGACTGCTCCAGGCATGTCAGGTTGCGGCGTAGTGTAGATTTTTGAATGCATTGTTTGTTCGCACGCAAATAATTGTAGCAGATGAGTGGGGCGTGGCACAAAAACTTCTGAGTGTGCTTCCCAGAACCCCGTGGTAAATATGTCATCGGAAGTTTTCTTGTAACAGGCAGGGAGATATCTTATTCGTGCATGCCATGCGTAAGTGACTCAAATGCTCGGGGTCGTGCTCATGTCATACAAAAAATCATAATTACCATTGATGAAGCCCGGAATTGGAGGTTGGATGTTACGTACATTTTGAAAGGTCTTTAGCACCACTTGCATCATGTCCAAAATTTTGAGCATCATCTTAGTGGCGACATCAGGCATGGGGTGGAGGCGTGGCATCCAATGTCTGATGGTTGCTATCATGTATGATACTGTAGGTGTGCCGGTTGGGGGTTCAATGGCGGGGTAATTGAGCCATTCTTTACAATTTGCATTGTTCTGAACCTTGATGGCGAATGCTTTCCATGATCTTCTTCTTTGTACTGGCCCAAAGCAAGGGTTATACTTCAAATGCATGGGAGCGTGATCCCTTGTTCTAAGCATTTCCGGGTAGGTTTCAAGTAACTTTTTCCTCCAAGTGGGTTGGAATATAGCCCCTTTTCTGGCTGCCTCTGGGATATCCTCTGGTTCGAACTGTGTTGCGAACGTAGGGCACTTGTTGGTGATTCTTTTGATCTCTGCGTTGTAGTCGTCCAACAATACAAAATAGGGTTTATATTGTAATTCTGAACTAGTTATCAGTCTTCTAGAGGCAAGGTGTCTGGAATACTCTGATTGAAGTATGGTTTCTTCAATGGTCCGCATTGCCCGCATCTGAGTAGATATACGTTCCTCGTGAGTTGGCCCCATTTCTTCTACCTGTTTCATCCATGCCAAAGGGGGTTCCTCATATGTATCTTGTCCTTCCTCCGTGATTCGTCCTCTTGGAAGTGGTTGAGGTTCATAGTTGTCCTCAAATGTTTCCTCCACTAGAATGATTACTGCTTCTTCTTCTAGTGGCTGATCTGGTGGAGAGGGGGTCGTTCATACTATAACAATTTGATCTTTAATTCAGCCACCTGCTGTCGTAGCTCAAGTACCTCATTGGTCATTGATGATTCAGGCTCTGATGAAGTTGCAGCATTGGCCATCTCTTTAGGTGTTGGTGGGTGTGGTGTAGGCACTTGGGATCCTTGTAGTTCCTTTACCTGGTCTGCCAACTGGTCATGTGCCTCCAAGAGGGTTGCATAATCTTCTAACACCTGTTGAATGTGTTCTGAGGGAACAACTTGGAATTTTGCAGGGTCTATAGGTGCTCCAGGGGTATTTTCCATGGCTGCTTCTAGATTCTCCTGGTTTTGTCTTTTGTTCTCTTCTTGAGCCGCTGCTAAGTGGCGACGAAGTAAAGCCATGTTTCTTTGTAGTCTAGCATTGCAGCCCAGCTGATCTCTGAGTTGTTCTTCCATTACCCTAGTCGTCTCTGTATGTTTGGCTTCGAGCTCCACCTGGGATTGTTGGAGGGTGGTCACTTCATGTTGTAGTGCTGTATTACTTAGCTCCAAGGCATTGACACGTGCCTGGAGTTGATCCGAGAGATTGCACAGCTCTGTGTTATTTTCTTCCAGTAACCTATACTCTTGCTTAAGTTGAGTGGCCGCTCGAACATGGTGTCTAGTGCATTACTAAATGATGTGGATGCAAGGGTAGAGGTGGAAAATGCAAAGGGTCGGGAAATGGGAAAGGGAAAAGTGGATGATGTGCCTATGAGTGAAGTGAAATGTGATGATGTTGGAACAAACGTGGTGGTGGGTGCTCCTGTGGGTGGTGGCATGTCCATGGGATCGGACGTGATAGTGTGTGAAGTGTGAATTGTGAATACGGGAATGGTAGGTGGTGTGTTAGTGGTGGCAGTGAATGTGGGGAAGTTGGGTTAGGGAAGGGACTTTTTATTATAATTCTCAACTTGTTGGAGTATATTTACAAGGTGTGTCCAGAATGGAGGTTGGGTGATTTGGGTTGATTCCGAGGGGGTTAAAAGGGGTACAGTGGATAGGGGTTGGGAGGGAGGAAATGTATTGGTGGATGGAAATGGGTGTGTTAAGGTTTGGCTAGTGGCAAGTGGCTGTCCGAGGGCTGGGAGATATGAAGGGTGACCTATTCTAGTTTGATCGGTGGCAGGATGACCTATATGGGGTTCAAAAAATTAGGTGGAAGTGGTGGATGTAGGTAAAGGGGAGGATGGAGAAATGGTGGTGTGTATAACGGTTTCGCCATGGGTGGATACTGGTTGTTCAGGAAGGCTAGTGGGGAAGGATTCTGAGGGCTGGATGGGAGGTGATGGTGGAGATGGTATCTATGTATTTACATCTGGCTCCTCACTGTGAGTTGGGCTGGCCATTTGAACATCTTCTGAAGTGGTGGTAGGCAGGGCGGTAGAGACTTCCATTTGAATCATTTTTCTGCTTCGCGGTCGCATATCGATCCTTCGTTGGTCATATTGATGGGTAGTGCGTTGTACCATGGTCCTCACGGCTTCCACTATCCCACAGGTATCTGCCAAAAGATTCAATGATTCTACAAAATGTGGATCCACATTCTCCGCTTGCAGCATCTGGTTCACCAGTGCTCTATTTGCTTCTTCTGATAGCCTATGTCTCTTTTGTACCTACTTGATCGTTTTGTAGAGCCGTTTGAGTTGTGCAGTGTAAACTGGGGCTTCCTCCTCAATCTCCTCCGGTTCATTTCTCTGCCTCTCCACTTGTTCATGTGTTCCGCCCGCCTGCATGCATTGTGCCTCCTCCTCCCAATGTACTCTTCGTGCTTCACCATGTGGTCGTGTTCTCTGGGATGGAGATTCAGGGCCGTCGGTCTCAGAAAGACACTCACTCTTAGATAACTGGGCTGTTTGCAGGAAGCTTTCAAAGTCAAAATTTGGATCCTCTGCCAAAGTGGCCATGGATGCAAACTCAGCATCTGTGGGTAGTGGAGGGGCAGATGGAGTGGGTTGTACCATGCCCCCTGATTGTGTTCCTTGGAGATGGATAGTGAAAGGGGCTACTTGTTCCTCTTCTCTGAGGGAGGCTTCTGTGGTGGCCTCACAAGGGATTAGAACCTGTGAAAGCGAACCACGCATTCTTTTTGTAGGTTGCACCCCTGACTTCCGCCCCTTGAAGAATTCCAGTTGTGAGTACTTAAGGGCCCTTGCGATCGGTACATCATAGGCAAGGCATCTGTAGATACTTCTTGTAATGACACAACAACCATTCAAAGTAGGCTTCCACAATCCTCGCTTGCTTGCTTCATATAACTGGTCCAGGATCCATACGGGCATTTTAATTGGCAAGCCTCCAGTCTCTGCTAGGTATAATCCATACCATATTTTCTTATGAGGTTGGGTGAACCGGTCTTGCGCTGGAAATGCGAAGTGTTGAAGGCACATCCGCAGTGGTATGGCGATGTTGGGGGTGAGGGCACACATTTCTTTCAACTTCTTGATTTTGTTGTTCTTCATCGACTCTGGTATCAAAGGACCTCGATCGGAGGGTACATGGGTGCCATACATCTGAAGGGCCTCCCTGATTAAAGTGATATTCAACTCAAACTTCTTCATTTCTTCCTGGTTTGAGAGAGAGGGCACCAGGAATGTGCCTGAATGATCTTTGTCTCCTATCGCCTTGAGAGTTGCAATCAAGTAGTAGCACCGAAGAAAATCAGGTCTAGGCAAGGTTGCACTAAAATAATCTTGCAATCCCGCTTTTTGCCAAATATCTTGAAGAGGGTAAACATTTTGCAATGCTTCAAATTCTTGTGAGAAGAACTGAAAGGTCCACCACACTCCTCCACATTCCAACTTGGATTCCCAGATATGATCTGCGTCTCCCAAATCTCTTGGCATCTCATTGAACCAATGAGAATGCCCCTTTACTCTTTCTGTCAGGCCACTTGGTGGATCCGGAATGGGAATTCTTCTCACATTCAAAAGCTCTTTAGGCCTTGCTGTCAGTGGGGCCTCCACAGGCATGGTATCCCAATTGCTTTGAGTGCTAGTGCCTGCCTGAGAGCTCGTGCCTGCTGCTGCTGCCATGAGAATCGGGTGCTTATCTGCTAGAAGAAGAAAGGCACATTAGTGTTGCATAGGAAACAAGATGTAATGGTGTTCCCTTCACAATACTAACATGACAATCCGGAAGGTTAGTGGTTAGGGTGAAGTGTTCGTGTTAGATGTAAGTGGTGGTTAGTGGTTAGTGTCCTCCTAAATGCATACTGTGGACATGCAAAGTACTCCGAATGCACCTACATCAGAGTGGATGGATTTAAAAAATTGGGTTTGGGGGTTTGATACAGGGTTTAAGTCTCCAAAATTTGACTGAGGATTCGTGGTTCTTAGAGCTGATGACATGTAAAGGTCGATGAACTAGATTGTGCTGGATTTGGTACCTTTTGGGTACCCATTTCTAGACATTCCTAGGTTTGACTGGGGGTGTGACAGTGGAAGGTGTAGGTATCTTCCCTGAGCTGTTTGCCACGAGTGCTTGTGAGTGTTGCTTTATTCTAGTGACTGGAGGTGAAGTAATTTGGGCTTGTAAGCAGGCCTTGAGCACCCATATCTGTCTAGCATTAGGGATGGCCTTCATTGACCGCTTAGGGACCCAAATAGAAATGGTATAGCTAGGGTGTTGCCTAGGGAGCTCCTTCACTTTGGTCCTTGATGGTGAGGCTCGCTTGACACTTTTTTGAGAACCTGTCTGTGGAGCCGTGGTTTTTTCCCCTTTGCGTATCCAGATCTGCTTCATGCCGTGAGGTACTTCATGTTGCCGGAGTTGGTGCTCATGCTTCTTGTTCATCGGTCTCTTCAGTGTCGGGTGTTGCTGAGCCTTCCCCTTTAGATTCTTCTCTGGAACAGATGGGAGTTCCTCCTCGACTTTTGTACCTTTGGCAAGAGTGACAATCCTCTGCACCATAGAACTTTGGACAAGAATAACATTATCTTCATGTGGGTTCTTGGAGGGACCAGGAGTTGGTGCCTGTTCTAATGGTTTGAGTGCTTGATTTTCTAATTCAATCGTAAGATTTGCTGGCATGAGGACCTCTTGAATGTAGAGGGGAAGTTCCACCTCTCCCATGCAAGGGGTTTCAACACCTCCTAATCCTATCAGATATGCTTCTAGGGGTTTTACCTCCAATTGCAATTGCTGGCAATAAGAAAGCCGAACTGCACTAGTGGCTGCTCCTGAATCAATTAAAGCTCTTACGGTCCTTGTACTGTCTCCTTGTCCAACTTCTAGGGTCACAAAAGTTCGTCGATCCACTATCTTATGGGTCCTCTTACCAGAAGCCTCACACATGGCAATGTGATAACCATGAACTTCATGATTGTCATTCATGGGTTGATCTCTACCTTGCCTTCACAGTTTCATTCGTCAAATGCGTTCTAAAGCTTCGGCCTGTGCTTCTTCACGAATTCGCTTTTCCTCTTCCTTACTTTTCTTTGCAGTATTAAGTCGATTGAGCATTTCTTCAGTTAAGGGTTCTTGATATAGCTTGACTCTACATCCGCTTATGTAACTTGGTAGTACCTCACCCTCTAAGGTGGCTAGTTGTACTGCTCCACTTGTGGAGATCCTATTGATAATCATTGGTCCATAGCCTCTTTTCTCTAATTTTTGTGCATGCAGCTTCAGTGTGTAGACTAGGACTAGGTCTCCTGCTTTCAATCCTTTATCCTTCACATGTGTATCAAAATACACCTTCTGCCTCTTCTTGGCTGCATAGATTCCTGCTGCAGCTCTCAATCGTGTCTCACCTAAACGTTCAAGATCAAAGATTCTAGAGGATAGTTCATGGCTAGTCCAGTCATGCTCTTGTGCTACTCGTAATGTAGGTATCAAAAAATCCAATGGTAGCACCGCATTCTGGCCAAACACCATCTGAAAGGGTGTGGCTTGGAGTATCGTTTTATAGGCCACTCAGTATGCCCAAACAACGTGGTGTAGCTGTTTGTCCCAATCAGAGCATTTGTTATTCACCAGTTTAGTCAGCACATTGCATAAGATCTTATTTGTGCTCTCAGCCTGGCCATTAGCTTGTGGATGATAGGGAGCAGACTTCTTATGTATCACCAAGAATTCTTGGAGAAGGTTTTCTATGACTTCATTCAGGAAGTGTGTGCCTCTATCACTTACCAACTCTATTGGCAATCCGTACCTCGTGAACACATTTTCAAATAAGAACTTTGTTGTTGTCTGAGCATCATTTTTTGTAGTGGCTTTCACTTCTACCCACTTGGTTAGATAGTCTATGGCCACGATGATATACTCAGCATGTGAACCCTTAGCTGGGGGATTAATAGGACCCACAAAGTCTATTCCCCACTTAGAGAATGCACGTCCACCCATCATAGGCTTCAATGGCATCTCATCCTTGTGTATGGGATACTGGGTTCGCTGACAAACCGCACACCTCTTCACATAGGTATGTGCATCCATGTGAAGGGTGGGCCACCAAAATCCTGCAAATAGAATTACCTTGATCACCCTATCTGGACCGAAGTGTCCTCCTGCTACACCTTGGTGAGCAGTCTCTAATATCTTGAGGTATTCACTCTCATGAACACACAGTCTTAGGTAACCATCTTTACCCCGTCTGTATAAATTATCACCAATGATGGTGTAATCCAAGGCTTCTTGTTCCAAACTTCTTTGTTTGGCCAAAGTCATATCTTGAGGGAATGTTTTCGTCCTCAAGAAGGCTACTAATGGTTCACTCCAATCTGGCACTAAAGACACTCGATAAAGAGTGGCATGTTCCATTGGTGGTTTAGTGCAGCAGATTGGGCATTCTTTGCACATTCTATGGACATCAACTTCCATGGTTGGCCAATGCACTCCTAGTCTCCTCAGGGTCTGTAGGGTTCGTTGTTTTGAGTAGTGTTGCTCTAATGCACCTACATGTGCTAATTGCAACCACTTAGCATACTCGTCCTCTTCCACACAACAGGCCAATACTCCTTGCTCCGTATGTTTGTACATACTTCCTGCCAAGATATGATACTTTTGAGCTCTTACTATCTCTCTATCTTCTGTGTGCATTACCGGGTGATTAGGACCGTATGTCAATACTGGCACTAATGGCTTAGCCCACTGAGGTACAACTTCCAAATTAAACAAGTAAGCATCAGGTAAGTCATCTGATACTCCTTGTGGGGCCTCTCCAGATGTGAGCCTAGAGAGATGGTCTGCTCTCAAATGAGTCCTGCCTTTCCTCACTACTACCTCAAAGTCATATTCCATTAGTAAGAGAAACCATCTTACTAATCTGCCTGTATTACATGGCTTGTTTACCAGGTACAGTAGAGCTTGGTGATCAATAAAGAATTTGAACTTATTTGCAAGCAAATAGTGTCTAAACTTTTTAACCACGTACACCATGCCTAATCCTTGTCGTTCGGTGGTTGTATAGTTCCGTTCAGCAGCATTCAATTGTCTACTGGCATAGGCAATAGGGAGATCCATATTACCTTCACCCGTAGGTTGTGCAAGTACACAACCAATAGCATAATTGGAGGCATCCACATGAACATGGAATGGCTTGTTCCAATCTGGTGTGGTCAAGATTGGTGCTGAACATAATCGCCGTTTAAGCTCATTGAAGGAATTCTCACAGTCATCAGTCCACTCAAAGTTAGTCAGAAGTCCGTACATGGGCTTTGCAATGACAACATACATGTGAATGAACCGGCGGTAGTAACCACAATGCCCCATGAAAGCCTGTACTTCCTTGACGTTCTTTGGCCTAGGTAGTTCTGCGATGGCTCTCACTTTCTCTTCGTCAGTGGATATGCCGTTCTTAGACACTGTGTCCTAGAATTTTGCCTTGCCTGACCATGAAAACACACTTTTCTGGGTTCAGGCAGACTTGATATTCTCTGCATTTATAAAAAATTTGTCTGAGTTCAGGTATATGGGTCTGTCTAATGTTGGAATGAGCGCAAAGATCATCAACATAGACTTCCAAATTCTTCCTCAAGAACTCTTTAAACACGTGAGACATTAATCTTTGAAAGGTAGCAGGTGCATTGGTAAGCCCGAATGGCATTACCCGAAAGGCAAATATGCCCCACTCTGTGGAAAAAGCCGTCTTATGCTGATCTTGTGGTGCAATGGCTACTTGATTGTAGCCAGAGAACGCATCTAGGAAGCTGTACACTTCCTTGCCTGCTACCCTTTCTAATAAATGCTCGGTGATAGGAAGAGGATAACTATCCCTGATAGTGGCTGCGTTAACCTTCTTCAAGTTAATGCATACACATAATTTGCCATTCTTTTTGGGCACCACTACAATGGGGGATACCCATTCAGTATGCTCAATTTCATAGATAAATCCAGATTCAACCAAGCGATCTATCTCTTCCTTGATCTTGGCCGCATAGTTGTCATTGTATGTGTATGGCTTTTGCTTAGAGGGCCTAGCCTCTGAAGTCATGGGTATCATATGTGAGCATATGTCAGGGTCTACACCTTTCAGGTCCTTGTAGCTCCAAGCGAATACATCTCTGTACTCTCTTAGCAAAGCTACCAACTCTTGCTCTTCTTCTTCCGTCAGGTCATGCCCTATGTAGGTGCATCTTTCTTCTCCCTCTTCTATGGCGACAACTATTTTCTTGGTAGTTTCTTTGCTATCATAGGCCTCTCCTGCTTGTGCCTCATGTTTAGGCATTCTTATCATGACTCTCCTATCGTCTATCTCATATTTTTTAAAGTTTTCAGGGACCTCAAACAAGGATTCTTCTGCCTCCGGACTGACTTCCTTCTTCTTTCTTTTCTTTCCTCCACTCTTAGTGGCTACTTGTGTGGCTAACCTCACCTCATTCGTGATTTCTCCGTGTCTCTGGGGTTAAGCTTCAACTTCATAGAAGTATTCTTCATCTGATGCAAAAGGTGGGTCCATAATGATTGACTCAAGTCGGAGTCACTTGCATCCTCAAATGTATCGGGGCTAGGTTCGCATTCTTCTAAAATTGCATCTCCCATGATTGGCTCTATTGAGAAGACTGAAATGTCATAGCCATCCTCATCACAGTGGGGTGTCCATTGCTCTTCATTGATGGCTACATCCATTGTTGCTAAAATTTCAGCCCAGCCGTGAGGCTCAAACTCTTCATCAGGAAAAACTACAGGTGCATAGGTTAGATCTTAAATTGATCTATGGGTTTCTTTTGCACCTACCTCTCTGGATTTCTCTCTCTTCTCTTCTTCTACTGCTACCTTACACATCCATAAGTGAGTGTCTTCATGCATCCACGAGGATTCGGATCCTATGGAATGCACAGACTCAGTCTCATCTTTGGCTCTATGGATGGGATTCCATTGAATAGGCGGTACGTCTCTATGAGAGTAATCCTTGAGATTGACTTTCGTTGTAACACCTAGATGTTGCAAATACAAGGAATTGGTTCCCCAATCCTGTACCACTTGCAATTGCTGCATAAATGGCCTTCCCAAAATCATCTCGTAGGCTTGGTTTTTGTTAAAGTCGCATATGGCAAAAGTATGCTCAAACTCAACACCACATGTAGTGAGAGTTATTCCTTCTAGAAATCCTAAGGGCCTTTCAATATGACCATCGGCCATCTGCAATTTCATTCTCATCGGTCGGAGTGCTGGCTTGCCCCAACGATTCCATAGGGAAGTTGTAGCAATTGCAACTCTTGCACCTGAGTCCAAAATTGCCTTGGTTGTGTAGCCCTGATGGGTAACTGGGAGATAGGTATTTCCTTCTTCTCCTTCACTCATGTCTCCTATCTTATCCAATGGTATCTCAGGCACTGTTCTATGAGATCCTACTTGGGAACGCCATTTCGCTATGTTTGGCACTTGTTTGGCTACGCATTTCCACACTTCTGGCTTAACTTTGAGTAGCTCTTCTAAAGTGAGATTGCATTGCACTTTAGTGTTCTTTACTACCTCTGTATTCCTAGGTATGACAGAGTCTTCGTTTCTTACCATGACCGTGGGTGCTCTCATACAAGTAGAGTTGGCTTCCCATGGGCCTGTGAAATGGGGTAATTCCTGTAGGGAGTTAGACTCGAAGTCTAACCTCTCTTGATTTTGTGCACTCTCCTGCTCTCCATAAATGGAAGGAATATCTTGAGGGAATTGATCATGTGTGTCATCCACAAGTTCAATGGGAGGAGGGGCTTCACTTTCATTAGCCCATTTGTCTTCTTGAATCTCTCGTAGGAATTCTGGAGTGAACCTATTCATAGAAGAGGAGGTGTCTGGTTCAGTGGAATTGGGCACATAAGCTTCCTGTGGGGGATGGCTTATGTTTTTGCTTGCCTCATCTCTTTCTTGATTTTTTTCTTCCTTTGCAGATCTTGCAATTATGCTCTCTAACTTCTCTAGGAGTCCATCCAAGTGCAATTGTGTCTTAGCTGAGCCTGAGTGGTTGAAAAGGCGACTGAATTCAAACATGGTCTGAGCCAATGCAACCATTTTCGCACATAGCTTGGTTCTCTCTATCTCTAGGTCAGCTCTAGGGTAGCACTTGTCATGATCCGTCACATTTGGCCCTTCTTGGATTTTGGCCTGATATGCCTTAAGCATCATGTCTATGTCTTCAGGAGTGGGGTCAGCTAGCACTGATCCCACTCTAGGGGGTGGTGGGTGGGTTAAGGATGGTGTATTGAAAGGTTGGGGAATGGAAGAAGATGGATTGGTAGGTAAAGGGAAAGGTGGTGGAGGGGTGGTGTGAGAGTGGTTTTGAGATGCGAGTTCACTTATCTTTGCTTTGGTTTCTCTCAAGCTTTCTTCAAGTTCGCTCATTTTCTGTGACCATTGTCTTTTCATTCTCTCTCGGCTATCTCTCCATGCTCTTGTCCTTTTCTTGGTTATACTCTCTATCTCACTAACCTCAGAACTCTTTTCCTGCCCTACTCCTTGAGTTTGCTGCAAGGCTTGGGCTCTAGTGACCACATGCACTGGGGCTGTGGAAGTTATACTTCTCGTAGAGTCTACCACTAACCCAATGACGTTGATAGGAGTGATTTTAGGCATGTTATTAGGGTTCTTTGGGCAATCTCGTAGGAGATGCTCTTTTTCGCAGTCTTGACAGAAACCCTGAATTGTCACTGGTTGGGGTTGTGTAGGGGTAGGCAATGGACAATAACGTATAAGGTGATCTCCCTGACATCTGAAGCATGGTCCTCTAGGAAATGGGGGTCGTACCTGCCTAGGTTGAGGTCTAGAGTTGGGGTTTGTGTACATGACATTAGCATACTCAGGCTCCCCACTATTTTCACTTGGGTCCTCATAATACTATGACTCGTTATGCTTGGGTGACTGCATGTAGTAAGCCTGTGGGCTATCAATATGTGTGGAGTCAAAACTATGGTCACTTGGATCACTGTTTGATAGCAATGGGGTGATTGGGACTATGGATCTGTTCGGATTTTCTTCAGCAGATGCATATTTCACTGGGATCACATTGGTTGGAGCAGGGGGTTGCTGCACTAGGACTGGTTGAGGTCTCTGCTGCCCTTGATAAGGTGGCTGATAAGGTTGCTGTGGTCTGTTGTATTGTTGTGGTGGGTACTGATTCTGGTATCTACCCTGTTGTGGATATGGCTGAGGGTAATTTTGCCTAACAGTTTGTTTGTTATATGGGCAGTCCTGTGCAGTGTGGTTGGTGTACCTTTGCTCTATGGTGCAGTACTGGCTACTAGGATTCACCTGGGGTTGGGCCATAATGGGACATTCATTTGCCATATGGTCACCTCCACAAGTGTAGCACCGCTTAACTGGGGCAAATCTTGGAATTTGTTTGCTAGAGACACCTAGTTTTTGAGCTACCTTCTCTGCAAGTTCCTCAATGGATGTGGATTGACCATATGTGAGGCTACTAGAGCTATCCGAATCCTTATAGATTTTTGATAGTTCTAACTCCTCACCTAGATTATCCTCAATGTCTATGCACATGCGCACACACTCTTCTATAGTTCTGGGGTCCTTCAGATACACATATGACCTGAGCTTGGTACTCAACAATCCATCTAAGAACAAAGCCACTTGCTTGGCTGGTGTGGGTAGCTCAGGCATCGGGCACCTCTCTAGGTATTGCCTAAACCGTCTTCCTGCTAGTCTGACCGTCTCTTGAGGTGTTTGCTTGAAGCTATGAATTAGTGAGGAAGTGTTGTGCCTTATGCCGCTCTTAGAAAACTCAATGATAAATGCCTCTAGGAGCTGGTCTATGTTTCTGAAATGCCTCTCGTTCAGTGGTTGAAACCACGTAAGGGCAGTGTTCCTAAGGGTTAGAACAAAAGCATTATATTGTGTGAATAGGTCCTCTACCTGTTCAGCTTTCAAGACTTTCCTAAATTCTACCACATGGTCATAAGGGTCTCCAGTGCCATCAAAGTAATTCTTCATGGACTTCACCAGTTGAGTTGGCCTTAGGGTCCTAGTGTGTTCTCTCTACCTTGGCAAAGGAAAATCATCAGCATTTCTTTGGTTCCTTGGGTCTCTAAATCTCTCGGTTTCTTCTCTATCCGTCCCTGTTCTCCTTCTTTCTCTTCCCTGGGGGGTTGGCAAAGCTTACTTCAGGTCTATCTCTACTTCTATCTCCTTGAGCTCCATGAGCCTGGGAGGTGCCAGCTCCTTGGTGACTGTAGGACATATTGGACCGTGGTTGGGGAAAAACAAATTCACCCTTCCATGTGTAGGCATGTCTGCCATGCTCGGTGACCATGAAGATCCTCTCTGATGTATTGTCTAGGTAGGTTACTTTGCCTGGGCTATCAGGGTCTTTAAACTCATAGATTGTGAGAGCACTTACTTCCTGAGGCAGGGCAGGTTTATACCTCCAAAAAGCCTCATCAGTTTCTCGGTTTAAAAGAAAATCTATGCTTTTATTATCCTGTGGAATCCACTCTGGAGTCCTGATTCTGGTCAAGACGGATTTACCACGGGGAGTTCTTGGCTCTCTCTCTAAATTCCCTTGCTCTATCTCACCCATGTCGGTCTCCGCAACCACATTTCCAAACTCATCTGTTCTATCAGGAAGAGTGGTGACTACATATATAGTCCCCTCTTTATCTAGGTATACTCCATTCTCAAACTTGACTACCGGGTGTTCTAGTCCATGGGGTTGATCGGGGTTCTTAATCTGGACCACAGATCTTCTCGGGCCGTCTTCGTAGATGCGAGCACCTAGACGATTAGTCCTGATGTATTCCAATTGAGTCTTCTAAGGTCCTTCTGGCTTTTCTAGATAAGCCACCCCTGAACTGCCTACAGGTCTCTCCATGTTATAGGACATCTCAAAATCACTTGTTTCTGATGGGGGAGTGTATGGGTAATCACTCACTTGCTGGGCCCAAGACCTAGCAGTGTGATTGACACTAGCTTCAGAAGATCTGAGGCTTTGTCTGTCTCGGCCTAAGTGTCTGCCTGACCTAAGGTTCATATGCCTGGTTTCTCTACCCCCTTGGTCCCAAGTACACTCTCGTTGCAGGTTAATTGGCACCAATCACTTTGTTCTTTTTAGTTGATTATTATGTTTATGATCTTGTCTGATGTCACGTCGTCGGGAATACTTAAGTGAATTTCACACTTGATAAGTGATCGATTCAAGTTTACTTTTGTCCCTTAGGGTTTTCGCACTTAAGACCTGCTTAATGCTTGCACTTGGTTGATTAGTTCTCTTAGTACGTCTCTATAAGAGAGTGCCATAGGTTCGCCTAGCGCCACAGGTTGGCCGAGCTTGCGGACCCCACGATCTAGTACATGAGCGAGGGGAGCTCATCGTCAGGAGCAACACAAACGCAAAGAGAGGAACGCGCTCAGAGAAGAGCCCTTGAAAGAGAAAGAAGAAGGTGGGAACCGCCAGGCGAGTGGACCTCGATTGGCTCGAAGGAATCAGCCAAAAACGTGTACTCCCGTAGGAGAGTCGCGAATCAAGTGCGAAAGTTTGAAGGAGGGATCCTGAGGCCACGTGCATTAAATTTCTGGGATCGAAGTGATATTGACATCACACCTCTGTTCGAAATGGCTCAGCGGATTTCAGTTCACTTGGGGGACTTCACCAAGTTTTCAGGTACTTGGGACGAAGATCCGGATAGTTTTATCCAGTTGTTTGAGGTTACCTGTGAAGCCAATGATGTAGTTGACCAGGATCAAAGGTTGAGAATTTTTCCGGCTGTTCTCCGTGGTGAGGCATCCAATTGGTATGGGAATCTGACACCACAAGAGCATGGAACTTATCAAATGCTCAAGGAAGCCTTCTTGGCAAAGTTTCGACGACGAGGCTTCCAAGACAGATTGGCCCAACAAATGGATTACTTGCGACAAGGAGTCAATGAGAGCATCGATAACTATATTCAAAGAATGGAGACGTTGGTAAGAAAGATGGGCGTGAATGCCCCGAACGATGAGACATTGAAACGAAGGTTCATTTCGGGATTGAGAGATCCTACGGCACAGCAGCATATCAGTCTGACAAGACCTGCAACTTTAATGGATGCTAAGGAACAAGCGAGACTTTGGGAGGAAGTACAATTATGCCAACAAAGGAAGATGGAACTCTTATACGAGCCAATGGGAAGCCCAGGAAACATATCGATGAAAGATCCTGGTCACGGAAGTCCCGCATTGACGACTCCAGCTTTTGTAGCTGCCACTAGCACGCCAGGCGAGGTAAAGCCTGCGCTAACTGAAGAACGAATATTGGAGTTGGTCACGCAAGCTATAAAAGCTGCCATAATAACTCAGGAGACATACACAGTAAAACCAGATGTGACTACAAACTCCAATCAAGTGTTTTGATCAAATACATGGTGTGGAAAGTGCCATGGTTACGGCCATTTGGCTTCAGAATGCCCTACAGTCTCGAGAGTATTCACAGATAGATCACCACCTAGGATGCGTTGCACTTTTTGTGGAAGAACAAATCACACGGAGGACCGATGTTACAACAAGAGAGCCTATGAAGAGAGGACCATGAAATCAGGAGATACAAGAGAAAGACCTTACACGGGATTGCCCGCTCAAAGTGTCCCACCTACATCTCGTTGGGAAAACAGACCGACTTATGGATATGGTGCTCAGGGTCAAGGAGGAGACTATCCAAGCGGAGTCGCACGTGATCAAAGGAGAGATGGTCCAATCCAGTGCTGGAGATGCCATGGCTTTGGCCATACTCAATCTAGATGTCCAAATGAAAAGAAGCCAATTGATTATACCCCACTATGTAGGTACTGTAGTGGAGAGGGCCACTTTGATGAAGATTGTCCAAAACGAAGAGCTGCCGCCGGCAAAGAAAAAGGACTAGTAGGATCCTCGAATTATGTTGATACTCAGATGCATTCCACATCGAGAGCTCAAGAGCACGTTCCTACGATCGGAGTAGTGTTCAAGACACCGAACCCTCAAGAAGGCTCTAGCTCGTCAATGCAGTTCGTGGATGCTTACGAGGCCAAGAACCCGCATAAAGATCCAACTGTGGCAGTGGTCACAAGGACTCAAGAGTATTCGAAGAAGAATCCAGGAGGCGAAGGTGAAGAAGGGAGTCAAGAGAAGATCGCTGAGCGTGAAGAGGTAGAAAACCAAGTTGGAGGATTTGCTGAGCAACAAGAGTTTGAGGATGGGGAAGAGATTGAGATTCTTCCACCCGTGACCAAGGAGTTTGTGCCGGGCATCGCACCATTCCCCGAAAGATTAAAAGCTCCGAAGTGTAGAAAGGAAAGACAAAGTTCGGAAGAAGTAGATATTGTAAAGTTGCTCGCTGACACGGAAGTCACGCTGGATATTGGCACATTGCTAAAATGTTCACCTGTTTATAGGAAACAATTCTACAACGAATATATTAAGAAGCCGAGGAAAGCTCGAGATAAAAATAGACAAGATAAAGATGTCCAAGGAATCATTCAAAGTATTACGACGCAAATCGATTCGAATGCTCCAGCTGTGACGGTCGAGATTAAAGGATATGCAGTCCCTGGTGCTCAGTTAGATAGTGGAGCCGCAGTCAACCTGATGACTGAGTTCATGATGAAAGCTTTGGGCCTCAACCACATGGAAGAGACGCCGATGTCTTTGAGAATGGCGGATCAAACACAAGTGAAGCCCGCGGGTCTTTTGAAGAATGTAAGCACAGTTGTGGGCGGTTTAGAGTTTAAAGTTGATTATCTGATAGTAAGACCAAGGACTGCAGAGGCTACCTTCTCGATCCTACTTGGACGGCCATGGCTGGTGCAAGCCGAATGTGTGCATGACTGGAGCACAGGTTTTATTTCAATAGGGCCAAAGTCTGATCGGATTCAAATACAAGTATCCCCACCCTCGAGCAACAAGAAGAAGACAATAATAGCCGATGAGATGGAAAAGAAAGAGAAGGAGAAAGCAAGGTACGGGATTGCACGAGCTAGGTTTTCCTTGAACACGGACACCTACAAGAATCTGCTTCAAGATGGGTTCAACTTGCAGCTGTTCAAGAATCAAGACACGAAGTTTTGGGAGAGTATGAAAATCCATTGCTCTATAACGACGATTCCGATCAGGAGTTGCTAGGATGGTTGACGCATACAAGAGAGTTTGAGTGCTACATGTTGAGTATAGACGCAAGTAAAAACAAAGCTACTCAATCCCTAGAGAAGGGAACTTCAAGAGAAGAGTTGAAACTGGAGTTAGCTCCGACAATGGAAGTGCAACAATTGAGAGAAAGAGTTAGAATGCTAGAAGCAGAGATTCTAAAGAGAAGTCGAGAATCGGAAAAAGAAGCGAAGAGTAGGACTAAAGCGTCGGAAGCCATTGCAAAAGCTGAATTAAAGAAATTAGGTTCAATCGAAAGAGAACAAAACAATGATTTACTAGCCAACCATGCACGCGTGATCGGAGAGCACCTTCCAATCACAGTGTCATCAAGGAATAAGGAATATTCGCGAGACGCTCAGTTGGAAAAATGGGAAGTTTTTCCAGAAAAGTTCTTGAGTGTAGGGTCAGATCTACCAGATGGAGTACGAGATTGTATTAAAATGACACTCAAAGATTTCAGCAAGGCCTTTGCATGGTCATACAGTGATCTGAGAGGAATTGATCCCCGAATCTGCCAACATTATATAGACTTGGAAGAAGGCACACGACCAATATGCCAACGACTCAGGCGAACGAATCCAGTCTACTCGAAATTGATCAAGGTGGAATTGACCAAATTATTGGAAGCAGGATTCATATATCCTATTGCATCTAGCGAGTGGGTATCACCAATTGTAGTGGTCCCGAAGAAAAATAAGAAAATCCGTATTTGCATAGATTATCGAAAGTTGAACGAGCGCACAAAGAAGGATCACTTCCCCTTGCCATTTACTGATCAAATCTTCGACAGAGTGGCTGGCCATAAATTGTACTCATTTTTGGATGGTTTTAGTGGGTACAACCAGATCCAAATCCATGAAGAGGATCAATCAAAAACTACTTTCACGACAGAATGGGGGACGTACGCATATCGTGTGATGCCATTTGGATTATGCAATGCATCGGCCACATTCCAGAGAGCAATGATAGCTGCATATCAAGACTACTTGCAGGATTGGATGGAGATATTTCTCGATGACTTTGTGATCAGAGGCGACGATGAAAACATGATGGAGAGGATCGAAGCAATTCTAAGAAGAAGCATTGAAAAAGGCATCGCATTAAATCCTGAAAAGTGCACATTTGGAGTACGAAGAGGATTGCTTTTGGGACATGTTATTTCCGAAAAAGGAATCACGGTCGACGAGGATAAAGTAGAAAAAATTGGACAACTTCCACCTCCGCAAAACTTGCGGCAACTCAGAGGATTTTTGGGCCATGCGAATTATTATCGATGTTTTATATTAAATTTTGCATCAATAGCGGCACCACTGACGAATCTTTTGAGGAAAGACCAACAATACCAATGGACTGGAGAGTGTCAAATTGCATTCGACTCGATCAAGGAGAGGTTGATAAATGCACCGATTTTGGTAGCCCCTGACTGGACGAAAGAATTCCATGTACATACCGATGCTTCTCATACTGCGGTTGGAGCAGTACTATGCGAAGCCGATGAAAAGAAGTTGGACCACCCTATTTATTACGCAAGTCACAACTTGAATAGCACTGAGAGAAACTATACGACTACAGAGAAGGAATGCCTATCGATGATCTTTGCGGTGAACAAGTATCGGCATTACTTGATGGGAAAGCATTTCACGTTTTATGTGGATCATGATGCCCTTAAGTATATCATTAATAAACCCGAGCTATCAGGGCGATTGATGAGGTGGATGCTACTTCTCCAAGAATTTCAGTTCACAGTGGTAACCAGACCAGGCAAAGCACATATATTGGCTGACCATTTATCTCGAATTGTTAATGAAGAGCCAATCTCTGGTGTGCCCGATGATGCTCCTGATGGGCATCTATTCTAGGTTGAAGCTAAAGTACCTTGGTATGCCGACTTGGTGAACTTCTTGTGCACTACTAAATATCCGCCAGGAGCAAGCAAGAGAGAGAAGCAAAAACTGTTAGCATTGGCGAAGCACCATAGCATCATTGGGGGGCAACTCTATCGATATTTTGTTCATGAGAGCATTTATCGGAGGTGTCTTGAGGAAGAAGAAGCAAATCTAGTGTTGAGGGCTTTGCATGACAAACCTTGCGGTGGGCATTTTGCTGGTGAATTGACGGCAAGAAAGATTTTATTTGCTGGGTATTGGTGGCCAACGCTGTTCAAAGATTCGTATACATACTGTAAGAAATGTGAGAGATGCCAACGAATGGGCAAACCCACATTAACACATGCTGCTCCTCTCACACCGGTGCTTGCTCTTAAGCCGTTTGAGAAGTGGGGAATTGATTTTCTGGGGCCTATTGATCCTCCTTCACGACGAAGATCCAATAGGTATATTTTGTTCTGTACTGACTATGTTACCAAGTGGGTGGAAGCCAAAGCTCTGAAGACTGACTGAGCTGTTGATGTAGCTAAATTTTTGTACGAACAAATTATCACTCGATTCGGATGCCCGTTGGAAATAGTGAGTGATAGAGGAACACATTTTGTCAATGAACTGATCGAAGAATTAATGGACTTATATAAGATCAAACATAGAAAAAGCACTCCATATTACCCGAGAGCAAATGGACAAGTGGAGGTCACCAACAAAATTCTTGAACAGATTCTAACAAAGACAGTAGCTGTGCATAGGAGAGATTGGGATGAGAGACTTTTGGAAGCCTTGTGGGCATATCGAACATCCTACCGAGTGACGACTAAGAGCACTCCGTTCTCCCTAGTATATGGCGAGGAAGCCATCTTCCCCATCGAAAAAGAAGTTCCGACATTAAGAGTGGCCATCGAAGCCAGGTTGGGCGAGGAAGAGTCATTAAAGGAAAGGTACATATAACTGGTCAAGCTAGAAGAAAAGAGACTTATTTCACAACAAAGTTTGGAAGCTATTCAGAAGAGACGTAAGGAGAGGCATGATAAGAATCTCAAGACCTATGTGATTCAAGAAGGGGATTTGGTACTAGTCTATGATAGTAAATATTATAAATTCCCAGGGAAGTTACAAACAAGATGGGCAGGACCGTTTAAGGTGGTGGAACTCAATTCCAATGGTTCCATGCAAATTCAAGATTTAGGAGAAGAATATGCTCCCGTGAAGGTTAACGCGCTTAGAGTTAAACCATATTTCAAGTGATATTAGGACGGGAGAAACCAGACGAGATCTAAACGGAATGATGTAGTTGATTCCTTGTACATACATGTATAGTTATATATATATCTATATATGCGCATATGTTAGTTATGATTTTTGTGTGTCATAAATATTATCCTGTGCTAGCTCAAGAATTTTCGACTTCTAATATTTTTGTGTTATGCAGAGACTGTTAGAAGCTAAGTAACAAAATGGCAGACCAAATAACGCAACTCTACTTGTACGAGTTAAGGATATATTTCTCAGACCAAACATTCGCCCGCATGGACATAGATGTCGACGACCTTGAGACGGAATATGATGTTGAGGAAGCGCATTGGCTGGTATGCTTTATAAACCAAGGTTTGGGTGTTGCATTTTACATTGAGTGTTTTGAGGAATACCTGACTCGACATGTAGGATGGGCGGGAGATCGATACTACTATTTCGATTCTTCGAGGGAAATGCCTAACGAGGAAAACGATATCACTTGGGCTTGGGCAGATTTGTTAACGATAGGAAGTGATGACGGAGCTCCTGAAGTTGAGCATGAATCGCCCTAGGGAAGTTGTCGGGATGCGAGTACGATGTGAGGCTACATGAGACATCCTGGAGACTCACATTCTAGGACACCTAGGGATAGGTATACGAGGGACTAAGGCATAGCTTGCTGTAGTTACCAAGTGAAAAGTCAAATCGACGAATACATATGTAGTGTCTGTAATTGAGAGAATGGAGTGAAAAGGTGGTTGATCTGTCAAAGGCTAGTGTGTATATGTTTTGCATGTATGTGTGAAAAAGTGGGAAAGTCCCTTTCTTCCTCTCCCTAATTCTCAGGACATGGGTGAACTAATTAACTATGAAAAAAAAAAACGAAGAAAAGAAAAGAAAAGAAAAAAAAAATATTGTGTTGTTGTGATCGTATCAATGCGCTATGGTGGGCTAGTAGGTGGGTGGATTTATCCTCGCCGGGTGGTTAGGACCACGAGCCGCAGCTAGTTTTGCCATAGGCTTGGGAGGTATATGTTGTGTCTTAGCTACGCGCCATAATGGGTTGGTAGGTAGGTGGAGCCATCGTGGCTTGGTAGTCACGACCATGAGCCGTATCCAGCTTCGTTATGGGCTAGCTGATATATGTTATGTGTTATCATTGTGTGTTTGTGTATTGTGCGCTGCATTGCATTGGTAGATGGGTGGAATCAACCTGATCGGGTGGTCAGGTCCACGAATCGCATCCAGTGTCAATGTAGGCCAACGTGTGATTAAAATAAAATCTTCATATGAAGTTATTCCCCACTCCTGAGGGGGAGAGAGAGAGAGAGAGAAGAGGGCGATGATCGCCTGGAAGGGAACGTTATTTTCTTGTGTGATTGGTATGTGTTGGCTTGCGACAGATCAGCTCACTTTGAATCAACATTCTTGATAGCACATATATTCTATATGTACTTATGGATGAGGCTTTAGCGAGGTAATGCAACGGGTTTGCTTTACAACTTGTGTGCTCTATCCGAGGGTTTTCAAGAGTGTGGGACACTCCAAAGTGTTTTATACCGGTCTTGACTTGTACTCTAGTCTCGACGGCTTTTGAAGGACGACGATGGGGATTCTTTGGAAGTGTCTAGTCATGGAATGATTGTACACAGCGAATAGTAGATGCAATAAGGGGGTATGCATTTTGGGTATTTTTGCATGTCCTGTCGGATTCATTTCAGTTGTAGTCGTTCATTTCGGTATTTTCTTTTTTGTTTTCCGCAATGGTAGTTGCATGTGTAAAATATGGGAAGATATGCATGTGTTATTTTGGTTGAGACCATTTTTCATAATGGAATGTATGAGCAAATCGATGCATGGCTGAAATGGAATTGCATATATGTGCATGTTCTTGGATCATTTTGGAAGTGACTGATTTGTATGTATTCATGAGTGATTTTTGTTAGCACTAATATCTTCAATGAGTGCAGGTCCACTTGGAATGATGGCTCGATGGAAAGGTATGCCCAAGGAAAAAGTGATTATACGAGACTTTATTTTGTTCAAATCCCTCGGAATCGGTCCAATTGAATTACCTGGAGCCCATAATTATCTCACAATGGATTCTTCTTATGTCTCTGCACTAGCTCATATGTTTCCCAGATGCGAGAAAACTTGAAGTTCATTGTTATAAAAATAAAAAATAATAAAAAAAATAAAAAAAAAATCAAATGTTATGCTCTGCAAGGTACATCGATTGTCGCACTAATTTGGATGACTTAATAAAAATGTTTTAGTCATCTTTTCCTCCTCAAATTCTCATTCCTTACTCAAACGCATAGAATTTTGTCATCCGCAGATTCAGTAGATGATAGAAACTCATAAAAAATAAAGTTGTAGCATACGACAGTTATGCATTGTATACAACATCCAAAACTTTGTAGCATTAAAACAATACATATGTAGAGTACTCTATATATGTCGTAAATGCAGAATATGCATGAGGATAGTACATCAATCCAATCTACTATGCACAAACAACAACAGTCCCATATACTTGACAAAAATTACTATTGAACTCATGTAAACATTTAACATACATTTGCTAAATGATTCCTAAAAAAAACCTGGGAAATTGCAAATAGTATATTCGATGATTTTCGGTTGTTGCTGCCTCTACATGCATTATGAAGAAGAAATAATCTCCAGTTTATTACTGCACAGAAAATTCAGCTCATCCAGATCAGTCGAGATGTTGTGGGTCCCATACATTGAGGTATAGACTGTCTGTATAAATTTTAAGTGACGCACAAAAGACTCCTAACCATTCATATTTACAATCTTCCCTCTTACAGCTCGACATTCCTAATCCTGCAGAGTGTTTAACTTCGAACAAACAGAGCTTACAAACATAGAATCTAACACAGAGTGACTTTATAAATCATCAAAACGAACTGAGAATACCCTTTAAAGTACCCTTGCATCTGTTTTAGGTTCACACATTTAATGTTGCAGCGTCACACACTTAATCTTGCAACGGTGCTGTCGTGAGTTCAGGGGCAATCTAAAGTTCATTTTTCTTTTATTTTAATGCCAACAAGACTCCTTGACAAGAAAAGCTCATTGCCACCACATCCAAATAAAGGGCGAAATCAAAATACTCAGATAAACACATTCATAAAAGAAGCAATGTATGATGGAATAAAATCATGGTTTCTCATTCACACGTTCATAAGCGAACATATATTTTTACCCAAAGCGAGAGCTTGATGTATCTTGATGATCGCATACTTAATAAAACAAGATAAGGCGAAGGAAGAGACGCTAACTGTTATGCAGTTTCAGAATATGAGCGCATGGCAACATCGTCTTTTCCTGAAGCCTCCATTGATCAGTGGTTGAGGTTCTAGATTTTGCTTCACTGCTCAAGTACTGCTCTTGGAAAAGGTTGCTTCCAACTTGGATGATAACAGAAAATCTTCAGCGCACCAGAACCTACGACAGCACCTATTCGCTGCTATCCTCCAGCACAAAATCATGTTTCCGGACCAGACTACGCTACATACTGTCCATCCCCTTCCTTTCTATATGTTCTTCCCTCTCCTTCTTCTGTCCTTCAGAGCGAGAGCTTTCACATCTGTTTCGGATGCTTCCACACTCCACAGTCACCTGCCTCTTTCTCCAAAAACCCTCGCAATAGCGAGCTTCCCCTTTTTCCCTCCGCAATATTGCCTGAGGAAAAAACTAGGAGTCGTCGGACCTCCTTTCTCCAGCACCTTCGAAAACTGCACAAACAACCACAAAAAACCAAAACAAATCCCCCGTCCAACGAACCCCTCCGTGGATAAGATAAGAAGAGGCGGCCCCCCAAAAACGTGTGCACTCCTGGTTCATCCCCCCATATATTTTTTGCGTAACCTCCATAGATGAGCACACACCCCCCAATCGATAGCAGCCGCTGTGAAATTTTTTGTTGATAAGCCCATCTGGTGAGCCAATCAGGAAGAGACGTTCCCTATGGCATTTTCCTTTTCCAGCCCTTCTTCGTCGTCTAGTATTAAGGGCCATTGTGAACCAAGCTCAGCACCCATTCCAGAGCACCTTGCCCATTGTTTGATTGAGCAGCACAGACAATGATAAGTGCACTATAAGTAACCAAAGTGGATTTAACTTTTGCTTTCGGCATCTGGTTAATCAAAAGCCTCAATTTCTCATTGTCTTTTTTCCATACATAGATATCATGATAGTAAGATCAAAGATCAAAGAGAGGAACAATGGAAAGCTCCCGTTAGCGGATATGCAACAGCTCTCTGCTGGGACTGCGAGCAGTGAGCTTTCCCCTCTGAAACAAAGCCGCTTCTAATTTCGTCTGCACGTCAGTATCTCCTATGCTCTTAGGAGGCTTGTCCATGCTCAATCCCTTTCTCCACATCCCTGCAATCAATATCTCCACATGCTTCCCATCAATTATCAAATTCATGCTTCAAGTACCTGAAATCAAGCGTATTTTGGTGCCAAATAGAACCACATTAGTGCATAAAAATCAACCATTTTCGGAGCTAACATACTTCCCTCTTCTTATTTGCGAAGTCATCCTCGAGGAGCCAAATTGTTCCTGCGCTCAAATCATCCAACCTGTGCTCATCACTCAATCAAATACAAATCTTTACCTTGCATGCCTATTCTCTTCTTCCTCAATGTAGCACCTGCGATCACCCTCATACAATCATCGGTCAGTACCAAAATCCAATCATTTCACTTACCATCTTTGTCCATCTTCTCGCATCTTCATTGACATGTCCACCTGTCTGCAAACTTCATTAAAACATTAGAACCTTTCTTCATCAAATCACAATATGTACAACCAAAATAAAAAGACAATCATATCCTTCATCCACATCACACATATATACTCAGCACACACATCATGATCCGCGTCACACATGCATTCTCGTCACGAACAACACACATGCAAGCAAAAAGCCCATCCACATTCCCTCTCGTCACTCTTCTAGACTGTTCGTTCAACACGTCATGAATCTCTACTCCACATATCAACACACTTTCTACACACACCATCAAAAACCATTTCCGAGTTCTGTTTTCGATACTTTTCCCGGTCACACGATCGTTTTGCTGATCTCTTTGTCTCATTTCTGACCGAGTTCTCTTGCCAATTTCCCATTTCCTTCCCACCTAGGGTTTTCTATTCCCACTTACCTTTTCATTTACTCTGTGCTCTTTTGTTCATCAATCAGATCCTATGCTTGGTCGCCACCACCTCTCCTAAATTGATGGACACATGACAAAGACCACTCAAGCCTAACACGAGCTCACCTCGACAGGACCACTCATCATCAACGCGATTCAGGACTTCTCAAGTTGTTGCACCACCTAAGAGCCAAACTGAACACTTCTGGAAGGTTTGCAGACAAACAATGCAACTAGCACGATTGGATCCCTCAAGTCCAAGCTTTCCATAGACACATCGCAACCAAAACCCTAGCCGAGCTTAAGCTTCAATTTGACATGTTTCATCGGGAACCCACACATAACCCAAATCCCCACAACACAAACACATATATTCCCATCCGAGCATCATGCTCTCTCACCTCTCTTTTATCCCCCCTCGAGCGAGGAATTAGTCTCATTCATTTTTGTTTTCACATTTTTCTCTTTTTTTTTCATCATTTTTCCACATATTTACTCACACTTGCTGGCCTACGCCGAAGCTGGATGCGACTCGTGGACTCGACTACCCGATCAAGTTTGTTCCACCCATCTACCAACCCAACGCAGCGCGCGACACACAGACAGCTAGCCCTATGCGAAACCGACGTCGGTTCGTGGCTTTGACCACCCGGCCAAAGTGGGTCCACCCACCTATCGGCACACATAAGCGCATAGCCACACTCACACATACACAAACATACATTTTTTTCATTTTCTTTTCATTCCCGCATCTCGAGATTTAGGAGACAAAAGAAAGGATCTTTTCCCAACCATCCCAATCACGACACACATATAGACTCCCTGTGGACATCCCAATGAGACATATCTCCTCTCTGCTGCCACTCAAGCCAAAATCAAGCCACTAATGCCATGGTCCACCCTTCCTCTCAAGACCCGCACATACTAACCACCTTGTCGACCTGAAACCTCAAAAAGTGTCACTTTCGTTCCTAAGTGTACAACACACGTCGTCCACCCATCCTCACATCTTTGACTCGCAATCCGCAAAGCAAACCCTAATCAAACTCAAGCCGTCCTAACCGGGCATCCATCATATCATCTTTTTCTTTTTCATCTCCATCCTCTGCCTCGCAGAGATTCCACATGATTCGACAGCTTGCTGATATTGTCCTCTAGCCAGGCGATACGGTCTGGAAGGCCACCATTCATTACTACACCTCTTAATGCCTCGAGCTTCAAAGCTAAATCCCTTATCCCTTCTTCTTTTTGCTCATCACTGCCTTGGAGTCGAAAAATCTCATCATCCACTTGATGGAACCGAACCCACATTTTCTTCTTCTCCTCTTCTAAATGGCTCATCTTTCTTTCTATTTCCAAAGGAACCTCCTCGCTCCTCCCGACTTGGCCAGACAACTCTTCAACCTCTTCTCGAATCGACCTCTCCTCCCAGATTCTACTCATATTTTCTACTTCCAGATCATCCACTTTTTTCGACAACTCCTTCGCCTTTTCTAACTCCACGCCTATCGCCTCTAACTTGTCCAACATCACTTTTAGCTCTTCCTCTATTCTACCTACTTTCGGATCTTCTACTCGTTCTCGGGTCTCATCGTCTTTCTGATTCATCCACCTACCGAGCTTGCTACTCAGCCTTGCATTCTCTTTCTCTACCCGTCTCACTTTCTCATGGCTCTCTGCTTGGGCACTTTTCATTCTTTCTAACTCGAGGTGGAACTCATCACATGCCTTACCCGCTTGATCACTGTATCGACAGATTATGCTTTGTACCTTCTTGATTTCATGCTCCATTCCTTCGACTCTCCTCATCAGGTCATCCTCGTCTTTTGAGAGCTCTTCTTCGATCGCAACTCCAAAGCAGTCGGCTACCATCAAACCGGATCTCAAGTCCCAGACCACGTTTTCACTCTCGGGCTTCACCAGATCTTGCCTCCAGCTTTTGTTTACTCTTTTCCACTCCTTGTTTTCATTTTTCAACATTCGTACTTGCTTTTCCCAAGTTCCTAGGACCTCGGCCATTTTCTCTTGATTTTCCTCTAATTTCGCTATTTTGATCCTCTCGTTATCTCGCTCCACATGCAACCAATTGACTTGACATTCCAAGCTTTTCACAAGTTCTATCAAGTCTCGATCATGAGATCGAGTGTCCTTGCTTCCACTTGCTCTCGCAGTCTCCGTCGACGAAGTAACTCCACCCTTGTCAACTTCCACATACAAGGAGGATAAACACCTATCTGGTTCATTCGTTGCAACCTTTAGGTCAATCACCTCTTTTGAGCCACACACGTGCTCGCATAGTCTCTTTTTCCCACAGTCCTCACATGTGGGGACAAAATCCAACGGGGTGCATACACGAGGGCAATATTTGGCTATATGCCCAATCTGCTCGCAACACCAGCATCTCACATAATTTGATATCGGGCCAAATCGCCACCCTCGGTTCGCATGATGTCTCATGGTCGGATGAGAATATATGCATCTCCTATTTCGTCCAGAATTCATTTGCCTCATGTTGGCATTCTCCTCAAAACCACAGGCTTGCCCTTGTTGGGCCATTTCTTTAATGAAGGTCAGAGCAAATTTGGGATCGAATTGGCTGTGCCACACGATTGGGGCACCAAGCGAACTCGTAGCACTCTCTATGAGATGTGCTAAGCCAATTCCCGGCAGACGCACCAAAATGTAAGGTTCCTAAGCCCAAGGAAAAAGTGATTATACGAGACTTTATTTTGTTCAAATCCCTCGGAATCGGTCCAATTGAATTACCTAGAGCCCATAATTATCTCACAATGGATTCTTCTTATGTCTCTGCACTAGCTCATATGTTTCCCGGATGCGAGAAAACTTGAAGTTCATTGTTATAAAAATAAAAAATAATAATAAAAAATAAAAAAAAATTCAAATGTTATGCTCTGCAAGGTACATTGATTGTCGCACTAATTCGGATGACTTAATAAAAATGTTTTAGTCATCTTTTCCTCCTCAAATTCTCATTCCTTACTCAAACGCATAGAATTTTGTCATCCGCAGATTCAGTAGATGATAGAAACTCATCAAAAATAAAGTTGTAGCATACGACAGTTATGCATTGTATACAACATCCAAAACTTTGTAGCATTAAAACAATACATATGTAGAGTAGTCTATATATGTCGTAAATGCAGAATATGCGTGAGGATATTATATCAATCCAATCTACTATGCACGAACAACAACAGTCCCATATACTTGACAAAAATTACTATTGAACTCATGTAATAACATACATTTGCTAAATGATTCCTAAAAAAAACCTGGGAAATTGCAAATAGTATATTCGATGATTTTCGGTTGTTGCTGCCTCTACATGCATTATGAAGAAGAAATAATCTCCAGTTTATTACTGCACAGAAAATTCAGCTCATCCAGATCAGTCGAGATGTTGTTGGTCCCATACATTGAGGTATAGACTGTCTGTATAAATTTTAAGTGATGCACAAAAGACTCCTAACCATTCATATTTACAATCTTCCCTCTTACAGCTCGACATTCCTAATCCTACAGAGTGTTTAACTTCGAACAAACAGAGCTTACAAACATAGAATCTAACGTAGAGTGACTTTATAAATCATCAAAACGAACTGAGAATACCCTTTAAAGTACCCTTGCATCTGTTTTAGGTTCACACATTTAATGTTGCGGCGTCACACACTTAATCTTGCAACGGTGCTGTCGTGAGTTCAGGGGCAATCTAAAGTTCATTTTTCTTTTATTTTAATGCCAACAAGACTCCTTGACAAGAAAAGCTCATTGCCACCACATCCAAATAAAGGGCGAAATCAAAATACTCAGATAAACACATTCATAAAAGAAGCAATGTATGATGGAATAAAATCATGGTTTCTCATTCACACGTTCATAAGCGAACATATATTTTTACCCAAAGCGAGAGCTTGATGTATCTTGATGATCGCGTACTTAATAAAACAAGATAAGGCGAAGGAAGAGACGCTAACTGTTATGCAGTTTCAGAATATGAGCGCATGGCAACATCGTCTTTCCTTGAAGCCTCCATTGATCAGTGGTTGAGGTTCTAGATTTTGCTTCACTGCTCAAGTATTGCTCTTGGAAAAGGTTGCATCCAACTTGGATGATAACAGAAAATCTTCAGCGCACCAGAACCTACGGCAACACCTATTCACTGCTATCCTCCAGCACAAAATCATGTTTCCGGACCAGACTACGCTACATACTGTCCATCCCCTTCCTTTCTATATGTTCTCCCCTCTCCTTCTTCTGTCCTTCAGAGCGAGAGCTTTCACATCTGTTTCGGATGCTTCCACACTCCACAATCACCTGCCTCTTTCTCCAAAAACCCTCGCAATAGCGAGCTTCCCCTTTTTCCCTCCGCAATATTGCCTAAGGAAAAAACTAGGAGTCGTCGGACCTCCTTTCTCCAGCACCTTCGAAAACTGCACAAACAACCACAAAAAACCAAAACAAATCCCCCGTCCAACGAACCCCTCCGTGGATAAGATAAGAAGAGGCGCCCCCCCAAAAACGTGTGCACTCCTGGTTCATCCCCCCATACATTTTTTGCGTAACCTCCACAGATGAGCACACACCCCCCAATCGATAGCAGCCGCCGTGAAATTTTTTGTTGATAAGCCCATCTGGTGAGCCAATCAGGAAGAGACGTTCCCTATGGCATTTTCCTGTTCTAGCCCCTTCTTCGTCCTCTAGTATTAAGGGCCATTGTGAACCAAGCTCGACACCCATTCCAGAGCACCTTGCCCATTGTTTCACTGAGCAGCACAGACAATGATAAGTGCACTATAAGTAACCAAAGTGGATTTAACTTTTGCTTTCGGCATCTGGTTAATCAAAAGCCTCAATTTCTCATTGTCTTTTTTCCATACATAAATATCATGATAGTAAGATCAAAGATCAAAGAGAGGAACAATGGAAAGCTCCCGTTAGCGGATATGCAACAACTCTCTGCTGGGACTGCGAGCAGTGAGCTTTCCCCTCTGAAACAAAGCCGCTTCTAATTTCGTCTGCACGTCAGTATCTCCTATGCTCTTAGGAGGCTTGTCCATGCTCAATCCCCTTTCTCCACATCCCTGCAATCAATATCTCCATATGCTTCCCATCAATTATCAAATTCATGCTTCAAGTACCTGAAATCAAGCCTATTTTCCTGCCAAATAGAACCACATTAGTGCATAAAAATCAACCATTTTCGGAGCTAACACTGATTATTGGCCAATATTTTTAGTGTTAGTATACCCAACGTGATGACAAACATAGAAAGATGAAAATACGAAGCCAAAGGAAATAATTTCGAAATTTCAATTTTTCTACCTTTCTTGAAATAATTGGTTCCATGCCAAAGGAAAATGCCATGTTTTAGATGGCCTCACCCATTAATCCTTCATCGCTCCTTTCCAAGGTTTGGAAAGAATCATTTAGATTTTATGCTCTCCTAAGTGAATCAATGAGAGGGAATCTTATTTATAAGAAATATATAAAGAACATTGTTTGGAACTAGAGATTGAGTACTATCCTCTAGATGTAAAATAAGATAATTGTTAGATACGCAACAAACAAAATCACAAAATGTCTCAATCAATGGATCTACAAAGACCTAAAGAGCCTACCCAAAAGGAGACCCATCTTGGAAGCTTATTTTGATATTTAGAAAAGCATGGAATCTACCAAAGAGTTCGACCAAGAGATTGACTTAAATTAAGCCTATGACAAATTGTAGAGGGATTTCATCTTGCAATCCCTAAAAGACTTGTTTTTGGTCATAAAAATGATCAATATGGTATTTACTCTTTGTGGTAATTCTCACTTTCAAGATCAACAACAATGGAAAGTTTTCTTCCTCCTTTTTACTCAAGCACTCAATTAGTCAAAGTTTCCCCCTTCTCCTTCTTGTACATTATGGTCAGAGATCGAATCAATTGCCTAATGGAGGACTACTCCTTGAACGATTGCTTGAGAGGTATTACTATACCCGATTTATGAGGCCAACTAGTTCTCAAACAATTTGTAGATGAAAACAATGTTCTTCTTCACAATAATCAAGGAGGTTCTGGGATCATCTAGAGTCTCTTCAAACCTTTTTCACTACCTTGGGGTCCAAGATCAAACATAGGAAAATTTCTATGAGGTAAGTCAACTAACCATGCCACTACTTTATTCTCAATATCCATACCTTAATGGGATAAAGAAAACATTGAAGCCTTAATGGTAAATTCTTACCTGTTAGGTTTTGGGTTTCACTTAAATGATTAGAAGTGATAGTTTAGTGAGTTGTAAGCATGCCATGTGATTAAGTGAAAACTAATTTGCAAACCTAATACCTAAAGGGTCGAAGCGAGCATGAAAACCTAAATGGTTAAGTGAGAACTAATGTGCCTAAAAGGCTTAAGCTAATACCTATAGGCTTCAACTATTATGCTTAAGCAAGACCTTCATGGTCGTCCCTCCGAGTGGGCCTTTTATTTCACTTAACCATTACTTTAGCTATTACCAGTAAGGTCTTGCTTAATATTACCGTTCCAAAGGGAAGACCATTGAATTTTTGGGCATCCCAATGGGGATTCTAGATCTCCATGTCCCAATATTGGGATTGGGTTCTTGGAAATCTTAATAAAATTCCAATATTGTAAGGGCATGTAGATCAATGAAGCATGCAAGGTCATGGTGGTGAAGACATTTATTAAATCCTTCATCATTTACTTCCTCTCTTGTTGGAGGTCCTTCAACTATTGGCTCCACTAGTTCGAAACGATGTGTAGACATATCCTTTGGACTCGAGACCCTAATGGAAGGGGAATTTTCAAGATGATATGGGATATGTATTGTCTCCTCAAGGATAATGGTGGATTACAGATCTTCAATATGATGGACATGATTGATAAAATGACTTTTTAATGGATGATAAAGGATTGATCAAACCAAGAAGAGACTAGAGCCCAACCTTTTTTGTAGAAACCCTTGTTTGAAAGACCATGACCTCGATACTTTGCTCTTTTGTCCCCATAAAAGTTTCTTCAAAGGAGCCTAACTTGATTAAATGTGTTTGGAAAGCATGGAATAACTTGAAGCTATTATATGACTTCATTTTTAGCTAAAATGTATAGGTAAGGTAAGATAATTTCCCATCTATAGAAGGATTTGATTAGAAGAGATTTTAAGAGCGAAGATACTTATTTCAAAGGATTTGGTATTGGAAATAGATCTAGAGCTATGAATTGAACTAGTAGATCTAGCAACAGGATATAGATATTAGCCTTATGTTTGACTATGAAGAACTATTCCTACTTTAAAAAATAACTATTTGGGTAGAGAGGACTTGAAGTTGCCACACTACTGTTGTGAAACCCACATTAGTAGCTTTTGGTTGGAGAATAACAACAACATTGAAGATATCCCTAGTTTTGATAAAAATTAAGTTCCACCATACTCTTGATAGTAAATGTTGCACACAGGTGGACACAATGTATTTTCCTTTGGGAGAGCTTTGCAACAATGCTCATATACTACAAAAATGAGCTATGGTGATGAGCATGTGGCAAAGACCTGCAGATAGCACATAACTACACAATACATAGAGGCCATGTCTCATAGTTCCTAGGTTTTACAAATGCAATCAAATAGTGTATGGTTGACCAAGCCAATACATGTTTTATTATCATTGAGCAAATGAGGTAGATGCTGAGGTTGACCCATATCATAGGAAAGAAGAGAAAGCCACAATACTTCCTTACATGCCTCACTAAATACAACATAATATAATTCTATAGTGGAAACAATTGTATATCTCTGAAGATGAGATCTCCAAGAGATAACACCTCTAGCAAAATGAAAAATATACCTTGATGTAGACTTTTGATTTTCTACACAACGAGCATAATCAGAATCTGTGTAACCAATAATGGATGCCTTTCCTCTACCCTCGCATAGGCACTTATCCTTAGTGTCACTCAAATATATCAAAATCATGTTCACAACTTCCTAATGCTTCTTTCCAGGATTAGACATATATGTGCTCACAACTCCCACCACAAATGCAATGTCTAGTCTCGTAACTACCATAGCGTACATGAGACTACCAAAAACTAATTGATAAGGAGTTTTGGTAATGAATTCCTTTAGCTCATCTGATTTGGAGCAATTATCCTTTGACTTATGCTTTTGTCTAAGATTCTTGGGTATATGAACATACACTTCACACGCAAAAACTCAAAGATGATCATAATATGGTGGATTCCTTTTCCACAACTCTTGTGCAACTTCCAAACCATTGGTAGTACTAGGTGAAAGGTTAATCACATGAATTATAGTCAATATTGCTTCTACCCAAAAACCTTGTGAAAGTCTTGCATGAAGCAACATAGAAAGTAATCTATCTTGAATAGTTCTATTCATCCCCTAAGCTACACCATTTTGTATTCACACATAAGGAGCTCTGAAATCTCTATGAGTTCTTCTAGACTAACAAAAAAGGCTAAATTCATGTGAATATTCACCTCCATTATCTAAATGTGAATTATTAGACATTGTTCTTTAGAGACCATTCCATGTGTGTGTGAGATAAGGGCCAGCAATAGCCATGGTCCCTAACTTGGGGGATATCCTAAGGTCTTCAATGGTAATGGGGATGAGTGTTGAATGCTGACCACATGTCGACACTAGATCATTCCATAGCATTATTATTTGAATGCAAGGGGATAGAATGGATGGGAGGAGATTAGCACATACATCATTCATGAGTCTTAGAATTTTCAAGTCCTCAGGAGAGAATGTAGGAGTTTGCAATAAAGTCATACATTTGGTATTTTGAGCATCTTAGATCATTAAAGGAAATTGTTTCTTGCATGGCCGCCTTGGAAGACCGGACTCATCATTGTACGCATTGTGTGTGCTACTGCCAATGTCAAAAGGATGTTCTCTAGAGCAAAAAGAAGGTGGAGAAGCCCCTCATAGGAGCTGAAATCCCCCCTAAGGATATTCCCACACGTACAATGCCCAAGAATGAGGTCGAAGGCTGCCTAAAGACTAACAAAGAATGGTGATTTACACAAAGAAATGTATGCATTTCAGCCCTTTGTTTTTGTGCAAAAGGGGCATGAAGACAAAGTAGGCAGGTTGAAAAAATATTGTATGGATTGCAGCAAGTACCATGTGCTTGGTATGAAAAGATACATGCCTACTTGTTAGCACATGGATTTGAGACTAATCCAATAGAGAGCACCTTATACGTTATGTTGGTGCAAATTAACAAGCCTACACATTTGGCTTGAAGTCCATACACATATGGAGAAGCATGGGAACCAATGCTAGAAGATAATTACCCATTTACTCTTTGTAAAAGTCATATTTGACTTAGAATCTTTGTAACCACCTACCCAAGAGAGTCGTGGATTTTATTAGTTGAAAAGCAGCAATCAAATAGAGAGAATATCTCCTAGGATGTAGGAGCATGATTATAGAGAGCCAAAGTTTGAATTCAAATTCAAACTTTGGACTTAACCTCTATAAAAGATCAACTGAAAAAGTTGTGTGTAGAAGAGTCACTTTTCGAGCTTCTCATTCTCATTTTTGAGTATGTGTGAGGCTTACACTCTAGCCCACACCTTTCTATATCATTAGGCAATGATATTCATGCCTATGGCATTGTACAACAATGTTCATTAATACATATATCTACATTGTTCATTTCTGAGTTCTCTGTCATAGTGCCTGAAATTCTGTCAACTTGTGGAGATCATATCTCACTCATTTCTTTACCAAATTCAAAGATCTATGGCTTGTTGGAACCAGATCAAAGTTTTCTACATGCTATAAAAAGTTGAAGGATTTCTATTCAGCCATTTCAGAGAAAAGGCCATCGAAGTGATCATTCATCAAAGTTTGCAACAGTCCTAAAATATCAGGGGTAAAGGTTTACTTGCTAAATTAATTTCTCTGAGCATAGTTAATCTTTTTACATGATTCCACTTGGAATAGTTAGCTTGCTAAGCTAATTAGATACCCCTAAAAGTAATTGTTCCAATTCCTATTGTGCTGGTCATAATGAGCAAAAGATACAGCAGGTGTATAGTAAAAAATAGAAGGTTCTCTTGAAGACTTGAAGTTCAAAGTTGTCTATTTTGATTCAACCTTTTCATACATCATTACCAAAGTATGTAGGCTATTTTATGGTGTCATTGGAAAGATAAGAAGTTCTACTTATCAACTCTGAAGCATCAAAGGGCTGGTACAAAGTAGGATTTGGCATTACCTACCCATCATCTTGAAGTGTCCATCCATCATTCCCAACAGTGGTATCAGAGCAAAGTTAATGGGAGATGGTTTTCCTTCATTTATTGATAAATTGGACAGAAACAACTATCAAGCATGGTCTCTAAGGATGAAGACATACCTACAAGGAAAGAGTCTTTATGGATACAACTCAGGAGATGAGGAATTGACCTCATTCAAAAACAGAGGACTACCAACAAAGGAAGAACATGAAAAGCACAACACATGGTGTGCCAAGGATGCATTAGCAAGGTCTTACTTGCTCAAATCCATCTCTGATTTTCACCTTGTAGCTAATCCTATTTATCATGCTAGGATCAAGCATATAGAGGTTCATTACCATTATGTGAGAGAGAAGTTATTAAGCAAGGACATTCAACTAACTTATGTATCAACCAACATGCAGTGTGCAGATTTGTTAACTAAAGCTTTGGATGGAACCAAACTTTACAGGTTTGAATCAATGATTGGATTGCACGATATACATGAAGACTGAAGAATGAAGACCAAGCCAAAATGTTTGACTTAAGGGGGAGTTTTTGGTGCAAATTAACAAGCCTACACATTTGGCTTGAAGTCCATACACATATGGAGAAGCATGGGAACCAATGCTAGAAGATAATTACCCATTTACTCTTTGTAAAAGTCATATTCGACTTAGAATCTTTGTAACCACCTACCCAAGAGAGTCGTGGATTTTATTAGTTGAAAAGCATCAATCAAATAGAGAGAATATCTCCTAGGATGTAGGAGCATGATTATAGAGAGCCAAAGTTTGAATTCAAATTCAAACTTTGGACTTAACCTCTATAAAAGATCAACTGAAAACATCGCGGGTAGAAGAGTCACTTTTCGAGCTTCTCATTCTCATTTTTGAGTATGTGTGAGGCTTACACTCTAGCCCACACCTGTCTATACCATTAGGCAATGATATTCATGCCTATGGCATTGTACAATAGTGTTCATTAATACATATATCTACATTGTTCATTTCTGAGTTCTCTGTCATAGTGCGTGAAAGTCTGTCAACTTGTGGAGACCATATCTCACTCATTTCATTTGCAAATTCAAATATCTATAGCTTGCTGGAACCAGCTTAAGGTCTTCTACATGCTGTAAATATTTGAAGGATTTGTAGTCAGCCATTTGAGAGAAAAGTCCGTTGAAGTGATCACTGGTCGAAGTCTGCAACAGTCCTAAAATATCAGGGGTAAAGGTTTACTTGCTAAATTAATTTCTCTGAGCATAGTTAATGTTTTAAAGTGATTCCACTTGGAATAGTTAGCTTGCTAAGCTAACTAGATACCTCAAAAAGGAATGTTTCCAATTCCTATTGTGCTGGTCATACAAAGCAAAAGATACAGTAGGTGTATAGTAAAAAATAGAAGGTTTTCTTGAAGACTTGAAGTTCAAAGTTGTCTGTTTTGATTCAACCTTTTCATACATCATTTCCAAAGTACATAGGCCATTTTAGGGTGTCATTGGAAAGCTAAGAAGGTCGACTTATCAACTCTGAAGCATCAAAGGGCTGGTACAAAGCAGGATTTGGCAGTACCTACTCATCATCTTGAAGTTTGCGTCCATCATTCCCAACATGTTAAGTGTACCAACACACTTAAAATATAAGAAGAAGAAAATAGTTGAATCTAAGGCTGATTGAATTCCTCTTTTGAGATGTCTGATTTGGGGCTTTTGCATCATTTTTTTTGCATTCAATTTATACAAATTGATGGAGAAATAGGATTGTGTCAAAACAAAATATATTGACACAATATTGCAATTTTTGGCCTTGAAGTTTGCAAACCTATTGCCACTCTTATGGAGACACATTTACAATTGATCCTTCATGATGTTGGAGATGCATTTGATGTTTTTCTCTATTGACAAACTATTGGATGCTTGATTTACTTATGCATAAGCTTGCCTGATATTCAATTTTTTGTTTATCAGATGACAAGTTCTATCCATAGCCCAGGTGTTAATATTTGGCAGGTGTTTAAGTACATCTCTTGCTACTTGAGTGGTATCGGAATACATGGGGTTATTTTATCCCAAGGGAAGGATCATTAACACTAGATTTACATGGCTTTTTTAACTTAGATTGGGCTAGTTCCTATGACACTCATGTGTCCATAAGTGGTTTTGCTTTATGGTTGATAGCTCATGCATATGTTGGTTGAGCAAGAAGAGAGTTATTGTGGCCATTTCTAGTTGTGCAATCGAGTGTAGGGCAACTTTCACAAATATTGTTGAGCATGTGTGGTCCTAGAGCCTTCTGACTGATTTGGGTGTTGGTCAATCTTCTGGGCTTATGTGTCCACAAAGGATAATGTTGCAAACCTTTCACAAAGGCTCTACCTAATGAGAAATTTGAAGCTTTTCATAAAGATTTGGGCTTACATCCTTATGTGGATTGCTTTCATTCCACATTTCTTAGCATTTCCTTATACATGAGTGCGAAGTCCTTGTTCACCGCATCACCCTTAAGGGGGATTTGTTGATATATTTTGGTAGGGATGTTTGTGAACATACCTAGGAACACCAAGACAAGTTTTTTCCTCTTTAGGGGTTTTCCCCATAGTTTGTATATACCACTATACCCCTAATGGGTTATGTATCTTTTCTCGTACATTCACGTAGAAATACACTCAGTCATAGGCTCCACGTTTCTTCTTTTTGTTCATGCTACTTGAATGTCTCTATATTCCTTGAACTCCAACACTTGGAAGTGTAGTTTTTTCAAGGATTTTTGAAGAACAATTAACTATTGCACTATCTAGTACAAAAGTTGAATGCATAGAAATAAAAGAAGTTGTTTGTGAAGTAGAATGTCTAGAGTACTTGCTCAAGGACTTTGGAATTTACATCAATTAAGAACTATTTATCTACTATGAAAATATCAAAATCATAATGTGAGCAAAAAATATATTCTGTCAAGATCATCAAATGTGAACATCAAAATTTACCCAAGAAATTATTTATATTTTAGAGAAGCATTAGGACTTATTAATTTATAGTTATGTTCCTATGTTTTATGGTATCATTGTATCTATTAAAACATTATGTATAGAAAAGGAACCAAAACATTGTATTTTGCCTCTTGCATAGGAAAGGAACCAAAACATATGACCTTGCAAGCATTCCATATAGCCTTGTGATATGTTCTTCCTAGCAAACCAAAACACTCCCTATAGCATGTACTCCTTTTCAATTGATCTAAATTTTCTTCCCTCATAAAAAGGAGAAAAAGACAGCTTTCCTTAACGATACATCAAGATAGAAATTATTGGAATGGAATGCGTTTTAACTAACACTTCTTTGTCCCCCTCCTTTTTGTTTGGATTTTTCCTCTGAAAATACATGCATCCACACAAAGCACATATGTGGGACCATATACGACACTTTGTTGACTTCTCTCCCTCCCTCTCTCTCTCTCATAGTGTTTTGATTAAAGCTGATGGAACCTGTGTGGATTTGGATCGCCCAAAAGAGAAGAAGGTATAATAATATGATATGAAAAGTTTTAATGATTTTCTAATATAGTTCCAATGTTTTTTTAGCTCTACCATTTTTAGTAAAGATGATGACACCCCAATTACTAATTTGTTGGTCAAAATGTTTTTAGTATTTCCGAAACCATATGAAATCTCAACAGAAAGACATATTCTCCATTTATATGTATAGACATATTCTCCTTTTACGCATAAACATCCATGGAGTACATGGAGCTTTACTTGGAGATGGAGATCTCTCACTAAGAATTATGGTCAATAATGTCACTAGATTTGAAATTATATTTGATGTAGATTTGATGGATATCTCTTCTCATTTTTGATACACGTGGTAAAGAACATAGACTCAAATATTTGTAGGCTGATGTACTAAACTTATCTTTTTATAATGAAATTCCAGTTAAAGAGTATGTCCTTATATTTTATCATTGCAAACTTTATCATTGGGAACTTCTTTCAGAAGAACATTTTAGGGACATCATCACACAATGACATCTCTCTCCTTGATTTAAATATTAATATGGAAATATAAAGGGTTTAACCTATGTAGACAAGTTCAGAATGCAAAAAAATAGTAAGACTTGATTGAACCTAGGTATCGGTTTCTATATTCACCTTTGTATACACACACACACACACACACACACATATATATATATATATATATATATATATATATATATATATATATATATATATATATATATATATAGAGAGAGAGAGAGAGAGAGAGAGAGAGAGAGAGAGAGAGAGAGATATGTGTACATGTATACATAAATGTGTGTGCACCCATATAGAAACGTTGTACCTGTAAACTAAGATAATTGTTAGATACGCAACAAACAAAATCACAAAATGTCTCAATCAATGGATCTACAAAGACCAAAAGAGCTTCACCAAAAGAAGACCCATCTTGGAAGCTATTTTTGATATTCAGAAAAGCATGGAATCTATTAAAGAGTTGGACCAAGAGATTGACTTAAATTAATCCTATGACAGATTGTAGAGGGATTTCATCTTTCAATCCCTAAAAGACTTGATTTTGGTCATAAAAATGATCAATATGGTATCTACTCGTTGTGCTAATTCTCACTTTGAAGATCAACAACAATGGAAAGTTGTTCTCCCCCTTTTTACTCAAGCATTCAATTAGTCAAAGTTTCCCCCTTTCTCCCTTCTTGTATATTATTGTCAGAGATGGAATCAATTGCCTAATGGAGGACTATTCCTTGAGGGACTCCTTGAGAGGTATCACTATACCCATTTTACGAGGCCAACTAGTTCTCAATCAATCTGCAGATGAAAAAAATGTTCTCCTTCACAATAATCAAGGAGGTTCTGGGATCATCTAGAGTCTCTTCAAACCTTTTTCACTACCTCGGGGTCCAAGATCAAACACAAGAAAATTTCTATGAGGTAAGTCAACTAACCATGCCACTACTTTATTCTCAATTATTAATGTAAAGAGATTGCATCCTAGTAGATTTTAAGATACAATTAAGCTAATATCGATACCTTAATGGGATAAAGAAAACACTTAAGCCTTAATGGTAAATGCTTACCTCTTAGGTTTTGGGTTTCACTTAAATGATTAGAAGCAATAGTTTAGTGAGTTGTAAACATGCTATGTGATTAAGCGAAAACTAATTTGCAAACCTAATTCCTAAAGAGGCGAAGTGAGCACAAAAACCTAAATGGTTAAGTGAAAACTAATGTGCCTAAAAGGCTTAAGCTTATACCTATAGGCTTCAGCTATTATGCTTAAGCAAGACCTTAATGGTCTTCCCTTCGAGTGGGCCTTTTATCTCACTTAACCATTACTTTAGCTATTACCATTAAGGTCTTGCTTAATATTACCGTTCCAAAGGGAAGACCATTGAATTTTTGGGCATCCCAACGGGATTCTAGATCACAATATTGTAATTTTTGGCCTTGAAGTTTGCAAACCTATTGCCACTCTTATGGAGACACATTTACAATTGAGCCTTCATGATGTTGGAGATGCATTTGATGTTTTTCTCTATTGACAAACTATTGGATGCTTGATTTACTTATGCATAAGCTTGCATGATATTCAATTTTTCGTTTCTCAGATGAGAAGGTCTATGCATAGCCCAAGTGTTAATAATTGGCAGGTGGTTAAGTACATCTCTTGCTACTTGAGTGGTATATGTTGAAAATAAATGTACAAGCTCATTTTCATATGAGCCATGCTTGGATAAATTTACCAAATATAAAGATAAAGAAAAATTAGAGGAAAAAAGGAAAAAATAATAAAAGAAAAAGTCTAGTCAAAATTCATGATGAGTAAGAGATACAATATCTTGCCTTGTAGTTAGTAGCATGTAGTGGAGAAAGTGGTGAGTTAAGAAGACGGCACAAACTTCTTCACATGCTCATTGGTTATAAAAGTGAAGTGGAAGCACATTCACAATAAGGAGAGAAAGAGGCAAGAGCTCACAGTAGTCGGATCTAGCCATTTTATCATTTTGTCTTCCCTTATACTCCTTCTAGCCACACATTAGTTTGTACATAGCTCTTTTGTGGAGCTCATATCTCAGTGTATATGTAACCATTTCTTGTGCTTAGACATTCATTGGAAGATTATCTTCTGTACTTTTTGCATACCAAATATCTTTGTGAAAGCTTATATGGTTTGTGATATATCAGTGAAAGAGTGAAGTCCAGTTTTATAGTATACCTGTGTAGACAAGTAGTCTATTTTGGTTGGCTACGTTTCCCAACTAAAACATTTCCAAATTGCTTGATTTTTGTCTTGTTAGAAAGCTCTTGACAACTGCTTTCAGTCTCGCAAATATCTCACTCAGAAGATGTATATTCTATGAGATATCTATCAGAGAGTAAAGTCCCATTTTATAGTGTACTTATGTGTGCAGGTGGTCTATTTTGGTCAGTAGTTTCGTGACCAAAACTCATCCAAGTTACTTGTTTTTTAGCTTGTTGGAAATCTATTTGTGTCTACTTTCTCTGTATCAAATATCTTTCTCAAAGGGTATATATTCAGAGAGTCATCAGTCCGAGAGTGAAGCTCAGTTCTTCAGCATACCTGTGTGGATAGGTAGTTCATCTTTGTGAGTTGTCTTTCTTAATCAAAACTTGTCCAAATTAAGTTATTTATAGATTGTTAGAAAGCTCTCTTTTTCTACTTGATTGACTAAAGGATCAAGTCTATTTGAGTTTTGTGTTGAGAGCAGCAAGCTATCTAAGGTGTAGGTATTTGTCCAAGTGCTGGACATACAAGGTTGCACTACACATTTCTGTTGCGCATAGGAGAACTCATTCTCCACAGTTGGTATGAGAGCAAACTTGGTGCTGAAGCTTCATCAATAGAGCTGGAGATAACAAAAAGCAAAAGAGGAGTTATAAAACAAGGAGGAGCTTCACAAACGCAAGAGCAAAGGACTATAACTATTCGAGGTAACTCTCAAAGTCTTTGATACTCTTCAATGTCTGACTTGGGTCAACAAGTAGAGAAGTTGGATAAGGATAACTATCCCATGTGGAAGTTTAGAATGACCAACTACCTAATGGGCAAAGGATTATGGGGTATCGTGAGCGGTGATGATGCTCAACCTCAAATCAATCAAGTTATGGCCACCGAAGTCCAAAGGAGGCAAGCAAAAGAATGGGAAGAGAGGAATAGGAGAATCATGTTCCTCATTTTGCTAGTCATTACTAATGCCATGGTAGGGCATATTCAACATCTAGAGAAAGCTAAGGATGCTTGGGAAGCTCTTGAAGGGATGTATTCAACAAATACCAAAGCTAGGAAACTTCAACTCAAGAATGAGTTGAACACAATCAAGAAAAGTTCGATTCAATCCATAGCTGAATATACTTTGAAGATTAAGGAGCTATGCGATGCTTTAGCTTCTATTGGCACAACGGTTGAAGACAAAGATCTTGTGTGTTATATTCTCAATGGATTGAGAGAAGATGAAAGATGGAAGCCTTTTATAACTTCCATTAACTTGAAAGATGCATATCCAGGTTTTGAACAACTAATCCCTCATCTTTTCACAAAAGAGCTTAGCTTTGGTGGTCCCAAAGGAAAGGACAGCCACAACCAAATGTTATATGCAGGTGGAGGTAAAGGAAGGAACTCAAGAGGAGGCTCAAGAGGAAAAGGAAGAGGTCACAACAAATCCAACTACAACCAAAACAGTTCGGAAGACAACAAGGATGCATCAAATGCCAACACACAAGGAAGAGGTCGAGGTAGAAGTAGAGGAAAGGCCAAGGCTCCTACAATTCTCATAAAGGTATAACATGCTATCATTGTGGTAAAGTAGGACACTATGCTAGTGATTGTTGGTTGAAGAATGGAAGACCAAATGGAGGCAATCAAAGGAACCAAAGCAACTATGCAAGCACCTCAAGTGAGTGAAGGAAGCAAGGACACACTACTTGCAATGAGACATGAGTATAGAAGCTCTTGTGAAGATGACAAAAAATGGTACATTGATTCAGGTTGTAGTAACCATATGTCATGCCAAGGAAGTTTGTTCACTAATCTATAGGTAAAAAGTGGAAAAGGATGTGTTGAAACAGGTGATGATACTCAACACATGATTGAACATATTGGAGATATAAGGCTTGGAGATACAAGTAGAGCAAAGGTGTTGATATATTTAGGTAGTAATGTGTGTGAACACACTAGGACCGCCGGGGCACTTTTTTCCCTCTTTAGGAGGTTTTTTTCCCCCGGCTTGTATATATGCCTATTGCCCTAATGGGCTACTTATCTTTGTACATTCTCTAGTAATACATTCAGTATTGTGTGTTTTGTGCTCCAAGCTTCTTCTTCTTCCTTGTGCTGTTCGCGTGCTTCCGCAGACGTCTATCTCCAACAATTGGTATCAGAGCAGGTTGTCGCTTCTTCTAGGGCACCGTCGACACTCCTCCGTTTGCACTCTCAGATTCGCACGAAAGCACTATCGTAGTGCTTGTGCAGGCTATTTTTTCCTTTTGTGCCAAAGGTATATACCAGTTTTTGTTCGCTAGTTTAAGCGTCTCGAAGTCTGCTATAGGTCTAGCAGAACTCGTCTGGGCAGTTCCGTTCAACTTTTTGAGATACAGTCAATTTTCTGCATCAAGGTATTTTAGTCACCGGCCATGGCTGAAAGCAGTGATGTATTCCGTATGTTGGCTGTTGAGGATAAGTTGGATGGTACCAACTACCCATTATGGGCTTATATGATGCGACATGTGTTGGTTGCAAAAGGATTATGGAACATTGTGCAGGGTGTCGAAAGAAGTCCTGTTACACCTGTAACGACAGGTACTGCAAATACTGGTGCTGGAGCTGATGAAGATGGTGTCGAAGATGATATTCCGCAGATTCCTATTCGTGTTGCTGTTTCTGTTGCACCTACTGCAAAGCAAATTCGCTGGGATGGCAGAGATGCCGAGGCACATGCATTGATAGCTTTGTCTGTCAAACGTGCCATTATTCCTCACATTCGCTCTTGCAGAACAGCAAAGGATGCTTGGGATACACTTACCACTTTGTACTAGGCTAGGAATGAGGCTCGTGTTGCTTACCTCCGAAAACAATTGGAGAGTGAGCACATGAATGAAGGTGATTCTATGGAAAGTTTCCTAATGAAGATCAAAGATTTGAAGGAACAGTTGATTTCTGCTGATGAGGTTATACCAGATAGCTCACTTGTGCAGACCGTTCTGAATGGTCTTCCTGATTCATATCAGAGTTTTGCTTCTACTCTTCGGTTGATGATGAAAGGCAATCCAAATGCCTTGTCATTTGAGGAGTTAGTCTCTGTTTTGTTGCAGGAAGATCAGTCCAGGCAGAACAGGTCCATTATGCGTGTTGCAGATCAAGCTTTCCTGGCTAGTCAGAAGGGCAAAGGAAAATGGAGCTCTTCTACTAGTAAGCAAAAATCTATAAGTGCTGCACAATCGAAGAACCAGGATAAAGATGAGAAGAAATCAGAAAAGCAGAAATTGTTTTGCAAGTACTGTAAAGGAAATGATCATATCATAAAGAACTGTCCAAAACTGGTTGCTAAAGAGGCAAAGAAGAAAGAGGCTGGAATGGTTGTTGCAGAGGCCTCTACACCAAAAACAGAGTCTGCAAATCTTGTGCAGGAAGAAGAATGGGCGTTAACTACTGTCTGCACTTTTGACCCATCTTCTCATGATCAGTGCATGTCTGCAGTAGACTCAGATGTTTGGTACTTTGACACTGGGGTGACCAAACATATTACCTCGCAGCACAGTTTCTTCTCTTCACTTGAGCCTGCCCCTACAAGAAATACTGTCACATGCGCCAATAACTCCTCTTATCCTATTATGGGAGTTGGTAAGATCATTTTGACTACTGCTGATGGTAGTTCTTTGACTTTGTCAGATGCTTTATTTGTGCGAGGGATCAAAAAGAACCTGTTATCAGTTTCTGCATTAGCCAAGATTGGCTTGGTTGTGAAATTCGTTGATGACAGGTGTACAGTCCATGATCTCTCAAATGGCGATGTGATTATTGCTTCTAGCATTTTATGTCGTGGGCTGTATAAGCTCATAGACTATGAAAGATCTGTGAATTATTTGGCATGTGCAGTTCATGATTCTCAGGCTATGTCAGATGCAAAGCTTTAGCATGCACGCTTTGGTCATCTGAATTTTTCTAGTTTGCTACGCCTGCAGAAATCTGAAATGGTGTCCTCTTTGCCCAAACTTGAGGCTCCTGGAAAACATGTTTGTGAAGGCTGTATTTTGGGCAAAATGCAGCGTTCTTCCTTTCCAAAAGATGGTTCAGTTCGGGCTACGCAGAAATTGCAGCTTGTACATAGTGATGTCTGTGGTCCTATGCAGACACCCTCTTTTGGAAATTACCTTTACTTTGTGACTTTCATTGATGATTTTTCTAGGCATGCATGGGTATATCCACTCAAAGCAAAGTCCGAAGTGTTCATGTGCTTCAAACAGTTTTTGGTTTTGGCTGAAAATCTGTCAGCATGTAAAATGGGCACCCTCCGTTTTGATCGAGGGGGGGAATATATGTCTTCAGATTTTAATGCATTTCTAGTTGAACGTGGGATAAAACACCAGTGTTTAGTGTCGTATACACCGCAATAGAATGGAGTTGCTGAATGAAAGAACAGGTCACTCATGGAGATGGCGAGGTGCATGGTCAAAAGTCAAGCTTTACCACATAGTTTCTGGCTTGAGGTTGTCATGTGTGCAGCATATATACTGAACAGGTGTCCCACTAAAGCATTGCAGTCTATCACTCCATATGAGGCTTGGCATGATCGCAAGCCATCTGTTGCTCATCTGCATGTTTTTGGTTGTTTGACATATGCATTAGTGCCTGAACAACATCGCAGAAAATTGGATGATAAGGCAGTAAAATGTATTTTTGTTGGGTACAGTTTTGAAAGTAAAGGCTATCATCTGTATCATCCACAGACTAAACGCATTCTGGTTAGCCGTGATGTTGTCTTTGTGGAAGATGCTATTCATCCATTGCTTTCATGTACTAAGGAGACATCTGTTAGCTCCAAAGACATGTATGATACGTTGATGCCTCTTTTTACAGGTGGACAATCTAGTGCTGGTCCTAATGAGGCAACTTCTCAGCCTTTGCAGGTTTCATATGATGATGCAGATCATTCTATTTCTGATGCAGATTTACATGATGCACTTGTTGATGAGAGAGCTGATATTGAGCAGGCAAAAAATATGCCAAAATGGCTGGTGCAGACTTTGCGTGACAGCGAATTAGATGCACCTTTGTCATATCATACTCGTTCAGGCTCTCATAGTGCCTCCTTTGCATCAGATTGCTATGCTATGGCTGCGTCTAATCTCTGTGATGAGAATGAGCCTGTTTCTTTTGATGAAGCACAGAATTCAGAAAATTGGATGGCTGCCATGCAATCTGAATATGATTCTATAATGAAGAATGGTACATGGTCTTTATGTGACTTGCCTCCTGGCAAGAAGGCCATTGGCACTAAGTGGGTATACAAGCTGAAGCGTAAACCTGATGGTACAGTTGACAGGTATAAGGCTAGGCTTGTTGCAAAGGGTTATGCGCAAGAAAGAGGCATTGAGTTTGATGAGACCTTTGCACCTACATGTCGTATGACTATTGTTCGGAGCATTTGTGCACTTGCAGCCCATCATGGTTGGAATGTACATCAGTTGGACATTAAAACAACATTTCTGAATGGTGACTTGCATGAAGAAGTGTATGTTTTTCAGCCCCGTGGCTTTGTGCAGAAAGGGCATGAAAACCAAGTGTGCAGGTTAAAGAAGGCATTATATGGTTTAAAGCAAGCACCACGTGCTTGGCATGAGAAGATACATGCCTATCTGGTTGCACATGGTTTTGTGAACAGTCCAACTGAAAGCACCTTATATGTTAAGCGTGCTAATGATGTGCTTCTGATCATTGTTGTCTATGTTGATGACATGCTGCTCACTGGTCCTATTGAGAAGCATATTGCTGATTTTAAGGATGATTTTCATGCCTCATTTGAGATGTCCGATTTGGGGCATTTGCATCACTATTTGGGCATTCAGTTTATGCAAGTTGATGGTGGAATGGCTTTGTGTCAAACGAAATATATTGACACATTATTGCAGCGTTTTGGCCTTGAAGACTGTAAGCCTATTGCCACTCCTATGGAGACAGGTTTACGATTGAGTCTTCATGATGGTGGAGATGCATTTGATGCTGTTCTCTATCAGCAGGCTGTTGGATGCTTGATTTACTTATGCATTACTCGGCCAGATATTCAGTTTGCTGTCTCATAGATGAGCAGGTTTATGCATCGCCCAGGAGTCACGCATTGGAAGGCGGTTAATCGCATCTTTCGCTACTTGAGTGGTACTCGGCTACTTGGGTTGTTTTATCCCAAGGAGGGATCACTACCGCTAGATTTTCATGCTTTTTCTTACTCAGATTGGGTTGGTTGCTATGACACTCGTGTGTCCACCAGTGGTTTTTGCTTCATGCTTGGTAGCTCATGTATATCTTGGTTGAGCAAGAAGCAGCCTACTGTGACCACTTACAGTTGTGAGGCTGAGTATAGGGAAACTTTCACAGCGACTGTTGAGTGTGTGTGGCTCAGACGCCTTATGGCTGATTTGGGTGTTGGCCAGTCTTCTGCCACCACCATCTTCACTGACAGTTAGAGCGCATTGGCAGTTGCGAGGAACCCTGTGTTCCATGCTCGCACTAAGCACATTGAGGTGCATTATCACTATGTCAGGGAGAGGTTCTCTGTTGGGGAGATCAGCTTGGCATATGTGCCCACGCAGGAGAACATTGCAGACCTTTTCACGAAGGCTCTGCCTAGGGAGAAGTTTGAAGCTTTCCGCAAAGCTTTGGGCTTACTTCCTTTTGTGGAGTGATTTCCACATAGCTTGGCACTTCCTTATACGTGAGTGCCAGCTCCTTGTTCACCGCATCACTCCCAGGGGGGATTTGTTGATATATTTAGGTAGTGATGTGTGTGAACACACTAGGACCGTCGGGGCACTTTTTTCCCTCTTTAGGAGGTTTTTTTCCCCCGACTTGTATATATGCCTATTGCCCTAATGGGCTAATTATCTTTGTACATTCTCTAGTAATACATTCAGTATTGTGTGTTTTGTGCTCCAAGCTTCTTCTTCTTCCTTGTGCTGTTCGCGTGCTTCCGCAGACGTCTATCTCCAACAAAAGGTACTATCTAATGTTCTAAAATGTTCCTACAATTTTAAAGAACTTGATTTTAGTAGGACAAATGGTAGAGAAGGGTTATCATGTCATATTCAATGAGAATGGGTGCTTCATAAAGAATCCAAAGGAAGGCTTCAAGGTCATTGCTCGAGGTAGAAGAGAAGGAAAGATGTTCATTTTGGACGTCCAACATCCACATGGAAAGCTCATGTACATTCAATGTGGGAACAAGAAGATTTTAGAGCTAGACTTATGGCACAAAAGAAAAGGACACATCAACATTTCAAAGCTGGACATGAGCAAACATGAAGTGGTAAGAGGTCTTCCAAAATTTAATAGCATTGGACTACATGAGTTATGTGAAGCTTGTCAACTAGGAAAGCAAATGAGGCAGCCATTCAAGAGGAGCAATTATGTGGCTCCAAATGTCTTGGACTTGATACATACGGATGTATGGGGACCAACCCAAAAGGCATCAATGCATGGTAATAGAGTTTTTGTCACCTTCATTGATGATCACTCAAGAAAGGTATGGCTATTTTATATGAAGCAAAAATCAGAGGTGTTTTCTATATTCAAAAGATTCAAAGTTGAAGTTGAAAAAGAAATAGGAAGGTCTATCAAAAACTTAAGGTCTGATGGTGGAGGAGAATACTTCTCCAAAGAATTTTCAGATTTTCTACAAGAGAATGGGATCAAATGGAAGTTCACTTGTAGGTACACACCACAACAAAATGGAGTAGCTGAGAGGAAAAATAGGCAAATTGCTGAAATTGCAAGATGCATGCTCAACGAGATGAAGGTACCATTGTACTAGTGGGCTGAAGCTACCACAACCGCCATTTACTTGATGAATAGGTGCACAACATTGGGAATACATCACTTGACTCCCGAGGAGGCATATTCCGATAAGAAACCTGATCTTACATACCTTAAAGTGTTTGGATGTGTTTGCTTTGTTCACATTCCACAAGAAGTTAGAACAAAGATGGAACCAAAGGAAAAGATTCTTGAAGAAGAGTGTGAAGATTATGCAGGAACAAATCAAAGAGAAGTTCAACAATCAAGCACAAAGATTTCAGGTTCAGAGGCATCTAGATCAATGAAGAATGTTCAACATGGAGGGGGATTCATTCTTTCTCTCCAAATTCAGCTCATAGTAGAGCCGAAGAAGCAAGTGCTACTCCAATTAGTGAGGTAGATGCAAGTGAAGAAGAATATGAAGAGGTAATCACACTGATGGTAAAGTTGAATAGGTTAAAGATGCAACTTTCTAAAGGCAATGAAAGAAGATCTTCAAGGACAAGGTATCCAACTCAAAGGTTGAGTTATGATAGTTTTATGGTGACACATTTTGCATACATGATGTAGGTTATCAAAGACAAAGAGCTTGAGACATATGAAGAAGCTTGCACCCAAAAGGAATGGAAGCAAGCTATGAAAGAGGAGATCAAAGCTCTCAAAGATAATCACACATGGGAGCTAGTGCCAAAGAAAGAAGGTATGAAGATTGTTCCAAACAAATGGGTGTTTAAAGTAAAAAGGAATGCAGATGGTTCACTAGCTAGATATAAAGCTCGATTAGTTGCCAAAGGATTAAAACAAACACAAGGCATACATTATGATGAATTTTTCAGCCCTGTTGCAAAGATGGGAACTATCAGAACATTAATCGCAATTGGTGCTTCAAGGAGATGGCCACTTTATCAACTCGACATCAAAAATGCTTATCTTAATGGAGAACTACAAGAAGAGGTATACATGAGTCAACCGGTTGGATTTGAAGATGAAAACCATCCAGATTTTGTTTGCAGGTTGAAGAAGGCACTTTATGGCTTGAAGCAAGCACCAAGAGCATGGAATCAGAGATTGGAAGAATATCTAACTCAGTGTGGATACAACCCAAGTAGTGCAGATCCTTCATTGTACATGAAGAAGGAAGAAAATAGAGAGGTATATATTTGCATATACATCAATGACCTCATCATAACAAGAAATGATGTTACAGGGATTCAAGATAAAAAGGAAGCTTGGTAAGGAGTTTAAAATTTCAGATCTTGGAGAGCTGAAATATTTTTTAAGAATTGAAGTTATTTATGGAAAGAGTGGCATCTACTTGATGCAAACGAAGTACTTGTTGGATGTTCTTTTCAGATTTGGAATGATTGAATGCAAACCACTCACTACACCCATGGACACAAATACAAAGATTTGTTCAAATGATGGAGAACCATTGGAAGATGTAACAACATACATAAGCATTGTAGGATCATTAATCTATGCAAACATTACAAGGCTTGATTTATCTTATGTTGTTGGTGTACTTTCTCAGTTTATGCAAGCCCGGACAAGTGAACACTTAAATTCAGCCAAGAGAGTGTTGAGAAACATAAAGCATACAGTTAATCATGCTTTGTTTTACAAGTTTGATGAAGACTTGCAGGTCAAAGGCTTTAATGATGCTGATTGGGCAAGTTCAAAGGAAGATAGGAGATCAACCTCAGGTTATGTGTTCATGATAGGAAGCAAACCTATCACATGGAGCTCAAAGAAAAAACCTACTGTCGCACTTTCATCTATGGAGGCTGAATATAGAGGATTAGCTTTTGCCACATGTGAAGCAATGTGGATTAAAAAGCTTTTGGCTGATCTTGGAGTGCAAGTTGGAACCATTCCTATATACGGTGATAACATGTCAAGTATTTACTTGGCAGGCAATCCTATGTTTCATGCAAGGAGCAAGCACATAGAGGTCCACTATAAGGGAGAAGGTATTGAGAAAAGATGTGGAGATAAAGTTCAACACAACCAAAGAGCAGGTTGCAGATATGTTTACAAAGTTCTTGGATGCTTTCAAACTCAAAGGTTTCAAGGATGTGATAAATTTGCAAGACATGGATGAAGATAACTCCCAAATGAGCTTGAGGGGGAGTGTTGAAGATAGATGTACAAGCTCATTTTCATATGAGCCATGCTTGGATAAATTTACCAAATATAAAGATAAAGAAAAATTAGAGGAAAAAAGGAAAAAATAATAAAAGAAAAAGTCTAGTCAAAATTCATGATGAGTAAGAGATACAATATATTGCCTTGTAGTTAGTAGCATGTAGTGGAGAAAGTGGTGAGTTACGAAGAAGGCACAAACTTCTTCACATGCTCATTGGTTATAAAAGTGAAGTGGGAGCACATTCAAAAGAAGGAGAGAAAGAGGCAAGAGCTCCCAATAGTCGGATCTAGCCATTTTGTCATTTTGTCTTCCCTTAGACTCCTTTCAGCCGCACGTCAGTTTGTACACAGCTCTGTTGTGGAGCTCATATCTCAGTGTATATGTAACCATTTCTTGCGTTTAAACATTCATTGGAAATTTTATCTTGTGTACGTTTTGCATACCAAATATCTCTTTGAAAAATTATAAGATTTGTGAGATATTAGTGAAAGAGTGAAGTCCAGTTTTATAGTATACCTGTGTAGACCAGGGAAAAAAATAAGACCACCCCCCTCACTCAAAAGTATATAAATATGGGCGAATTTCTCTAAGTATCTCATATTATAAGTATAAATATTTTGGCGAATCTTTACCATATTTTCCATTTGAAATATAGAGAAGTTGGCGAATTTTTTTTATAACTTCTATTTTAAACATAAAAAATTAGGAAAAGTTTTATAATAAGCTCCCTTAAAAATATACAAATGTTTGAGTATTTCATATGGTTCGCTATCCTAAATCACTTCTTCTACTATCTTTTCTTTGTAATCTTCTTCATTTCAAATTATACATAGTGTAAAAAATCAAGTAATCAAATAGGATAAGATAGGTGTGCATCAAATAAATGAATCATCCTATCAAGACTTCCCCATCAAAATGAAATACTCATGTTGCCCAAATATGTAATTTCATGACTTCATAGCTATAATAGAATCCAAACCAGACATTTGGATAGAAATAGCCAAAATAGTAGGAAAGGCTTCAACTTTATTTGCTCAATTATTATCCTATACTTATGAGCCATACCAATGCACCTATTATTATCATGCAATGTCATACCAATGCATGTGAGCGATACCTATTATTATCCTATGTAAAAATGGTTGATGCCAAATATATACTCGATTGAGTCTTGGTAAACCCCAAATTTATCTTCCAATGAAAGTGGAATTATAAACTCATGGTAGCTAACCACAAGACTATATGGAAAATCAACTACATTATACATAGCATCGACAGAATACTATGTCATCCCCACTATTCATCAGTGCGCCATAGTAAGTATAGAACTAAGATTTAATGCATGCTCATACATGGACCCCACAATACACACACACACACACACACACACCATAAGCATGAACTCGCAAGGTATCACATGAAAGCACTTATATTCAAAATGTTGCTAGAAGACCCTTCAACCCTACACCAATATTGTAGTTATAATATTTGCAAGTTTAGTAACAAAGACATGATAGATTCAAACATACCTTTAATCATCAAAACTATACCAAGTTGCAACACAAAAGCAAGCTACTCAATCCATATACCTAACAGGCCTTTCATTTAAAGGACAAATCTTGATGATTAAGAGCCTACATTGTTGAGTAGACTTCAAAGGGCACCTCACTTCTATAACTTATGAGTAGTTGAAGAACACAAAGACTTGTGGAGAAGCCTCCAAGAGACATGCCCTATGTAGGCCCCAATACATTTGAAATCTCATAGATTTGTAGAACATATACCATGTTGTAGTTCATTTGTCCCTCAAATACATTAAGAACTTGCCTACTTGAGCAGACCCCAAGAAATAATTTGTTATTAGAAGTTTGTGACATGTACTACTACTAAGTAGAATGAGACAAACTCCAAATATACTTTAATTACTACATTACTAGCTGATAGATTAAGAACTCCAAAAGTTTCCACACACATCAGGTTGTCCAGTTTTGCTTGATATTGATACACATCAGGTTGTCTAGTTTTACACATCAGGATGTCCAGTTTTCCATCACCTCTGGACTGTTACTAGCAGCATAAAGAGTTTTCTAAACTACTAAAAATATTGGTATTTAATCAAGTTCAGGGCTATGGCCTAAGATTTCTATATGATGCAGCTTTCCAAAGTAAAAATCTCTCACCTTCTCTAGATTGTCGACATGACTAAGCATATGATGAGTATCTAAGATCTAATGCAAAACACTACTCTGTAAACTTCATTTCAATAGAAAGATATTTATTGAGGCCAGGAATATTGGATTAATGAAGTAGTGAAAAGCCTTCATAAAAACGAGTAGCATATACATATAATTCAACAGAAGCTTTTGTTTATACTTGATTTACTTTAAGTCAACAAACACTGCCCCATGCATGTGGCAAAATCTGCAGTAAACATAATGTCCAGATGACTAAGCATATGATGAGCTCTAATGCAAAACACTACTCTGTAAACTTCATTTCAACAGAAAGAAATTTATTGAGGCCATGAATATTGGATTAATGAAGTAGTGAAAAGCCTTCATAAAAATGAGTAGCATATACATTAGCGCAACCACACTATCATCATTGTTAGGTGCTCCTCAATGAACCAAAAAACGTAACCAAGAAGAGGATGGAGAACTCAAAAATGGAACATGCGGACGTGCATTTCCATTAGCCACCATGTTACCATCATTAAAAGGCGCTCTTCATAATAGCCCAGGCTTTGTAACCAGAAAAGGGCGGACAACTGAAAAATGGGATATAAGCACGTAGTCTATGCAAATTCTCTATCATCACTATTAGGTGCTTTTCTTAACAGCGCCGACAATGTATCCAAGAAGTGTTGAAAGTTTTTCAAGCTCAAGAGTGTGGGAACATGCCCCAAATTGAACCTTCCACATCATCCACAATCAAAGGAGGCTGATTTCCACGAGTTGGAGGCATCAAATCATGCCCATAATGGAAAGAATTTGATTAGAGAAGATTTAGCTCACCTCTTCATGTGATTGGACCTCACTTTTGTCATGTATATGTTTTTGATTGGTTAAAGAGGTTAGTAGGTGGTCTTTAAAACCTCTAATGAGTTGTATTATGACTTAGAGTCGTGGAAATATGTGCCCAAGCTGCCCCCTTGCTTAAGCACACCCCCTACTAGCTGTTCTCTGCATATTTTGTAGAAATTTCACTTTTACACACTCTATCTATCTAGATGTTTTTGGCAGACCCCCCGGTCTTGTAATTGTTGTTTCTCCTTCATCCGGAATCCATTTGCAATGATTTTTGTCTTGTTGGAAAGCTTATAAGTTCTACTTTGTCTGGTATAAGTCTCAGGTTCAGTGCCTGCACATGTGCAGAGAAATGTCCAGAACAGTGTCTGTCCAGTTAGCTCATACTCTGTGAAGAGATCAAGTTATCTATTTTGTTGTAGCTGGTTGAGGCATCATCCAGTATCCAAATGGAGTGATTTTACTCTCATTTGAAAGCTCTTAAAGTCTAGTTTATGCCTGCAAAATTTCGTTTTCAGTCTCTGCATATACTCAGAGAAACTCAGAAAATACAGAGCCTATGTCTGAAAAATTTCAGGATCCTAGGAGGGTTCATTTGCTTTTGTTGTGCACATAGGAGTGTTTATCCTCCAACAGTGGTATCAGAGCTATAAGTGGAGTATCAAAGAGAGAAGAAGGAGCTACTGAAGTGAAGTAAAGACTTCATCAAAGTTTGAAGGAAGGAAGCAAAGAACGGGCACGTCAACAACAAGGGGAAGCAAATACATCATCAAATCAAAGACGAAGCTTCATCAAGAGGAGTAGCTCTATTTTTTGAGGTAAAAGCCATCCTTTTCAACTTCATTGCATCAAGGGGGAGGTTCAAAAGAGTTAGGAGGCACCATGGCGGATCTCAATGCTCAGATTGAGAAGCTCGAAAAAGGAAACTACCAACCATGGCGATTTAGAATAAGCAATTTTTTGATGGGGAAAGGTTTGTGGGGACTTGTGAGTGGTGGAGAGCCAAAACCCTACATAGATGAGGTAAATCCAACCAATGATCAGAGAAGAGCAGTAAGAGAGTGGGATGAAAGGGACAAAAGGGTCATTTTCATTTTATCTCAGCATATTAGCAACTCTATGGTAGGGCATATTCAAGATTTGGATACATCGAAGAAGGTGTGGGAGTGCTTGGAGAGATTGTATTCAACCTCCACAAAAGCTAGAAAAATTCAGCTCAAGAATGAGCTAAATAATCTTAGGAAAAGCCCCTCTCAAGGTGCTAATGATTACATATTAAAGGTTAAAGAGCTTGCAGATGCACTAGGGTCAATCGGTTGTGCCCTAGATGATGACGATCTTGTCGCCCACACCCTAAATGGACTTAGGGATGATGAAAAATGGAGGGCTTTCACAACTTCAGTGTATGTAAGGGACTCTCTTCCTGATTTTGATCAACTAATCACTCTCATGGTGACAGAGGAGATGAACCTTGGTGGTCATAATGCCAAGGATAGCCAAGGGCAATTGTTGTATGCAGGTAGAGGAAGAGGAAGACACAACCGAGGTGCTTCAAGAGGAAGAGGAAGATATCAAAGCAACCAAGGAGGTCAAGGACAACAAGAAAATGCAGGTCAAAGAGGTGGAAGAGCCAAAAATAGAGGAAGAGGTGCAAGATTTGGTGGAAGAGGACAAGCCACTTCAAATGGATGCTTTGTATGCGGTAAGCCTGGTCATTTTGCAAATGAATGCTATCATAGAGCTCAAAGACAAGGGAATCAAAACAACAACAACAATTATAGAGGGCAAGGTAATTATGCAAACACATCATCCAGCCAAGGGAATGATTATTTACTTGCCATGAGGTATGGTGAAGATACAACTCAAGCTAGTGATGTATGGTATGTAGACAGTGGATGTAGCAATCATATGTCATGTCGAAAGGATTTTTTTAGTAATTTGCAGGTCCCAAAGCATCAAGGGCATGTGGAAACAGGTGATAACTCAGAGCATATCATTCAACATGTGGGAGATATCAGTTTGGAAGGAAATCAAAGAGCAAAGTGCTTATCAGAGGTATTACATGTCCCTACTATTACCAAAAACTTGATTTCGGTAGGCCAAATGGTAGAAAAAGGCTATCAAGTTAGGTTCAATGAAAGAGGATGTTTTGTTGAGGATCCAAGGGCAGGTTTCAAGCTCATAGCAAAAGGAAAAAAGCAAGGGAGAATGTTCACAATGGACATAAATCAGCCACACCATTCAATGTATGTCACATATGGAGACAAGAGGATAGCAGATTTTGGATCTATGGCATAAACGAATAGGTCACATCAACCTACAAAAGCTCAAGGACATGCAAAGGAGGAGCTTGGTAAGAGGCCTACCAAATTTTACATCTAAAATGTTGCATGAAATTTGTGTAGCTTGCCAACAAGGAAAACAATCAAGGCTGCCCTTCAAGAAGAGTACCTATGTAAGTGCAAATGTTTTAGACCTCATTCACACGGATGTTTGGGGTCCAACAAGAGAAGCATCCCTTGCTGGAAATAGGTATTTTGTAACCTTCATTGATGACTTTTCAAGGAAAGTGTGGTTGTATTGCATTAGAAACAAATCAGATGTGTTCCACTACTTCAAGAAATTCAAAGCACAGGTGGAGAAGGAATCTGGCAAGTTTATCAAAACTTTGAGATCCGATGGAGGGGGAGAGTACTTCTCCCATGAATTTTCTGAATTTTTGCAGGTCAATGGCATCAAAAGACAATTTACATGCAGGTATACGCCTCAACAACATGGGGTAGCAGAGAGAAAGAACAGACACATAGCAGAGGTAGCAAGGTGTATGCTCAATGAAATGAATATGCCGCATTGTTATTGGGGAGAGGCTACATATACAGCCACATACATCATGAATAGATGTCCTACATCAGGTATACATCATCTAACCCTTGAGGAAGCATGGAGTGGAAGAAAACCTTGCATTTCACATCTTAGAATCTTTGGTTGTATATGCTATGTACATGTACCTCAAGAGTTGAGGTCAAAGTTAGATGCCAAATCTGAAAGGTGTATTTTTTTGGGATATTCTATGGAACAAAAGGGGTATAAATGCTATAATCCCATCACCAAGGAGTTGAAGGTAAGTAGGGATGTTTTCTTTGATGAGTTGAAGCATTGGTATGCATGCACAAGTCCATTGCAGGTTGAAGACATAGGTGAGACAGATTTGAAGAATGATGATAGAGTTCAAGAAAGCATGGATTTGAGTGGTCCAAGCAACTCATGCAACACAAGGACACCCTCACCATGGAGTGGAAGGCTTAGGGAAAGAGAGACCAGCTCTGAAGAAAGCAAAGTCAAAGGCAAAGAGAAGATTTCAGTTGAAGAAGGAAGCTATGTGGACGAGAGCATGTTGGAAGATGAAGAGATAGAAGAAGTTCAAACTCCAGGAGTGGCCAAACAAAGAAAGAAGATGGCAACCACACCAAAAGGAAGTGAAAGAAGGTCTTCAAGAGTAAGATATCCAGTACAAAGGTTAACATATGATAATTTCATTGCAAAGCATTATGCATACATGACTCAGGTAATCAAGGACAAAGAACCAACTAGTTATGAAGAAGCTAAGGATTGCAAGGAATGGCAAGAGGCAATGAAGGAAGAGCTCAAAGCACTTGATGAGAACCATACTTGGAGCTTGGTACCAGCTCAAGAAGGCATGAAGGTTATAGGTAATAAGTGGGTTTACAAAATTAAAAGAAATTCAGATGGTTCCATTGCTAGGTACAAAGCAAGGTTGGTGGCGAAAGGCTTCTCCCAAAGCTACGGGATAGATTATGATGAAACTTTCAGCCCCGTAGCCAAGATGCCAACAATTAGGACTTTGATTGCAGTGGCCACATCAAGGAAATGGAGCTTATATCAGTTGGATGTGAAGAATGCCTTCCTCAATGGAGAGCTTGAAGAAGTAGTCTACATGAGCCAACCTCAAGGATTTGCTAGTATGAGGTACCCAAATCATGTTTGCAAGCTAAGGAAAGCACTATATGGACTAAAGCAAGCCCCAAGGGCCTAGAATCAGAGGTTAGTGGATTATTTATCAAGTTGTGGATACAAAGAAAGTGTTGCAGATCCATCACTTTACATGAAGAAGCAAGGAGACAAGACGGTATATATATGCATCTATGTGGACGATTTGATCATCACACGAAGTGATATTGCAGGTATTAAAGATATCAAATCAAAGCTAGGAAAGGAGTTCAAGATATTTGATCTTGGAACACTAAAATACTTCTTGGGAATAGAGGTAATCTATGCACACAATGGCATCTTCTTGATTCAAAGAAAATACTTGTTGGATGTGCTATACAGGTTTGGTATGAGTGGTTGTAAGCCACTTTCTCAGCCCATGGAGCCCAATGCAAAGTTGGTTGCAGGTCAAGGAGAGGCTATACAAGATATTACACTATATAGAAGCATAATTGGTTCATTAATTTATGCTACATTCACTAGACCTGATCTTGCATATGTAGTAGGTGTTCTGTCTCAATTTTTGCATGCACCTACTCATGATCATCTTATGGCGGCAAGAAAGGTGCTTTGTTACATCAAGCACACCATCAACCAAGGTCTATTTTACTCATATGATGCTGATCTAAGTGTCAAAGGATATAGTGATGCTGATTGGGCAGGTAGCAAGGATGATCGAAGGAGTACATCGGGTTATGTTTTCATGATAGGTACAAAAGTGATCTCTTGGAGCTCTAAGAAGCAACCCACTGTTGCTCTTTCATCCATAGAGGCTGAGTACAGAGGTTTAGCATTGGCTACATGTGAGCTATTATGGCTTAAGAAGCTACTTAAGGACTTGGAAGTGGAAGTGCAGGAGTTTCCTCTTTATGGAGACAACATTTCAAGCATCTATCTAGCTAACAATCCCATGTTTCATGCAAGGAGCAAGCACATAGAGGTTCATTACCACTTCGTTACAGAAAAGGTGATGGCAAAAGAGCTAGATATAAGGTATGTGAACACTAAAATGCAGGTTGTAGACATGATGACAAAGTTTCTTGAAGGTACAAAGCTTGGAGGATTCAAGGAAGCTATCAACATAAGAGACATAGGCTGAAGCAACAAAGGAAAAGACTTGAGCTTGAGGGGGAGTGTTGAAAGTTTTTCAAGCTCAAGAGTGTGGGAACATGCCCCAAATTGAACCTTCCACATCATCCACAATCAAAGGAGGCTGATTTCCACGAGTTGGAGGAATCAAATCATGCCCATAATGGAAAGAATTTGATTAGAGAAGATTTAGCTCACCTCTTCATGTGATTGGACCTCACTTTTGACATGTATATGTTTTTGATTGGTTAAAGAGGTTAGTGGGTGGTCTTTAAAACCTCTAATGAGTTGTATTATGACTTAGAGTCCTGGAAATACGTGCCCAAGCTGCCCCCTTGCTTAAGCACACCCCCTACTAGCTGTTCTCTGCATATTTTGCAGAAATTTCACTTTTACACACTCTATCTATCTAGATGTTTTTGGCAGACCCCCCAGTCTTGTAATTGTTGTTTCTCCTTCATCCCGAATCCATTTGCAATGATTTTTGTCTTGTTGGAAAGCTTATAAGTTCTACTTTGTCTGGTATAAGTCTCAGGTTCAGTGCCTGCACATGTGCAGAGAAATGTCCAGAACAGTGTCTGTCCAGTTAGCTCATACTCTGTGAAGAGATCAAGTTATCTGTTTTGTTGCAGCTGGTTGAGGCATCATCCAGTATCCAAATGGAGTGATTTTACTCTCATTTGAAAGCTCTTAAAGTCTAGTTTATGCTTGCAAAATTTCATTATCAGTCTCTGCATATACTCAGAGAAACTCAGAAAATACAGAGCCTATGTCTGAAAAATTTCAGGATCCTAGGAGGGTTCATTTGCTTTTGTTGTGCACATAGGAGTGTTTATCCTCCAACAAGAAGAGTACGAACAAATGAAAACATACACATGTAACCCATTCAAAGAGAGAAAAAAAGTCATACCTCTGCACATTGTAGACAATCGCAGTAAGCACTAAGCACGTTCAATTGTATGGGCAAAAAACTTCTCTGACTCGGATCCGCTGATGGCGAAAGCTCTGCTTTGTTGAGAACTCAACCTAAACTCGGACGTGCTGATGGCGAAAGCTATGTTTTGTTGAGAACTCCTAAAGCAATGGAGATGGCGAATGAAAACTGCACTCTGAGAATACAAATTCGAAAATCTGTCGAATATTGCAAGATCATCGACTTAGGGTTTCTTGAAATCGGGCTATTTTAATGCTCCTAAATTTAACCAAATATAGCAAATACTTTTTCAGATCAGTTTAAATTTGCCTTTGGGCTAATATTCGCCCTTAACACTAGTTTGGTACCAAAACAGGACACTTAAGTGTCCTTTTTTGACAATTTTCCAAAAAATCACACACCTTCTACAAAGAGAATTTGAGAAAATCCTTTAACACACATATTAAATATAAATCGAAGGTTAATACAAAATTATAAAACACAATGAATCATGTTTTGTGTTCATGTAAATAGCCTCTCAAGATGCTATGGTAGTGAACAGGATGAAAATTCCTAACTAAATGTATTTTTATCAAAAGAAAAAAATCCCTCATATGAAAGAAAAAATTATACACATTCCTTGAAACATAGATCACATAGCATGAACCTCAAAATCACTTAGAAAAATAATTTCAATTCAAATAAAATGAATTATTTTGACTTTGTACATAAAAAACAGCAACTAGTTCTAAACACGGTTCAAACAAACTTATGGGAATCCATAGAGGTGTACAAATATGCCAACAATCAAACAAGGTATGAACAACAACCAAGGTATACACATATAAAATTAGTTGCTATGACTCTAGTCACCAAAAATAAAAAACTAAAGCCTACATATATGACTCAAAAGAATTTATCGACATCATCCGAGGTGTAGACAATCAAGTCACCAAGTAGAAAATGTGAGACAAAAAACCAAAGCTTAAATATACAAGGATAAATAATTTATTGAAATCCACCAAAATTTTCACATCTTTGGACACAACCAAGAATCTTCTGTTGTATGGGCATCAACCAAATTCTACATATACAATCATCAATAGTTTGTGGACACATAACAAAGCATGTACAGTTATGGAAGAGATCCAATTTCTTCACATGAAGCAAGAAAATAAGACGTCAAACAAGGTGTACACATAAGGGAACTAGGAATCTGTGAAAATCAACCAAGTTTTTCAGATCTATGTACAACAAACAAAATATATATATGTGTGGACACCAACCAATATATATCCACATACACATATTAAAATCCAATTGAAATAATGCCAAATTACAAAGAATTACCTTGATATTCCAAGAGAATAAATTAGTTCCTACCAAGAAACAAGAGTCATGTACATATAGGATCAAAAGAATATATAGTTTTAACATATTTAGTAAAAATATTCTTTTGATAGTTGCTATATGCATAAACACACAATCCCTCGCACACATCAACACATACTAAAAATAATACTCAAAAGTCTTTGATATAATCTTTGATATCATAAAATGATAAGGATCATTTGGAAACATTTCATTATTTCCATTATGGATGCCATCTTCTTTTTGTCAAATGAATTATGTATGCCATCTTTTTTCATTCTTATCACAATCACCATTGCGGATCACATATTATTTGACGAGATTAAGAATGAACCATGGAATGAAAGCATATTTTGGAATGTTTAATACTTAGAATAGCATTTAAATAATTATTATTTCCATCATAATTTTTTATTCCACCTTTCAAGCTATGTTCTTTTCATGAACATATAAATATATGCTTTGCCAATTCAACATGAAAGTCAGCACCAAATGCAATGGCTACTAGTTCAAAATGAAGGCCTTCTAACTTTGAAAAAAAATATGCATTCAATTAGTATGAAGGTTATACATTGGTAACTTGCCAATTCTCTGCAATATCACTTACACATAAATTATAGTAAGCCATTCTTTAAAAGGTGCGATAAATGGCAGTGCTCTAGTGAAGACAAGTTTTGAGTCCATGTATATCACTTATGGAAGTGTTGAACCTTCTCTAGAGATCCCTAAACACTTGCTTTACACTGCCAAAATCCATGAATAGCTTTCCATTTCCTTAAACATATCCAATTTTTCAAAATGTTTGAATTGTGTTATTTTTTCAGTTATGCTAAAAGTTCAGTTTTTAAAAATTCCCATTTTCTTCATCATTTAATAACCCATGTGGGATTGTAAAATGTGAAAGTTTATATTTTTCTCTAAAAGTACATGATGTGGGCTATCAAATCCAAGTGAGTATGCCATCAAAGCCTCAAGGGTGACATCAAGAAAAATCAATCAATTTGGTGTAAAAACAGGACACTTAAGTGTCCCAGGACACTCAAGTGTCCTAGTATAGAACTAGTGTTAAATATTTCACTAGTGTAGACAAGTAGTCTATTTTGGTTGGTTATGTTTCCCAATCAAAACATATCTTAATTACTTGATTTTTGTCTTGTTAGAAAGCTCTTGCCATCTACTTTTATTGTCTCAAATATCTCACTCAAAAAATTTATACTCTCTGAGATATCTATCAGAGAGTAAAGTCTAGTTTTATAGTGTACTTATGTGTGCATGTGGTCTATTTTGGTCACTTGAGTTTCCTGACCAAAACTCATCCAAATTACTTGTTTTTTAGCTTGTTGGAAAGATATTTGTGTCTACTTTCTCTTACCAAATATCTTTCTCAAAGGATATATATTCAGAGAGTTATCACTCCGAGAGTGAAGATCAGTTCTTCAACATACCTGTGTGGATAGGTAGTTCATCTTTGTCAGTTGTATTTCTTAATCAAAACTTGTCTAAATTAAGTTATTTATAGCTTGTTAGAAAGCTCTCTTTGTCTACTTTGATTGACTAAAGGCTCAAGTCCATTTGAGTTTTGTATTGAGAGCAACAAGCTATCCAAGGTGCAGCCATTTGTCCAAGTGTTGGACATACAAGGTTTCACTACACATTTCCGTTGCGCATAGGAGAACTCATTCTCCACAGTATCAAGATAGATGGGGTTATATTATCCCAAGGGGAGGATAATCAACACTAGATTTACATGGTTTTTTTAACTTAGATTGGGCTAGTTTCTATGACACGCATGTGTCCATAAGTGGTTTCGCTTTATGGTTGATAGCTCATGCATATGTTGGTTGAGCAAGAAGAGACTTATTGTGGCTATTTCTAGTTGTGCAGTTGAGTGTAGGGAAACTTTGACAACTATTGTTGAGTGTGTGTGGCCCTAGAGCCTTCTGACTCATTTGGGTGTTGGTCAATCTTTTAGGCTTATGTGTCCACAAAGGATAATGTTGCAAACCTTTCACAAAGGTTCTACCTAAGGAGAAATTTGAAGCTTTTCATAAAGATTTGGGCTTACATCCTTTTTTGGATTGCTTTCATTCCACATTTCTTAGCATTTCCTTATACATGAGTGCCAAGTCCTTGTTCATTGCATCACCCTTAAGGGGGATTTGTTGATATATTTTGGTAGTGATGTTGGTGAACATACCTAGGAACACCAAGACAATTTTTTTCCTCTTTAGGGGGTTTTCCCATAGTTTGTATATACCACTATACCCCCAATGGGTTATGTATCTTTTCTCGTACATTCACTTAGAAATACACTCACTCATAGGCTCCAAGTTTCTTCTTTTTCTTCATGCTACTTGCATGTCTCTATATTCCTTGAACTCCAACACTTGGAAGTGTAGTTTTTTCAGGGATTTTCAAAGAACAATTAACTATTGCACTATCTGGTACAAAAGTTGAATACATAGAAATAAAAGAAGTTGTTGGTGAAGTAGAATGTACTAAACTTCATGATGTACTAAAATTATCTTTTTATAATGAAATTCCTGTTAAAGAGTATATCCTTATATTTTATCATTGTAAACTTTATCATTGTGAACTTCTTTCAGAAGAACGGTTTAGGCACATCATCACACAATGACATCTCTCTCCTTGGTTTAAATTCTAATCGCGAAATATAAATGGTTTAATCTATGTAGACAAGTTCAGAATGCAAAAAAGTAGTAAGACTTGATTGAGCCTAGGTATCGGTTTCTATATTCACCTTTGTATACACACACACACAGTAATTGGTTCCATGCCAAAGGTAAATGCCATGTTTTAGATGGCCGCACCCATCAATTCAAGGTTTGGAAAGAATCATTTAGATTTTATGCTCTCCTAAAGTGAATCAATGAGAGGGAATCTAATTTATAAGAAATATAGAAAGAAGATTGTTTGGAACTAGAGATTGAGTACTATCCTCTACATGTAAAATAAGATAATTGTTAGATACGCAACAAAAAAAATCACAAAATGTCTCAATCAATGGACCTACAAAGACCAAAAGAGCTTCACCAAAAGGAGGCACATCTTGGAATCTATTTTTGATATTCAAAAAAGCATGGATTCTACCAAAGCGTTGGACCAAAAGATTGACTTAAATTAAGCCTATGACAAATTGTAGAGAGATTTCATCTTGCAATCCCTAAAAGACTTGATTTTGGTCATAAAAATGGTCAATATGGTATCTATTATTTGTGCAAATTCGCACTTTCAAGATCAACAACAATGGAAAGTTGTCTTCCCCTTTTTTACTCAAGCATTCAATTAGTCAAAGGTTCTCCCTTTCTCCCTTCTTGTATATTATTGTTAGAGATGGAATCAATTGGCTAATGGAGGACTATTCCTTGAAGGATTGCTTGAGAGGTATCATTATACCCAATTTACGAGGCCAACTAGTTCTCAAACAATCTGTAGATGAAAATAATGTTCTCCTTCATAATAACTAAGGAGGTTCTGGGATCATCTAGAGTCTCTTCAAACCTTTTTCGCTACCTTGATCCAAGATCAAACACAGGAAAATTTCTATGATGTAAGTCAACTAACCATGCCACTACTTTATTGTCAGTTATTAATGTAAACAGATTGCATCCTAGTAGATTTTAAGATACACTTAAGGTAATATCCATACCTTAATGGGATAAAGAAAACAATTAAGCCTTAATGGTAAATGCTTACCTGTTAGGCTTTGGGTTTCACTTAAATGATTAGAAGTGATATTTTACTGAGTTATAAACATGCTATGTTATTAAACGAAAACTAATTTTCAAACCTAATACCTAAAGGGGAGAAGCGAGCACGAAAACCTAAATGGTTAAGTGAAAACTAATGTGCCTAAAAGGCTTAAGCTAATACCTATAGGCTTCAGCTATTATGCTTAAGCAAGACCTTAATGGTCTTCCCTCCAAGTGGGCCTTTTATTTCACTTAACCATTACTTCCATTGAATTTTTGGGCATCCCAATGGGATTCTAGATCTCCATGTCCCAACATTGGGATTGGGTTCTTGGAAATCTTGATTACAAATTGCAATATTGTAAGCACATGTAGATCAATGAAGCATGCAAGGTCATGGTGGTGAAGACATTTCTTAAATCCTTCATCATTTACTTCCTCTCTTGTTGGAGGTCCTTCAGCTATTGGCTCCACTAGTTCGAAACGATCTGTAGACGTATCCTTTGGACCCCAAACCCTAATGGAAGGGGAATTTTCAAGATGATATGGGATATGTATTGTCTCCTCAAGGATAATGGTGGATAACGGATCTTTAATATGATGGACATGATTGATAAAATGACTTTTTCATGGATGATAAAGGATTGATCAAACTAAGAAGAGACTTGAGCCCAACTTTTTTTTAGAAATCCTTGTTTGAAAGACCATGACCTCGATACTTTGCTCTTTTGTCCCCATAAAAGTTTCTTCAAAGGAGCCTAACTTGATTAAATGTGTTTGGAAAGCATGGAACAACTTGAAGCTATTATATGACTTCATTTTCAACTAAAATGTGTAGGTAAGATAGGATAATTTCCCATCTTTGGGGTGTGACCCATTTGAATAGAAGAATTTGAATAGAAGAGATTTTAAGAGTGAAGATACTTATTCCAAAGGATTTGGTATTGGAAGTAGATCTAGAGCTATGAATTGAACTAGTGGATCTATCAACATGATATAGATATTAGCCTTATGTTTGACTATGAAGAACTATTCCTACTTAAAATAATAACTATTTGGGTAGAGAGGACTTGAAGTTGCCACACTACTGTTGTGATCCCCACATCAATAGCTTTTGGTTGGAGAATAACAACAACATTGAAGATATCCCTAGTTTTGATAAAAAATAAGTTCCACCATACTCTTGATAGTAAATGTTGCACACAATGGTGTTGGCTTAGGTGGAAGATTTAAAGTGGTGCGATGACAATGCACCACAATGTATTTTCCTTTGGGAGAGCTTTGCAACAATGCTCTCATAGTACAAAAATGAGCTATGGTGATGAGCATGTTATTTCGCAAAGACCTGCAGATAACACATAACTACACAATACATAGAGGCCATGTCTCATAGTTCCTAGGTTTTACAAATGTGATCAAATAGTGTATGGTTGACCAAGCCACTACATGTTTTATTATAGAACCTATACAAAAGTGCCTGACAACCATTTGATCTTTCACATGGACACCAATGGTAACAATCTCCCACTAAAGGCCAATATGGACAAAGTTAACTATGGGAGATAAGAAAGAATGATAAAGGATACCTAATTATAAGTATACAAAATATACCTCTCACCTGATGGGCATGTGACATAGTGTAAAAGTAACTGTGCAAGGCCATGAATCAAGTAACCCCCATCAGGTGAGAATATTGTTGAAAGCTATCCTCTGGTAGAGCTTTAGTCAAAGCATCTACAACATTATCTCGAGTATGAAACTTCTAAACAATAATGTGCTTAATGGCTAAGAAGTCTCTAATGAAGTGATAACTCACCTCAATGTGCTTGGCCTTTGCATGATACACCAGATTCTTAGCCAAAGTGATGATAGTCTGACTATCATTGAGCAAATGAGGTAGATGTTGAGGTAGACCCATATCACAAGAAAGAAGAGAAAGCCACAATACTTCTTTACATGTCTTACTAACTACAACATAATCTAATTCTATAGTGGAAACAACTGTATATTCTTGAAGATGAGATCTCCAAGAGAAAACACCTCTAGCAAAATGAAAAATATACCTTGATGTAGACTTTTGATTTTCTACACAACAAGCATACTCAGAATTTGTGTAACCAATAATGGATGCCTTTCCTCTACCCAAGCATAGACACTTGTCCTTAGTGTCACTCAAATATCTCAAAATCATCTTCACAACTTCCTAATGCTTCTTTCCAAGATTAGACATATACTCACAACTCCCACCACAAATGCAATGTCTAGTCTCGTAGCTACCATAGCATACATGAGACTACCAAAAATTGATTGATAAGGAATTTTGGTAATGAATTCCTTTACCTCATCTGATTTGGAGCAATTATCCTTAATTTCACATGTAAAGATAAAGTTGTACTCAATGCCTTGCCACCTTGCATATTGAGCCTATGAAGTACTTTGGATATGTACTCACTTTGAGACAAGTATATGCATCTTTTACTCATTTGCAGAGTAATTCACATGTTAAGAATATGCTTGGCATCCCCCAAATCCTTCATATCAAACGTCTCACTCAACTTCTTTTTTGAGCAATGACAAGTCATTAGAGGACTTCCTAGCAATCAAAGCATCATTGAAATAAAGTATCAAGAATATCAAACTGCCAATTCATCATCTCTTTGTGTAGAGAAAATGATCCTCAAGGCTTCAAGAATAGCCTCAACACTTCATAAAAGCATCAAACTTTTGGTACCATTGTCTAGGGGACTGTTTAAGTCCATATCAACTCTTCTTTAGCTTACAAACTAGACTTTATTTGCCAGGAACTACATAAACCTCTAGTTGTTCCATATAGATCTCATCTATAAGATCCCCATGCAAGAAAGAAATTTTCACATCCATTTGGACTAGCTCTAAGTCCTCCATGGCAAGGAATCCAAGCAACATGTGCACTATAGTCATCGTGACTACGCAGGAGAAGACTTCTTGGAAATCAACACCATGTTGTTGTTTGAAACCCTTTGCAATGAATCATGCTTTATAACATAAAGAAGCACTATCGTACATTAATTTCAACTTATATACCCATTTACATGGTAAAGTTCTCCTACCCTTTGGCAAAGGTACTGAATCCCAAGTACTATTCTTGTGAATAGAATCCAATTCACTCTTCATGGAATGCTCCCAATTGACATGATCAGCTATCTACATAGCCTCTTTATAGCAAGCAGGCTCAACCAACATCTGTTAGCATAACAAAATTCAAACCTAGAATGACATGTACAAAACATCTCAATGGTTTCTAAACAAGGATATTTTCAAATTAATTTGATGCGACATTCTCCTAGACATCTCTATTTGTTGCTAACTAGAGGACCAATATCCTCAAGCACCAATCTTCTCACTTCAACCTCCATAATGGGCTATTTATGCATCTTAGACTCATTGAAAATGACATCACTACTTTGGAGCACTTAGCATGTTTGATGATCCTATAATTGATATCCAAATTGGCTTGCTAGACCATATCTAGGAAAAATGTGTTTCTTTGACTTATGGTCTAGCTTTTGTCTAAGATTCTTGGGTATATGAACATACACTTCACACGCAAAAACTCAAAAATGATCATTCGAAGGCTGCGTGAAGACTAACAAAGTTGTCCACACTCAATGAGCTGGCTGTAGCACTTATTCTCTCTTCTCTTAGTGTTGGGGACAAGAAGGAACTCTCCATCCTTATAAATCTTTGTTCGACACTAAGAAAATGGTATGTGGGATTATTGAGAACTTAGGGGCACCCTTCTTGCTAAAGGAAGCTCCACATAGGCAAAAATTTGAAGTTGGTTCTTGTTTCATCATCAAATCCCCTTTACAAGAGCTTGTTTAGAGTACCTTATGTCACTAAAATGGTCATAGATCTCTCATTACTCAACCAAATGGGGTGATTTCACTTCCTATAGAATCCTCACTCAGAGATCTATCTTACTAGCTCAAATCTCCTGTTTGGATTCATCTACACGATGATGCAAAGCTTTGAAATTTTCTATTTGATATTAATGATCCCATACAAACACTTTTTCAATGCAAGGATGATCGAGATCCACTTGGAGATACAAGAGGAGTATATATCAACCATTTCTAGCACCTACTCATACCTGCACGTGGAAATTTTAAACCATAAGATAAGTTTTCTCGTGATTTTCATGCTTTTTCTACTCTCATTGTGCCACTATTTTGCATCTAGAACAAGCATATCACATTACATATGCATCATTTGTTTCTCCATATGTTTGTTTAGCTGTGCATTTTTTATGAAAATAGGATGGTAGTATTTTCTTTTACAGGAACTATAGAAGATCATTTATGTCCATGCAACAAGCATGAGGGTTTTTTTTGTACAAGGGCATGTATTTCTCTTTGGTCATATTGTATACATTGTGTGCCCATTGCCACATCAGTTTAAAAGTGCATGTAGTGCACTTAGTTAAAGTTTTACTAATTTTCATTTTCCTACCAAAATGCTATAAAAAATTTCAAAATTTTTACATGCATAAGCATAAAATTAGAATATCATACTAAAAGTGTTCTTGTTTGTCATTTCTTTATGCAAAGGCTTGTGATGAGTTACTTTTTGTTGTTAGTTTCTCACAATAGGTGTACAAAAATACATAAATTGGAATAAAAAACATAAAATCATAAAAAACATAAAAATAATTTCATTGTTTCCTAATTATGGATTGAAGACCTTCTTCATCGCTTAAGGATGACATGCACATGGCTGATCGCCCTTCAGATGCCATAGAGACCATGAGTGCTAGGATCTCAGAGTTAGAGAGCACAATTGATGACATCTTGGAGCAAGTACGTAGCTCCAAGAGATAAGTAGTGCTAGAGGGCGACTTGCTAGGAATGAGGTTAGATGCTCTAGGTGAGCATCAAACTCCAAAAGTTCCTAACAAGAGTGTTTTAGTAAGAGAAGCTCGATGGTAGCTCAAAGATCTTAAGCCTCCAAGATATCATGGCTCTACTAGCACATGAACTTCTAATGCTATTGAGCAGTGGCTCAACAAGTGGGAGTAGTGCTTCTATCTATGCCATATTGTGGATGATAGGCATAAGATTGAGAAGGTGACTTGGAACCTCCTGGATATTACCCATAGATGGTGGCATAAGATTAAATAGGACAAGAAAGATCCCACTTCATGGGAGCGATTTGAAGTCCTTTTTTATAACAACTTTGTACCACATGAGGAGAGGTCTATAGCACTAGACACTTGGTCTTTCATTAGTAAGAAAAACAAAATTGTTTAGGATTATGTGGATAAGTATAAGGCCTGCTCCATTGCAAATAAATGTAGCAGATGAGAGGGTCTGGGTATGAATATTTCTGAGTGATACTCCCAGAACCCTGTGATAAACATTTCTTCAAATGTTTGTTTGAAGAATGCTGGGAGATATCTGATACGAGCATGCCATGCATATACAATATTGAAAGATGGTGTGGTGCTCATATCATAGACGAGGTCAAGGTTGCCTTCATTAAAGCCTAGTGCCGAGAGGTGAGGTTCTTTGATATTTTTGAAGGTCAGGAATGTGCCAAGCATTAGTTCAAAGATTTTGAGGCACATCTGTGCCATGACATTTGGTGCATTCTTGAACCTAATGACCCAATGTCAAATTGTTGAAATCATATATGCTACCATTGGTGGGCCGCGAGGTGGTGCCAGATATACATAGTTCAACCATTTACCACATCCTTTGACATTCTTCATTGTTTGAGTGAACTCAAGCCATGATCTTTGTCGAAACACAGGAAAATAGCAGGGGTTATACTTAATGTACAAGAACATGTTGTTCCATGTGTGCACCATTTCAGGGTAGGTTTCGAGTAACCATATTCTCCATGTAGGTTGAAAAATGTTGCCCTGCGCAGTGCTCTCAAGAATGTCATCTAGGGCAAATTGGGTTGCGGAGGTTGGCTCTTCATTGTGCAGTGTTTGATCCCCACATTATAATCTGCTAATAAGATGCAAAATGGTACAATCCCTATGTCCATGTCCAGTTGAGACATGGACTCTATCTGCACTGCTACTCTATCATCATGAGCTGGGCCTACCTTTTCAGATAGAGTCCATGTCCAGTTGAGACATGGACTCTATCTGCATTGCTACTCTATCATCATGAGCTGGGCCTACCTTTTCTAACCTTTGCATCCATTCTAGAGATTCAATCTCAAATGTATCCATTCCTTCCTCTGTTTGTTTGCCTCCAAGTGCAGACATAGGTTCATAAGGGTCCTCAAATGTCTGTCCTACTTCAATTGGAACAAGTTCTTCAGGCTCGGGTTCCACCAGGGGAGAAGGTTGGCATTCATATTGGAGAAGCTTATCCTACAAAGCTCTCAGTTGTGCCTTCAATTATGTTACCTCTTCAGATGTGTCATCTGTAGTTGCTGCTTCTTTTGGTGGCTCTCGTTGAGTGGCCAATTGCTTTCATAGGTCAACATGCTCTTTTTCTAAGGCATCATATGCCTCTAGGAGGTCAGCATGGGTGTCCAATATGATCTGCATGTTGGCTGACGACATGGCTTTGAAGAGCTCTGGGTCGATCTCTTTTGGTGATCCTTCCATCGCTACCTCTAGATTTTCTTCATTCTGTATTTGTAGTCTTTTATTTTCTTCTAGTGCCGCATACATGTGTTTCCTTAGCAATGCGAGGTTACGATGGATTTTGAGATTGTCTACTTGTTGGGCAAGGAGCATTTCCTGGAGGTGTTGTTGTGCTTGTGAATCTAGTTGGGGGGCATTGGCCACTAATTCCTCGTATTGACTCTACAAGGTATCATAATTCTGTTGTAGTAGCCGCTTGTCCTTCTCCATGTTTGTGAGTCGGTCTTGTAATGTCTCATGGACTCTGAAAAGGTTCGTATGTTGAGTATCTTAATGCTGGTAATTCTGCTGTAATTGAGACAAACATTGATACAAAGTGTTGAATACATTATTTATAGGGGTGGGTGCAGGGAAGGTTTGGAATGCGAGGGGTAGGAAAAAGGGAAAGGGATGGTGGATGCCGTGCTTGAAAATGGTGAAGTGGGTGGTGGGGGAATGGAAGATTGTGGGAATATGGGGGGAGGGAGAGGTGTTGATGTGGGTGATATGTCCATGTGGTCGTGCGTGGGTGCGCTCGTGGGAGTTACCATATACATGGAAATGGTAGGTGTGGAGACGGTAGTGAAGGTGTACATTGGTGGGTGTAATTTTGCATGTGGGCCACCTAGAAATGTGACATGAGGAATTGGATTTTTGGTAAACATGGTTAGAGTCATGTCATCCGTGGTGGCAGTTACAACAGTGGTGGTGCGAGATTGTCAGAGTTGTGATAGTTGCCTCACATTGTGTGCTTCACTAAGGAAGGTGGAGACCGTGGCCGTGACAATGGTGGTGACAGTGGTTGTGAGGGGGGTGGAGTTGGAGGGGAGGGTGGTAGGGGTGGTGATGGGGTTGCACTTGATGTGTGGGGTGTTCTTTAGTGTGTTGAATGGAGTGTGACGTGCTGGTGGTTGTGGAGATGGTGCGATGTGGTTTCGATACTATAATATGTATCTGCTTCCCTGATCTTGGAGGGTGTCTCCCGTGCCTTCGCTTAAATCTTTGAGATTATGGAGAGCGGTGTGCACAATCTTTGGCACCCCCAATGCATCAGCGATCATGTCGAGGGAAGCTCTAAATTGATCATCCACACCTTCTTCTTCAAGTATTTGGTTCATTAAGGCCTTCCCTACTGCCAAGGATAGACTATGTTGTTCCTGAACTAGGTTTATAGTATCATACAATCTTTTTAATTGCTTTGTGTATACCGGGGCTCCGACGAGTTCCAATATGACGTGTTGCTCATATTCATGCTCCTCTTTGCCAGATGGTCTTTGATGCTCCTCATCTTGTTCCTCTTCTTCAATCTCTTCTTCATCATCCTCTACTTCGACTACCACTGGTTGAGTTTGGCGGGCTGGTTCGTGACTGTTTGTTGTCCACTTAACTGCTTTGTTTCAATTTCCAAGTTGGTTGCGTTGGTTATCCTGGCTACTTCCTCATCAGGTAAATCCTCAAGCATGAAGCCGTGAGGAAACTCTAAATCTGTGGGGATCGGTGGGAAGATCAGATGATGCCCTTCTACACTGTGCCTTGGTAGTCTGATGGTGAAGGTTTGCACTTGCCTTTGGGGTGGCAGAGTGATGTCTGGTGTCAGGGTAGTGCCCCAAGCTTGTGCACATGGCATCTAAACAGCTCCGCTCATTTTCTTTGATGGGGGCCTTGCGGCTCTTCACTAAAATTCTTGCACCCTAGTCCAAACGAGTGCCCTTTGAATTGGCACATCATATGCCAAGCACCGATATACAATTCTGGTAAGTGCACAACATCCATAGAGCACTGACTTCTGTTTCTTGTACCAACCTTGATGTGCAAGATGGATCTGGTCAATGATCCACTATGGCATGTTGATTGCCAGATTCAGCGTGTCTACCAAATATAAACTAAACCAAATCTTCTTGGGTGGCATTGTAAATCTTTGTTGGGTAGGAAAGGCAAAGTGGTGCATGCACATTCGGAGGTGGATGGAAATAGTTGGGGTCATTGCCACCATGTCCTTTAGCTTGGTTAGGTTTCTATTCTTCATATTATCCGGGATCATCATCTCCTTTTTAGTAGGGATGTGCATACCTCTCATTTCTAGAGCTTCCCTTACTAAATAGTTGGTTAACTTAAAACGCTTCAATTCATTTCCTCGTGTAGAATGTTGAAGATAAATGTAAAAGCTCATTTTCATATGAGCTATGCGTGGATAAATTTACAAAATATAAAGATAAAGGAAAAGAAGAAAAAAAAGAAAACAGAAAAGAAAAAAGTCTAGTCAAAATTCATGATGAGTAAGAGATACAATATCTTGCCTTGTAGTTAGTGGCATGTAGTGGGAAAGAGGTGAGTTAAGAAGGAGGCACACACTTCTTCACATGCTCATTGGTTATAAAAGTGAAGTGGGAGCATGTTCAAAACAAAGAGAGAAAGAGGAAAGAGCTCCCAATAGTCGGATCTGGACATTCTCTCATTTTGTCTTCCCTTAGACTCCTTCCAGCCGCACGTCAGTTTGTATAGAGCTCTGTTGTGAAGCTCATATCTCCGTGTATATGTAACCATTTCTTGCGTTTAAACACTCATTGAAAAGCTTATATCGTGTACTTTTTGGATCTCAAATATCTCTGTGGTATGTTTTGATCAGTTGAGTTGCCTAACCAAAACTCATACAAATTACTTGTTTTTTAGCTTGTTGGAAAGCTATTTGTGTCTATTTTCTCTATACCAAATACTTTCTCAAAGGATATATATTCATAGAGTTATCAGTCAGAGAGTGAAGTTCAATTCTTCAGCATACTTATGTGGACAAGTACTTCATCTTTGTTAGTTGTGTTTCTGTTAGCTTGGATTTTTGTAGACATTGAGTATATTTCTTTCCTAAAAAAGTGTTAGGGAATGGTTGTGGTGGGGCTATTAAGCTTAAGATTGGCTTCGTGTATATGGTTGCCACTCTAATTGCATGGTTTCTTTTACAGAAGTCCCCCTTGTTAATGTTCCCCATGTGCACCCTCGAGAGAGGTCGACTCTCGTTGCCCTTATATATTCCGTGGCTAAATTCGTCGATTTCTGTTATTCCATAATTCATATAGATTAACTTTGTTAATTGTTTGTCGCGAAGTCGCATTTTCTCATGGAACCCATTTTTTGGCTGACCTCTTATTTCCCTTGGCTTCCTTGTGAAAATAAAATGGTTAACCATTCCCTTCCCACTTTTAAGGTGATTTAGTTTGTTGCGTTGCGGAGTGTGAAACGGGCCCAAGGTAATCCATCACTTGGGTTGCCACCAAGGGCTGAACTTCTTTACTTGCTTGTTTTGTGAACAAATTTGAGTGGTGTTTGTGGTTTGGTTGGACTTGGGTGGAATTGATCGTAGCCATGCTGCTCCCATATGGAATGGATGCTCACTAGTTTGATTTTTTTTTTAACAAAATGGTTTCATCCTCTTGCTCACAAAATACGTTGCCAGTTAATGTGTTTTAATAGCTGCAGAGGCATAAAGGTGGAGCCCGCTACCCTAACAATGGGGGATAATGGCCTTATCAAAAAGGAGAGGAGGAGAGTCGTCTCTGGCTCTCTCTCCATTTCATCTTAGCGAGAGAACGGGAGCTGAAAAAAAAGGGAGGAAGGGGGGGAAGTGCAATCGAACGCTGAGTTTTGGGGGATTCCGGATGGTGGCAAGTAATCCAAGATTGAAGGAACACTCAGGTGGGGGGAAAGGAAGAAAGAAAGGCGGCGGTTTGTAAAAGAGAGGAAGGCTACTCAAGGGGAGTTGCTGTTTTTTTTGCTCTCGACGGTCTAGGAAACAAGTCAAGTCTGGGCAGATATCTATGTGCTTATCAGAGGATCAGACGATGCCGGGCTGTTGTTAGGGAAATGAAGAAAGAAAGAAGCTAACTAAAGTGTGCTCGCTCTTCAGAGATTCACGTGAGAAAGTGATACGGGAGAATATTTAGCAAGAGGAAGTCTCCAAGAAAAGCTCGAGGCAATAGGGGTATAGGGGCGCATGTGTTCGATTCTGGAGGAATGGTTTAAGAGGCTCCTTTGGAATAGACTTGCCAGGCAAACAAAGGAAAGTTGAGATGTTCAAGCATACAAATTGAATTTTAGGTCCATTGTACCAGGTGCAAGCTAGCTTTTCCTGTCTGTTATGTTGCTTTACTGTGGTCCGAATAAAGTATAGCTGATGTACTTGTACCTGCACGACCTGACGTATTCGAATACAGAGATGCATACATAAGGAGTTGCGCTATTTTGCCATCTATGGTTATGTTTGTTAATTACATCCATAAGAGAAACATGTGTTGCGAAATCTTGTGATCATTAAATGAGTTTGAAGGATGTCGTGGCTTATATATCATGCTGCTTACGTATGAAAAGGGAATGGTTAGTAGATTTCAATATTGTACATTGTGCATATGAAGTACATTGCGCATATGAAGTAGAAGAACTCACTTATGTATCAACAGTTTTTTTCTATAGAGATCTAGTTGCGTTTCGAAGACCTTGGTGAACTATCGAACTTTCCTTTTTCTGAGAAACCTTACGTGAATCATGTAGTATTAAGATTTTTAGTTAAATTTCCATTACCATTTCTATCAGGTTTACCACGTAAACCCTGCATCGTATTTGCATTCTCAATGATGTTAAAGCAGCTGCCATTGTGTGCAGTAGAATTTTAACACAAGAAATTGAGGCGTTATGATCAAAGGTGTATGTGTGGTTGACTCTCTGTATAAGTCTGTGAATTCCCGCAGAAGATACTTGTGAATCTGTTTGAAGATCAGAAATGACTAAATGGGTTGTGGAATAAAAAATTGTGATGCTGGTTTAATGTATGTATATCTAAATACATTTGTAATGCCATCCCCACTTGTCTATCATCCAAATATGCAGCATTATCGAATCCCTTGAAACAAGAGTGGAACGAGCAGTTTTTGTTTCCTTTGAACTCCTTTATTTCAAGGATATCATTGCACTTGCCTTACATGCTTATCAATGTACCTTCATGAGCCTTCAGAATGCTATCGAAGGTTTATTTGATAGGATAATTTTGCTCATACAGCGTGTGATGACACATGGTTAGTGCTTCGCGGATATGGCAAGTTCAACATTGGATCCTAGATATTTGATATTGCGTAAGAAAATGCAAAAAGAGGGCAGAACAAGGGGGAGGGGGGGTTTTTGTGTGCGTGCATATAGGTGTGCGAGTGTGTAGGTAAGAGGGTATGAGTGAGTGTGTGCGCACGGTTGAGAGTAAGTGAGCACCTGAATAAATAATAGAGAGAAAATGGAAGAAAAAGATGGGTGTGAAAGCATAAAGGGAGGTTGTAAGAGAGTGTGTGTGTGTGTAAGATGATATGTGCATGCAGGTGTGTAAATGCATGGGTGTATGCCTAAGTGTATGTGGGTGAAAAGTGTATGAGAAAGAGAGCAAGCAGGTGTGTGTAAGAGGACGTGCGAGGGTAAGGGAGAAAAAGAGAGCTGGAGTTAGTGCATAAACATTAGCGTGTAAAAAGAAGTGAGGAAGAGAGAAGGAGAACGAGGGAAGCAAGGAGAGCAATCTTGCGAAGCAATCCATAACTTTGAGTCCCCGCTCACGTACGCACTAGGGTTTCCATTTTCGCGCTTCTACGTATATATTCGAGTGGAATTCGTGTACCTCAAGACATTGGGGCAATAAAAAGTAGGCATCCATCTTCACTTGCCCTTGGTCCAAGGAATCAACATTTTGGTGCGTTTGCCGGGAATAGCTTGGCACGTCTCTATAAGAGAGTGCCATAGGTTCGTTGTTGCTCTAGCACAATGGTGAGAACCACGTTAAGAAGCTCCACCTCCTTAATGTCAATCCGCGGAAGAGATAGGAGTGATATGAAGATCGTGAATGTGAGATGATGTGAGAGTGAAGGTGAGAAGCACCAAGATGCACACACACATACACACACACAATGAAGAGACAAGCAAGACACAATGGAAGGCGAGAAATCCACTCTATTGCTCAAGAACACTATTACAAGCTCAAAAGAACTCTAAGCTCACACTAGCCAACACTAACCAACCTCAAAAATGAGCTCTCTAGCTCTTTTTATAGTTTCTAGACTAGTTTTGACCGGTTTCACATCTAGTGACCGGCATAGTTAAAAATTAGGTCCTAGATGCTATTTGGAAGGGTAAACGATGTCTAAAAATAACGAAAATTGATACGCTTGTTCTACCTAAGCTCCTCAAGCTCGAGGACTCCTCGACTTGCACAAAATGGAGCTATGGATTTCAAAATGGGGTTTTCTATGTTACATATGTTACAATAGTGATAAAAATCACTGTTGGAGGTTTTTGGAAAGTATTTGAAAACATAATTCTTTGAAAAACGATTTGACTGGCTCCCTGCTCTGTCGTTACATGCTTCCGTGTCGTCTGTGCCTCTGGCTTCTTCCAACACCCCCCTCCCTCTCGCTTCTGTCGTCCCTGACAGAACCTTGCTGTGAGGTCTGCCGGATATAGTTCTGTAGGAGGTCTTGAGCGAGGGTGTGCTCGGAGATACGAATGCCTCGGGCCAGATCTGCCTCGAGTTTCTCCCAGTCGATTGGTTGCGGTTCTTCCGGTGGCGGGAGCTGATAGTATGTGGAATAGACCATTCGTTCACAGGCAAATAATTGTAATAAATGTGTAGGCCTGCTTATGAATACCTCTGAATGGTATTCCCAGAAGCCGGTTGTGAACATCTCTTCGAACGTCTGCTTGTAGCACGCCGGTAGGTACTTTATTCTGCAGTGCCAGGCATAACACACCCGTAGCGATGGCGTTGTACTCATATCATATACCAGATCGAAATTGCCATGCTCAAAGCCCGGGGTGTTGACATGTGGTGCCTTGACGCGTCGGAAGACTTTAAAAATCATTTGCATCATGTCAAAGATTTTGACACTCATATGCGCCGCTATATCATCCATATGCTTTAGTCTAGGGAGCCGGTGGCGAATTGTAGCCATCATGTAGCCTACAATTGGTAACTCAATGGGTGGCTTAAAATAGGGGTAATTCAACCAGTCTTAGCACTGCTTATTGTTTTGTACCTTAATAGCAAAGGCAGTCCAGGAGCGGCGTCGTGGCACTGGTCCCCAACACGGATTGTACTTCAAATGCAAAGGTGCCTTTACCCATGTACTCATCATCTCTGGATACTACTGTAGTAAATCTTTTCGCCACTCTGGTTGATAGATCCTTCCTTGCTGTGCATCTAGTGGCAAATCGTCCGCCTCGAATTGAGTTGCATGCGATGGTTTCTTACCCGTCTCTTTCTCAATGGCTAACTGGTATTCGGCCATTAACATAAAATACGGTTTATACTGTAGCTCGTGCCCAGATATGTATCGTCGCGGGGCCAAATGAGCAAAGAATGGAGACTGTAATATTCTTTCTTCTATCATCGCCATGGCATGTAATTGTGCCTCTACTCTAGCTGAGTGCGTTGTTCCAAGTTCCTCAATAGTCTTCATCCACGCGGGGGTCGGAAGTTCGTAAGTCATCTGACCTTCAGCCGTGACGCGTCCGCCTGGGATGGGTTGTGGCTCGTATGCCTCTTCAAACGTTTCCTCCATCGGAATGGTGACAGTTTCTTCCTCAGCTGGTAGCTCAGGTGGGGAATTTGGCCTTGGTGGTGCTTCATATACTGCGATGCTTGATTCAAGGTGTGATACCTGGGCCCGTAATGAGTTGAGTTCCTCTAGGAGGTCAGGAGAGGGGTCCACAGGTGCTGGTATGTCTTGGTGTGCCGGTTCTCGTAACTGGAGTAATTTGTGATCTTCTTTGAGTTTCTGTAACTCCTTGTTCATGCGGTCATATTCATCTAGCAATCTCACATGATCGTCTAGCAGCATCCTCATCGAGTCTAAAGGAATGGCTTTGAACTTGCTAGGACTGAGTGGTTGGTCTGGGTGGTCGAGCGCTGCTTCTAAGTTTTCTCGGTTCTGATCCTGTAAGCACTGGTTTTCTTCCTTGGCAGCTGCTAGGTGTCTTCGTAGTAAGCCCATGTTTCGTGTTAGCGTTGCATTGCGGACTGTCTGGGATCTTAATAAGTTATCCAGGTCAGCAGTTGCTTCCTTGGTCTTTTCTTCGATTTCTAGTTCCAATTTGTGATAAGCCTCGCGTAATTCCTGGTATCGGGTGTTCAGAGAGGCATTCTCAATAGACAATAAATTAAGCTGCGACTGTAAGTCATTGGCTGTCCTCTGCAGCTGCTGATAATTATCACCAAGAGATGTGAACTCATCTCTTACTTGCGTCATACACATGAACATCTGTCGGAATGCATTATCTACAGTGGGTGATAGTATTAATGGGGTGCTAAAGGAAGATGCAGTTGGTGTAGATGCAACGGGAATGGGGAATGGGGGTGGGAAGGTGGATGATGTAGTGATTGTTGAAAATTGTGATGTGCCTAAAAATGTTTGTGCCGCGAGTGAAGTGAGTGATGGTGCAGTGGGTGGTGACATGTCCATGTCAGTGGACGTATCTAGTGCAGTGACCGTGAATAGGGGTGTGATCGTGGGTACTCGTGATGGTGTAAATACGGGATTTACAAAGGTTGAGGGGTAATTTACAGGGGGGTTGGCTGGAGCAGCTTGGTGGAAAGGGGAAAGAGGGGTTACAGTGGGTCGGGGAGGTGAGACGGGGGAGAAGGTTAATGGCAGTGGGAATGGAAAAAGGGGTCTTGGAGTTGTGGGGAAAGATGGAAAAGATGGATGGAGGAATGGGTTGGATAGAAAGGTGGGTGAGGGAGGGGGTAGACTAGGGCTAATGGGTGCGGGAATTGCGGGGTTAGTGGTCGTAAAGACAATTTCTGCAACACCACCGGCGAATGAAGATGTTGGTCTGGGGGAAGGAGGGTGAAGAGGGGAGGCTGGAGGGATGGGCGGTGATGGAGGAGCGGTTGGGGTGGTCGGTACTTCAGTGACTACTGAGGTATGTACAGCTGTAGCGCGGGGTGGGGAATCTACAAAGATGGTTTCTATAGCCAACGAACTTTCGGGGATGAGGCGTGCCTCCCTGGCTTGTTCTGAAGACTGTGCTCTTGTTGGTACACGAATGTATTCGCCGGGCTTTGAAAGTAGTCGTACTCTACGAGGGTCAAACTGTGGTAGTGGCTTTTGTTGCAAGTACCTGAGTGCTTCGTTGGAGCCTACTGATTTGACTAACTCTCTCAATCCTTTGATGTATGCGTCTTCGAATCCGCCTGTGACAAGTTCTTGTTCTATTAATGTTTGACTCTCTTCCTCTGTCAGCTTTTTGCGTGCCTAAACTTTTTTCATTGTTCTATACAGCTTCTTGATAGCTAGTGTGTAAGCTGCTGCTTCGTAAGTTTCATCTTCATGGGTACTTGTATCACCATGTGTGTCTGTTTGTTGGCCTTGGCCATCTGTCTGTTCATGCTCTTGGGATTCCTGTGTTCCATGGCTAGCTTCGTCGTCTCCTTCGTCATCATCGGTAGCTGTTCTTTCATCGTCAGAGCTGGACATGATCTGTCCTTGTGGCTGATCCCTGGGTGTGGTAGGGTAGCTAGGCCTTTCAAATTCTTGAGAAAACAATTGTCCTTCTGAAAACTGGAACTCATTGGAGAATGCATCAGGCATCTCAAAATCAAAAGTTTGGTCCAGTGGCTCTGCTTGTCCTGCTTCTAAATGGGGTATTGGAAAAGAGAAAGCTTCCGCACCAATAGTGGTGGGAAGTTCAGCTGCTGTGGTGATAGGTTCTATGGTTGTGGCTGCTTGAGGTGCAACAGTACTGGTGGTGCCCTCCGGCGTAACTGGTCTTGATAACCGTATACGAATTGGTGGTACCGTGGGAGTGGCTGCTGTTGGTGACTGCTCTAGAGATGGTTGTGGCGAGGGTGATTCTGGGACTTGTAGGCACGGGATAGTACCTCTCATCCGCTTTTCGGCTCTGCCTTTGCTAGACTTTCTAGCCTTCCTAGTGGTGCCTTTGAATGCTTTCAGTTCCTCACTGGTCATGGCACGCTCAATTGGTAAGTCATACGCCAAGCACATATATATGATCCTGGTGAGGGCGCAACACCCATTGATTACCTTCTTTTGCTCCCACCTATGTTGTGCCAAATAGAGCTGATCAATTATCCAGCTGGCTAGATCAACCGTTTGCGGTCCAGTACATGCTAAGTACAATCCAAACCATATTCTCTTGTGAGGCATGGTAAAACGATCCTGAGCTGGGAAAGCAAAGTGCTGCATGCATATCCGTAATGGCTTGGAGAGCTCAGGGGTTATGGCTGAAATATCCTCCCACTTAGTTACGTCACCACGTTTCATCTGCTCTGGGACTAGCCTTTCTCTCTCCGTCGGAGTGTGTGTTCCATGTATTTTCAGAGCTGCACGAATTAAATCTTTAGACAAATAAAACCTTCTGAATGGAGGATCATGTACCAAGGATGGTAACATGAATGTGCCGGGTAGATCCTTGTTCTCTGAAGCCGTTAAGGTGGTTACCAAGTAAAAACATCTGTAAAAATCAGGTTTAGGCAGAGGGTCGCTAAAATACTCTGTAAATCCCGCTCGTGCCCAAACGTGCGTTAGATCTTGTGTATTCTGTAGTCCTTCAAATTCTCTTGACAAGAACTGGTACTTGGTCCATGTGCGAAGATCAAATGCCAAATTGGCCTCAAATATGAAATCAGCGTCTGCTAATGGTCCTGCTAGGCCTTGGAACCAGTGAGAATTACGATGAATCTTCTCAGTATATCCTCTAGGAGGATCATCGATTGGCATGGGTCCTGGAAAACCTTGAAACTCTGGTGGTTGCATAGTAGGATAAGATTCCGCGAGTAATTCTCCAATATTGGCCATTGGTGTGCTTGGGCCAGCTTCTGATGGTCCTGCTTCGGTTTGCATGATGACTGGCGAGCTAATAGAAAAGATCTGCTACAAAAGATTAGCACATTAGTATGGAAATTAATTATGATCCCATTAAGGTGAGACCGCAATCCCTTTCCATAACCGATGTGTAACCCGTGTAGCCAAGTGTCATGAAGTGATTGATGCAATGATTGTTTGTAGAGCTAATGCAGGTCTCTAGACACCTACATGGTTCAGATTATGCCTACAATTCTTGATGAGCTTTTATTATGCATGATGTGGGGTTTGGGTGTATGAATTTATACAAGGTTTGGTTGAAGGTGAATTAGTACAAGGGTGGAGTTTAAACGGGGTGGGAGAATTGTTAGATAAGGGGGTACAAGAAGACGTCTGGATACGTTTCGGTATCCATTTCCTAAGAGTCTTGGAGTGGGTGGTATGTTTCTGCTGAGGGACAAAAAGTGGTATCGGGTTTGGTGGTATTGAAGGATGAAAAGATTTCGGAGGGGTATATATTACATGGCTAGAGGGTTGGGCTATAATACATTGTTTGGGTACCCAAATCTGCATGGGTGTGGGTCGATTGATAAGATACTTCTTGGCGATCCAAATCTGCCGAGTATTTGTACTTGGGGGAGAAGATCGAGGGGACTTTGGATGCTGACTCTGCTTTTGTTGAAACTTTGTCCTGTTCTCGTCTCCAGTGTTGCCAATAGCCTGTGGTTGCTGTCCTTTTGGCACCCATATTTGTTTCGTGCCACTTGTTCTGTGATGTTGATACTGCTGCTTTCTTTGCCTTGTCTGGTGGTGTCGTCGGTCTGGGTTCCTCTGTTGTGGTTGACTCCTTCGAGGTTGGGTTTGAGAGGTCCAATGGACGGTCTGCTTTGGAAAAGAAGGGAGATCCAACACTTGCGTGACCTGCCCATTAGGAAGTGATTCATTCTTTATCTTTAATCTAGGCCAGTCCGCAGCAAGTTTGGAAAGATGAGCACCGCAGGGTGTTGTGCTCATTTGGTCGTTGATGCAACCCACCTGACCGCTGATTGTGCCCATCGGCCCTAGCGGTTGGGTAGCTGCCCCTTCTAGTTTGCAGGAAGCCCCAGGGAAGATCTCCTGTTGTCCTTCTGATTGACAACTGTCCATAGCCAAGCCCGAGTGGGTTGGTGTAGACGTAATGTGACTGGTCTGACCCAAGATCTTCTGGTCTTCCGTCGCATGCGTTTCATAGGGTCTAGGGTTACAAACCTCAATCGGAATGCAATTAGGGAAGTCAAGTGGTATCACTCGCTTCTGTTCTAAGGTTCCAATCTGTAAGGAGCCTTGTCTAAGATTTAGGTCCACTGAGTGATCGTATAGCCAATCTTGGCCAAGGATTAGGGGTTCTATCAGGTCGTCATCATGGCACACTAGTAGCTTCGCTGTCATGGTCACATCCTTAATGAGGATAGGAAGGTCCACCTCACCCATGCAAGGGGTTTCCATGCCTCCTAGGCCTATGAGGTATGCCTCAATTGGCCGCATTTCTATTCCTGAATCCTTATAGTGGGGCCATCTAATAGCACTAGTCGCAGCACCTGAGTCAATTAAAGCCCTGAGCTCTTGGCAAGGGTTGTCGTGCTCTAGCCTGACTGTAATGAATGGTCTCCTGTCCATTATACTAGGATGAGTGGTTGACTTTACTTGACACATGGCCATGGGGTATCTGGGTGTAGTTTCCAGATGGTTATAATGTTCTCTCCCTAGTCCTTGTCTTCTTAACTTCATGCGTTTAATGCGTTCTATTGCTTCTGCCTGAGCTTTCGATCGTATTCTATTTTCTTCCTCCTTACGCTTCTTTGCCAATGTGAGTCGTCTAAGCATATCCTCAGTAAGAGGTTCCTGATATAGCTTGACTCTACAACCACTAATGTAATTAGGCATTACGTCTCCTTCTAAGGTGGCTAATTGTACTGCTCCGCTTGTTGAGAGTCTGTTAATGATCATAGGTCCATAACCTTACTTTTCTAACTTACGTGCGTGTTGCTTTAGCGTATATACTAGATCTAAATCTCCTTCTTTTAAGCCTTTATCTTTCACATGTGCATCAAAATATGCTTTCTTTCGCTTCTTCGCTGCATATATTCCTACTGCCGCCTTTAGCCTGGTTTCTCCTAATCGTTCCAAGTCCATTATTCTCGCTGATAATTCATGGCCAGTCCACTGATGTTCTTGTGCAACCTTAAGGGTCGGTATCAAGAAGTCCAAAGGAAGCACTGCATTCTGACCAAAAAACATCTGAAAGGGAGTTGCATTGAGTACGGTCTTGTAGGCCACTCGATATGCCCAAACAGTGTGGTGTAACTGTTTGTCCCAATCTGAACGTTTGTTGTTCACGAGTTTCGTCAATACGTTACAAAGGATCTTATTAGTGCTTTCAGCCTGACCATTGGCCTGAGGATGATATGGTGCGGATTTCTTGTGAATCACCATAAAATCCTGTAACAAATATTCAATGACTTGGTTTAGAAAGTGAGTGCCTCGATGGCTCACTAACTCTATAGGCAACCCATATCTTGTAAAGACATTTTCAAATAAGAATTTTGCAGTTGTGTGTGCATCATTCTTTTTCGTGGCTTTTGCCTCTACCCATTTCGTAAGATAATCTGTGGCAACAATAATGTATTCCGCATGTGTACCTTTTGCAGGGGGGTTAATGGGTCCTACAAAGTCTATACCCCACTTAGAAAATACACGTCCGCCCATCATGGGTTTCAATGGCATTTCATCTCTGCGAGTAGGAAACTGAGTTCTTTGGCACAGATCACATCTCTTAACATAGGTATGAGCATCCATGTGAAGAGTGGGCCACCATAATCCTGCAAAGAGGATGGTTTTGATTATCCTATCGGGTCCAAAATGACCTCCTGCAACACCTTGGTGTGCAGTCTCTAATATGCTCGGATAATCGCTCTCATGAACACATTGTCTTAGATATCCATCTCGTCCTCTTTTGTATAGATTATCACCAATAAGTGAATAATCTTGAGCTTCCTGCTCTAGACTGCGTTGTCGTGCTAAAGTCATTCCTTGAGGGAATGTCTTCGTCCTCAAGTATGTCACTAACGATTCACTCCAGTCTGGTGTGAGAGACATGTGATATAGTGTAGCATGCTCTACTGGTGGTCTTTCACAACAAACATTGCAGTCCTTACACAACCTGTAGACATCTGCTTCCATCGTAGGCCAATATACTCCTAGTCTATGCAGAGTCTGTAATGTTCGATGTTTTGAATGATGTTGCTTTAGTGCACCTACATGTGCTAATTGCAACCAATTCGCATGTTCTGATTCATCCACACAACAAGCAAGAATCTTTTGATTATCCTGTTTATATATGTTTCCTGCCATTATTTGGTATCTCTGAGACTTGGTAATCTCTCCTTCTTTGATCTTTATCCTAGGATTCTTGGGTCCATATGTGAGAATAGGGACTAAAGGCTTAGCCCATTCTGGTGCTATCTCAAGGTTAAACAAGTATGCATCTGGTAGATCATCCGCTACTCCTTGAGGAGCTTCTCCTAAGGTTAATCTTGAAAGGTGGTCAGCTCTAAGATGTGTCTTTCCTTTCCTGACTACTACTTCAAAATCATACTCCATGAGTAATAGAAACCAACGTATCAATCATCCGGTGTTACATGGTTTGTTGACTAAGTACAATAGTGCTTGATGATCTGTAAAGAACTTGAACTTATTGGCCAACAAATAGTGCCTAAACTTCTTTACTGCGTAGATCATCCCTAATCCTTCTCGTTCCGTCGTGGTGTAATTTCTTTCTACTGCGTTCAATTGTCTACTAGCGTAAGCTATGGGGAGATCTATGTTACCTTCATTCGTGGGTTGTGCTAACACACATCCTATGGCATAATTGGATGCATCCACATGTACATGGAATGGACTCCAATCTGGGGTTGTCAATATAGGTGTTGAGCACAAAAGGTTCACACTCTTCTAAAATTGCATCGCACATGATTGGCTCTATCGTGAAAACTGAAATGTCATAGCCATCCTCGTCACAGTGGGGTGTCCATTGTTCTTCATTGATGGCTACATCCATGGTTGCTAGGATTTCTGCCCAACCATGGGGTTCAAACTCTTCGTTTGGAAATACTACAGGTGCATAAGCTGGGTCTTGAAGGGTTCGTGGATGTTGTTCTGCACCTAAGGTCCTGGCTTCTAACCTTTCTTCCTCTTGTTTGGCTACTTTACACATCCATAAATGAGTATCCTCATGCAACCAAGAAGGATCTGATTCTAATGAGTGCACGGATTCTGTTTCTACTGGTGTCTTATGGATGGTATTCCATTGTATTGGGGGTACATCTCGATGTGAATAGTCTTTAAGGTTGACTTTGGTAGTCACTCCTAAATGTTGCAAGTACAACGAATTAGTTCCCCAATCTTGTACAATTTGCAACTGACGCATGAATGGTCGTCCCAATATCATCTCATAAGTATGGTTTTTTGCAAAGTCACAAATGGCGAAAGTATGCTCAAATTCCACACCACAAGTGGTGAGAGATATGCCTTCTAGTAAGCCTAATGGTTTTTCTATGTGTCCGTCAGCCATTTGTAGCTTCATCCTGGTGGGTCTTAATGCTGGCTTACCCCAACGTTTCCATAAAGCGGTGGTAGCGATGGCTACTCCAGCTCCTGAATCTAAGATGGCTTTCGTGGTGTAGCCCTGATGGGTTATTGGAAGATACGTGTTACCTTCCTCTCCTTCACTTACATCTCCAATCTTTTCTACGGGTATCTCTGGTACCTTATTTTGTGATCCTATTTGTGAGGGAGTTGTAGCAAGCTCAGGGAATTGATTTGCTACATGCTTCCACAGTTCTGGTTTTACCTTTAACAACTCCTCTAGAGTGAGATTACATTGTACTTTGGTATTCTTGATGACTTTCGTGTTTCTAGGGATTACTGATTCTTCATTCCTCACTATTATCGTGGGTGCTCTCATACTAATAGACTTTGCTTCCCAAGGTCCTGTGAACTGAGGTAACTCTTGTAAAGAATTAGATTCAAAAGCTGTGTGTTCACTAAGTTGTTCCTCCTCTACCTCATCGTATATAGAGGGAATGTCTTGGGGAAATTGTTCTTGCAAGTCGTCTATTTCTTGAATAGGAGGATGGGTTCCTTGTTCCTTTCTCCACTTCTCTTCTTGTATTTCTCTCAAAAATTCATGTGAGTACCTATGTATGGAAGACAGGTCATCTTGACTTTCTGTATTGGGTACTTGAGACAGGGATGGTGCATTCCTTTCCTGTGTCTCTGAGACAATAGGGTTCCTAGGCTGATCCTTTTTCTCTTTGCTCTCTATCAAGTATTCTAGCCTCTCCATTAGTCCTTGGAAATGTAATTCCGGTTTTGCCATGTTATTCCAATTAAGATATCTAGAGGCTTCGAACAAAGCTTGTGCTAGTTCTACCATCTTCATGCAAAGTTTAGTTCTCTCAATTTCTAGATCAGGTCGAGGGTAGTTTTTGCTCATTTCAGCTACCTGAGGTCCCTCTTTTAATCTAGCCTGATATGCACGAAACATTATGTCTAGATTTTCTGGTATGGGTTCCGCTAAAACTGATCCTGATTTCTCAACTGGATTCTCTTGATTCAATTCCTGTGAAGTCAATTCTTGGATTTTGGCTCTAGATTCCTTTAAACTTCCTTCCAACTCTGTTATCTTTTTACTCCACTTTCTCTTTATTCTTTCTCTAGCATCTTTCCAAGATTTTGTCTTTTTACTACTAGATTCTGCAACTTCACTGGTTCCGGCTACTTTCCCTTGATTAAACTGTTGGTTCTGTAAGAGCGCCTGGGCTCTTGTTATAGCTTGGATAGGCACGTATGTAGGGTTGGATCCATCTGCGTTATTTACAATACCTATCACATTGATCGGTGTCACATTCGAAGCATTAACAAGGTTCTTAGGACAATCTTTGATTATGTGCTCTTTGCCACAATCAGCACAAAAGCCTTGGATGTTATAGTACTGTGACTGTCCTACTATCGGGGGATGTGGACAATCCTTTATGAAATGGTCTCCTTGGCACCTAAAGCATGGTCCTCTAGGGCCCTGTGGTCTTTGTTGTCTTAATTGGGGCCGTGGACTTGGGTTTGTGTACATCACATGTGCGTAGTCGGGCTCCCAACTAGGTTCCACTGGTGGACTATCATAATGATATGTCTCAACATGTTCTGGTGACTCTGTGTAATATGCGGGTGGACTATCTACATGCGTAGAGTCAAAACTGTTTGAGTGTGGGTCACTTTCTGTGATCAAAGGTGAAGAAGGCACTAAGGCCCTACTTAGGTTCTCTTCTGCAGCAACGTATTTGACTGAGATGACATTCGCTGGTGGGGGTGGCTGTTGAGCTAAGACAGGTTGAGGTCTCTGTTGAGCCTGGTATGGGTAGTTCTGAGGAGGCCTATAGTAATAAGGCTGAGCATTGTATTGGCCTTGATACCTACCTGGCTGCGGGTATGCTTGCGGGTAGTTCTGTCTCATGGTTTGTTTGTTGTATGGGCAGTCCTGAGCCGTATGATTCGTGTATCTTCTTTCAATTGTACATTATTGGCCACTAGGGTTGACTTGTGGTTGTGGTGCATTGGGACACACATTTGCCATATGATCACCACCAGAGGTGTAACAGCGCTTGTTCGTTAGTACCCTAGGTTTGCTAGAAACTCCTAGTTTCTGGGCCACTTTTTCTGCTAGGTCTTCTATCGAGTTAGACAATTTTGTGGATGCTAGAGATGAACAGTCTGAGTCCTTATAGACCTTTGAGAGTTCCAACTCATCTCCTAAGTTGTCCTCAATGTCTATACAAATTCTTACACATTGCTCTAGCATTCTGGGTTCTTTTAGGTACACGTAGGAGCATAGTTTAGAGCTCAACAAGCCATCTAAAAACAATGACACTTGCTTGGCTTGTGAGGGTAGCTCTTGCATTGGACATCGTTCGACATATTGTCTAAACCTACGTCCTGCCAGTCTTACGGTTTCCTGAGGGGTCTGTTTAAAGCTATGAATCAACGAAGACGTGTCATGTCTAATCCCACTTTTAGAGAATTCAGTGATGAATGACTCTAAAAAGTGATGGATGTCTCTAAATTGCCTTTGTTGCAATGGTTGGAACCAAGTTAAAGCTGTATTCTTTAACGTTAGTCTAAATGCGTTGTATTGCGTGAACATGTCTTCAACTTGTTCGGCTCTTAGTACTTGCTTGAATTTTGCGACATGGTCATAGGGATCTCCTGTCCCATCAAAGTAATTCTTCATTGATTTTACTAACTGTGTGGGTCTCAATATTCTTGCGTGTTCGCGTGGTCTAGGTAGAGGAAAATCATCTCTACCACCTAGTATTCCATGATCTCTTTGTCTATCCGCTCTATTAGTGTCTATGGTTGTTCTATCTCTCCCTATTGGGTGATTAAAGCTTACTTCCGGTCTCTCTTTATTTCCCTCTCTTTGATTTCCATGGGCTGAGGATGTTCCTGCCCCTTGTTGACTTGTATTCATGTTTGTTCTAGATAGAGGGAATACCAATTCACCTCTCCATGTGTATGTGTTTTTAGCACGGTCAGGCACCACAAAGACTCTTTCTGAAGTCTCATCCAGGTATACAACCTTTCCAGGTGTATCCGGGTCCTTGAACTCGTATATCGTGATGATTCCTACTTCACTAAGTATTTCGGTCTTGTATCTCCAAAAGGCTTCATCAGTTTCTTTATTTACAAACAACTCTATGCTTCTGTTGTCCTGAGGGATCCAATCCGGGATTAGTACTCGTGTCAGTACAGATTTCCCTCTAGGTGTTCTAGGCTCTTCTAATGGTTCTTTTCCTTGAGATTTTGTTTCCGTCTCTGGTTGAATCACGCCAAACTCGTTGGTATTGTTTGGCTGCGTACTTAAGATGTACATCGTTCCTTCCTTGTCTATGTATGCGTCTCTCTCGAATTTCACCACTGGATGTTCTAATCCAATGGGTTGATCGGGGTTGTGCCTTCGCAAACCATCCTCATAGATGCGAGCACCTAATCGGTTGGTTTGGGGAAACTCTAGTTGTGTTCTATAGGGTCCTTCTGGTTTTTCTAAATAGGCTACATTCGACCCTCCTTTTGGTTTTTCTGTCCTAAGTGCCATTTCTGAATCGCTAGTATCTGAGTTCTCGTAGGGATAACTAGTGTTCAATTGTTGAGCCCACGATCGTGCAATAGTTCTTACACTTGCCTCTGATGATCTAAGGCTTCTCCGGTCTGACTTGCCTATATGTTTGCCCGATCTAAGGTTCATTAATTTTGTTCCTTGCACACTCAGTACACGCTCAGATCGTCATTGATTCTTTGTTATTACTTTCTTGATTCTTTTTAAATTTCTTTAGATTCTTATCTTAATGTATACGTCGGGAATTCGACTTTCCGTGGTACTTTGAGTTCTCGTTCCGTCAGACTTATGTTCTTTCCTTTAGGTTTTCGAGTCACACACCTTTACTTGTAGTCTTAAACTTGATAAATTTAACTCTCTTGAACTTGAGGCGTTCCTATCGTCTTAAATCCACAATGCTAACGTTTATCCTAAGCTAAGAATTGATTGAGGGGGTTGAGTAATCTTCCAACCTCGAGTCAGCTTTTCTGGTTGCTTTGATGCCCAAGAAGCCGCGCTTCCCAAGCTTTATGCCCTTCACTGCCTTGCCTTGGTTGCCTTTGATTGCCCTTGCTAGACCTGGAAAAATTTCAATATTAGACCAATTCACAGTTGGATGATCAAGCACTTGAGTATATACACCTTTTAAGTCCCTTCCCTTTTGCCCAAATTTTCAATGCTTGCCCCCTGGCTTTCTAGTCCCAAACTAGGTCAACCTCAAAATAGCTTTTCTAAAAATAGACATTTCCTTTAAGAAAAAACAGTTGAGGTCACGTAGTACTCGTCAAGAGCTTTCTAATGAGCTATTAAGCTCAAAAAACAGACTTCGGATGAAAAAGTTATGACCGTTCAGGCCCTGGGGGGTAAAAATTGACAAACAAGTTTTTCTCCAAATATGAGCTAAGGGGTCTCCTATGAGTCTAATCACCCACAAATTTCCCAAAATTAGCCCCAAAATAGGCCAAAAATTGAAACCCTAAAATTTGCGATGGGGGTGCACAATCGCGATGGTGTGAGACAATCGCGATGGTATGGGACCGTCGCGATGGCGTGAGGGTGAACAATCGCGATGGTTTGAAGTGCACGGTCACGATGGTCCAAAAGTGAGCAATCGCAATGGTCTGAAGTGCACCGTCGTGATGGCGTGAGTGTGAACCGTCGTGATGGCTCGATCAGGCGGACAATCGCGATGGCGTCAGTCAACGGTCAACATGAACAATCGCGATGGTCCAAAGTGAACCGTCGCGATGGTCACAGATGCGATGGCTTGAGCCAATCGCGATGGTCTGGGCGCGATGGCGTGAGCCAATCGCGATGGTCCGAATTTTTTAAGTGTCGCGATGGTGTGAGGGTGTCGTCGCGATGGTCCAAAAAATGAACCGTCGCGATGGTCTAGCTTGCCACGTGGCACCGTCGGTGCGATGGCGTGAGCCAATCGCGATGGTGTGGGGTCAACCGAACAATCGCGATGTTCCGCGAACCGTTGCGATGGTCCAAATGAACCGTCGCGATGGCGTGAGACCGTCGCGATGGTCCGACCGAGCCGTCGCGATGGCGTGAGCCAATCGCGATGGTGTGACGCAATCGCGATGGTCTGAGACCGTCGCGATGGTCCACCAAACTGATGATTTTGCAAATGCGTCTGTGGATTCGTAGATGCGCAAGGGTCGCCTACACGCCTGTGTGGTCGCTTACCAAAAATTCCGAAGTTTGCAGACCATCGCGATGGTCTGACACACTCGGAAATTTCTGACAGAAGATGATTTTCTTACCTTTTTGCAGCCTTCCTGATGCACTGGAGTACTGTTCCTGCAAGAAAACTCAAGAAAGCAAAAGCACACACAAGCACAAAAGCTCTCTCTCACTCTCTCGCATGCACAAATAAGGGGAAATGAGGAGAATGGGTGGATATGGTGAATTTTCTGATTTTTTTTGGAGATGAAGATGATGATGCAGTGATGAAGATGGAGTGTGGGGGAGGTGAAAAACACTAAAAACTAAGTAAAAACAACAACAAAAACTGAAATTTTTACCTTCCAACGCCACTTCTTGCTATACTCTTACCATCACACATTCGTCCTAGACTCGATCCCCGGCAACGGTGCCAAATTTGGTGTTGCTCTAGCACAATGGTGAGAACCACGTTAAGAAGCTCCACCTCCTTAATGTCAATCCGCGGAAGAGATAGGAGTGATATGAAGATCGTGAATGTGAGATGATGTGAGAGTGAAGGTGAGAAGCACCAAGATGCACACACACATACACACACACAATGAAGAGACAAGCAAGACACAATGGAAGGCGAGAAATCCACTCTATTGCTCAAGAACACTATTACAAGCTCAAAAGAACTCTAAGCTCACACTAGCCAACACTAACCAACCTCAAAAATGAGCTCTCTAGCTCCTTTTATAGTTTCTAGACTAGTTTTGACCGGTTTCACATCTAGTGACCGGCATAGTTAAAAATTAGGTCCTAGATGCTATTTGGAAGGGTAAACGATGTCTAAAAATAACGAAAATTGATACGCTTGTTCTACCTAAGCTCCTCAAGCTCGAGGACTCCTCGGCTTGCACAAAATGGAGCTATAGATTACAAAATGGGGTTTTCTATGTTACATATGTTACAATAGTGATAAAAATCACTGTTGGATGTTTTTGGAAAGTATTTGAAAACATAATTCTTTGAAAAACGATTCGACTGGCTCCCTGCTCTGTCGTTACATGCTTCCGTGTCGTCTGTGCCTCTGGCTGCTTCCAACATTCGCTTAGCGCCACATGTTGGTTGAGCTTGCGGACTCCAGATCTAGTACATGAGTGAGGGGAGCTCATCCTCAGGAGCAACACAAACTCAAAGAGAGGAACGCGCTCAGAGAAGAGCCCTTGAAAGAGAAAGGAAGAGGTGGGAATCGCAAGTTGAGTCAACCTCGACTGGCTCGAAGAAATCTGCCAAAAACATGTACTCTCGTAGGAGAGTCGCGAATCAAGTGCGGAAGTTTGAAGGAGGGATCCTGAGGCCGCGTGCACTAAATTTTTGGGATCAAAGTGATATCGACATCACACCTCTGTTTGAAATGGATCAGTGGATTTCGGTTCACTTGGGGGACTTCATCAAGTTCTCAGGTGCTTGGGATGAGGATCCAAATAGTTTTATCCAATTGTTTGAGGTTACGTGTGTGGCCAATGAGGTAGTTGACCAGGGTCAAAGGTTGAGGATCTTTCCGGCTACTCTTCATGATGAGGCAACCAACTAGTATGGGAATTTGACACCTCAAGAGTGTGGAACTTATCAGATGCTCAGGAAAGCCTTCTTGGCAAAGTTTCGACGACAAGGCTTCCAAGATAGATTGGCCCAACAGATGGATTACTTGCGATAGGGAGTCAATGAGAGCATCGATAACTACATTCAGAGAATAGAAACGTTGGTAAGAAAGATGGGCGCGAATGCCCCGAACGATGAGACATTGAAAAGAAGATTCATTTCGGGATTGAGAGATCCTACGGCACAGCAACATATCAGCCTGACAAGACCTGTAACTTTAATGGATGCTAAGGAACAAGCAAGGCTTTGGGAGGAAGTACAATTATGTCAACAGAGGAAGATGGAGCTCTTATATGAACCTATGGGAGGCCCAAGGAACATTCCAATGAAAGATTCTGGCCAAGGAAGTCCCACATTGACGACCCCAGCTTTTGTAGCTGCCACTAGCACGCCAGGCGAGACAAAGCTTGCGCTAACTGAAGAACGAATATTGGAGTTGGTCACACAAGCTATAAAAGCTATCACAATGACCCACGAAACATACACAGTAAAACCCGAGGTAACTACAAACCCGACTCAAGTGTTTAGATCAAATACATGGTGTGGAAAGTGCCATGGTTACGGCCATTTGGCTTCAGAATGCCCTACAGTCTCAAGAGTATTCACAGATAGATCACCACCTAGAATGCATTGTACTTTTTGTGGAAGAACAAATCACACAAAGGACCAAGAGAGCCTATGAAGGGAGGACCATGAAATCGGGACATACAAGAGAAATACCTTACACGGGATTGCCCGCTTAAAGTGTCCCACCTACATCTCGTTGGGAAAACAGACTTACTTATGGATATAGTGCTCAGGGTCAAGGAGGAGACTATCCAAGAGGAGCCGCACGTGATCAAAGAAGAGACGGTCCAATCTAGTGTTGGAGGTGCCATGGCTTTGGCCATACTCAATCTAGATGTCCAAACGAAAAGAAACCAATTGATTATACTCCACTATGTAGGTACTGTAGTGGAGAGGGCCACTTTGATGAAGATTGTCCGAAACGAAGAGCTGTCGCTCGCAAGGAAAAAGGACTAGTAGGGTCCTCGAATTATGTTGATACTCAGATGCATTCCACAACGAGAGCTCAAGAGCATGTTCCTACAATCGGAGTAGTGTTCAAGACACCGAACCCTCAAGAAGGTTCTAGCTCGTCAATGCACTTTGTGGATGCTTACGAGGCCAAGAAACCACATAAAGAGCCAACTGTGGCAGTAGTCACAAGGACTCAAGAGTATTCAAAGAAGCATCCGGAAGGCGAAAGCGAAAAAGCTAGCCAGGAGAAGATAACCGAACATGGAGAGGTAGAGAATCAAGTTGGAGGATTTGATGAGCAGCAAGAGTTTGAGGATGGGGAAGAGATTGAGATCCTTCCACCAGTGACCAAGGAGTTTGTGCCAGGCATAGCACCATTCCCTGAAAGATTAAGGGCTCCAAAATGTAGGAAGGAAAGACAAAGTTTGGAGGAAGTGGATATTGTAAAGTTGCTCGCTGGCACAGAAGTCACGCTGGACATTGGCACATTGCTAAAATGTTCACCTGCTTATAGGAAACAATTCTACAACAAATATATTAAGAAGCCGAGGAAAGCTCGAGAGAAAAAGAGACAAGATAAAGATGTCCAAGGGATCATTCAAAGCATTACGACGCAAATTGATTTGAATGCTCCAGTTGTGACGGTCGAGATTAAAGGGTATGCAGTCCCTGGTGCTCAGTTAGATAGTGGAGCCGTAGTCAACCTTATGACTGAGTTCATGATGAAAGCTTTGGGCCTCAACCACATGGAAGAAACTCCGATGTCCTTGAGAATGGCAGATCAAACACAAGTGAAGCCTCCAAGTCTTTTGAAGAATGTAAGCACGGTTGTGGGCGGTTTAGAGTTTAAAGTTGATTATCTGATAGTAAGACCAAGGACCTCAGAGGCCACCTTCTCAATCTTACTTGGACGACCATGGCTGGTGCAAGCCGAATGTGTGCACGATTGGCGCACAGGATTTATCACAATTGGACCAAAGACTGATCGAATACAACTTCAAGTATCTCCAAACTTGACCAGCAAGAAATCGACAACAGCTGAGGAAAGGGAGCAAAAAGCAAAGGAAAAGGTTAGACAAGAAATGGCGCGCGTAAGATTTGCACTGCGCACGGAGACTTCTAAGGACCTTTCACAGAATGGATTTAATCTGCAATTGGTCAACCTCCAACATGCGAAAGTGGGCGAGTACAAAGATCCACTATGTTACAAGAATGACTCAGACCAGGAGTTGCTGGGATGGTTGACACATACAAGTGAATTTGAGTGCTACATGTTGAGTATAGACGCAAAGGAAAATAGAGCTACTCAATCCCTGGAGAAGGGAACTTCAAAAGAAGAGTTGAAAGTGGAGTTAGCTCCGACAATGGAAGTGCAACAATTGAGAGAAAGGGTTAGAATGCTAGAAGAAGAGCTTCTAAGGAGAAGTTGACAATCAGACAGAGAAGCGGAAAGTAAAACTAAAGTGTGGGAAGACATTGCAAAAGCTGAACTAAAGAAATTGGGTGCGGTTGAAAAAGAGAAAAACAATGATTTACTAGCCAACCATGCACGCGTGATCGGGGAACACTTTCCAATTACAACGTCATCAAGGAATAGGGAATATTCGCGAGAAGCTCAGGTGGAAAAATGGGAAGTTTTTCCACAGAAGTTCTTGAGCGTGGGGTTAGAGCTACCGGATGAAGTACGAGATTGCATTAAATTGGCACTCAAAAATTTCAGCAAGGCCTTTGCATGGTCATACAGTGATCTAAGAGGAATTGATCCCCGAATCTGCCAGCATTTTATAGACTTGGAAGAAGGCACCCGACCAATATGTCAACGACTTAGGCAGACAAATCTAGTCTACTCGGAATTGATCAAGCTGGAATTGACTAAATTATTGGAAACAGGATTCATATGTCCCATCGCATCCAGCGAATGGGTATCACCAATTGTAGTTGTTCCGAAGAAAAATAAGAAAATCCGTATTTGCATAGATTATCGTAAGTTGAACGAGCGCACAAAGAAGGATCACTTCCACTTGCCGTTTACTGATCAAATCTTGGACAGAGTGGCTGGCCATAAATTGTACTCATTTTTGGATGGTTTCAGTGGGTACAACCAGATCCAAATCCATGAAGAGGACCAATCAAAAACTACTTTCACCACGGAATGGGGCACATACGCATATCGTGTGATGCCATTTGGATTATGCAATGCACCGGCCACATTCCAGAGGGCAATGGTAGCTGCATATCAAGACTATTTGCAGGATTCGATGGAGATATTCCTCGATGACTTTGCGATCAGAGGTAACGATGAAAACATGATGGAGAGGATCGAAGCTATTTTCAGAAGAAGCATTGAAAAAGGCATCGCATTAAATCCTGAAAAGTGTACATTTGGAGTACGAAGAGGATTGCTTTTGGGACATGTTATATCCAAAAAAGGGATCGCAGTTGACGAGGATAAAGTGGAAAAAATCGGACAACCTCCACCTCCTCAAAACTTGCGGGAACTCAGAGGATTCTTGGGGCATGCTAATTATTATCGACGATTTATATTAAATTTTGCATCAATAGCAGCACCATTGACGAATCTTTTGAGGAAAGACCATCAATATCAATGGACTAGAGAGTTTTCAAGTTGCATTCAACTTGATCAAAGGGAGATTGATAAATGCGCCAATTTTGGTGGCACCCGACTGGACGAAAGAATTTCATGCGCACACAGATGCTTCTCATACTGCGGTTGGAGCAGTGCTATGCCAAGCCGATGAAAAGCAGTTGGACCACCCTATTTATTACGCAAGTCGAAACTTGAATAGCACTAAGAGGAACTACACAACTACAGAAAATGAATGCCTCTCGATGATCTTTGCAGTAAACAAGTATCGGCATTACTTGATGGGAAAGCACTTCACGTTTTATGTGGATCACGAAGCCCTAAAGTATATCATCAATAAACCCGAGCTATCAGGGCAATTGATGAGGTGGATGCTACTCCTACAAGAATTTCAGTTCACAATGGTAACCAGACCAGGCAAAGCACACATATTGGCTGACCATTTATCTCGAATTGTTAATGAGGAGCCAATCTCTGGTGTGCCCGATGATGCTCCTGATGGGCATCTATTCCAGGTTGATGCTAAAGTACCTTGGTATGCCGACTTGGTGAACTTCTTGTGCACCACTAAATATCCACCAGGAGCAAGCAAGAGAGAGAAGCAAAAACTGTTAGCATTGGCGAAGCACCATAGCATCATTGGGGGGAAGCTCTATCGATATTTTGTACATGAAAGCATTTATCAGAGGTGTCTCGAGGAAGAAGAAGCAACCCTAGTGTTGAGAGCATTACATGATGAACCCTGCGGTGGGCATTTTGCTGGTGAACTGACGGCAAGAGAGATTTTATTGGCTGGGTATTGGTGGCCAACGATGTTCAAAGACTCTCACACATACTGTAAGAAATGCGATAGATGCCAAAGAATGGGCAAACCAACATTAGCACATGCAGCTCCTCATACGCCAGTGTTGGCTCTTAAGCCTTTTGAAAAGTGGGGAATTGATTTTGTAGGGCCTATTGATCCTCCCTCAAGACGTAGATCCAATAGGTATATCTTGGTCTGCACTGACTATGTTACCAAGTGGGTAGAAGCCAAAGCTCTGAAGACTGACCGAGCTGTTGATGTAGCTAAATTTTTGTACGAACAAAATTATCACCCGATTCGGATGCCTGTTGGAGATAGTAAGTGATAGAGGGACACATTTTGTCAACGAACTGATCGAAGAATTAATGGAATTATATAAGATCAAACATAGAAAAAGCACTCCATATTACCCGAGAGTGAATGGACAAGTAGAGGTCACCAACAAAGTTCTTGAACAGATTCTGACAAAGACAGTAGCTGTGCATAGGCGAGACTGGGATGAGAGACTTTTGGAAGCTTTGTGGGCGTATAGAACATCCTACCGAGTGACGACTAAGAGCACCCCGTTCTCCGTAGTATATGGTGAGGAAACCATCTTTCCCATCGAAAAAGAAGTGTCGACATTAAGAGTGGCGGAGAGGTACATACAACTGGTCAAGCTAGAAGAAAAGAGACTCATTGCATAGCAAAGCCTGGAAACTATTCAAAAAAGACGTAAGGAAAGGCACGACAAGAATCTCAAGACCTATGTGATTCAAAAAGGAGATTTGGTGCTAGTCTATGATAATAAATATTATAAATTCCCAGGGAAGTTACAGACAAGATGGGCAGGACCGTTTAAGGTGGTGGAACTCAACTCCAATGGTTCCATGCAAATTCAAGATTTAGGAGAAGAATGTGCTCCTGTGAAGGTTAACGCGCTTCGAGTTAAACCCTATTTCAAGTAACATTAGGACGAGAGAAGCTAGACAAAATCCAAGCAGAAGGACGTAGTAGACTCCTTGTACATAGATGTATAGTTATATATATATATATATATATATATATATATATATATATATATATATATATGCGCATATGTAAGCTATGATTTTTGTGTCATAAATATTATCCCTTGCTAGCTCAAGAATTTTGGACTTCTAATTATTTTTCTTGTGCTTACAGAGACTATTAGGAGCTAAGTAACAAAATGTCAGACCAAATAACTCAACTCTATTTGTACGAGCTAAGGATATATTTCTCGGACCAAACATTCGCCCGCATGGACATAGATGTCGACGACTTTGAGACGGAATATGATGTGGAGGAAGCGCACTGGCTGGTATGCTTCATAAACCAGGGTTTGGATGTTATGTTTTATATTGAGTGTTTTGAGGAATACCTGACCTGACATGTAGGATGGGCGGGGGATCAATATTACTATTTCGATCCTTCGAGGGAAATGCCTAACGAGGAAAACGATATCACTTGGGCTTGGGCAAATGTGTTAACGATAGGAAGTGATGATGGAGCTCCTGAAGTTGAGCCTGACTCGCCCTAGGGAAGTCGTCGGGATGCGAGTACGAGTTGAGGCTATATGAGACACCCCGGAGACTCACATTCTAGAGCATCTAAGGATAGGTATACGAGGGACCAAGGCATAGCCGGCTGTAGTTACCAAGTGAAAAGTCATTTGAGGAATACATATGTAGTGTCTGTAATTGAGAGAATGGGGTGAAGAGCTGGTTGATCTGTCAAAGGCTAGAGTGTATATGTTTGCATGCATGTGTGGGAAAAGTGGGGAAAATCCCTTTCTTCCTCTCCCTAATTCTCAGGACTTGGGTAAATTAATTAACTATAAAAAAAAAAGAAGAAAAAGAAAAGAAAAAAATTTGTGTTGCTGTGATCGTACCAATGCGCTATGGTGGGCTAGTAGGTGGGTGGATTTATCCTAGCCGGGTGGTTAGGACCACGAGCCGCAGCTAGTTTTGCCATAGGCTTGGGATGTATATGTTTATGTCTTAGCTACGCGCCATAACGGGTTGGTAGGTAGGTGGAGCCATCGTGGCTGGGTAGTCACGACCACGAGCCGTATCCAGCTTCGTTATGGGCTAGCTGATATATGTTATGTGTTATCATTGTGTGTTTGTGTGTTGTGCGCTGCATTGCATTGGTAGATGGGTGGAATCAACCTGATCGGGTGGTCAGGTCCACGAATCGCATCCAGTGACAACGTAGGCCAATGTGTGAATATAAATAAAATCTACCTATGAAGTTATTCCCCACTCCTGAGGAGGAGAGAGAGAGAGGAGAGGGCGATGATCGCCTGGAAGGGAACGTCATTTGCTTGTGTAATTGGTATATGGTAGCTTGCGATAGATCAGCTCACTCTGAATCAACCATTCTCAAAGGCACGAATACTGTTGTGTACTTATAGATGAGACCTTTTAGCGAGGTAATGCAACGGGTTTGCTGTATAACTTGTGTGCTTTATCGGAGGGTTTTCTAGTGTGTGGGGCACTCTAGGGTTTTTATGTAGGTCCTGACTGGTACTCGGGTCTCGATGGCTTTTGTAGGACGACGATGGGGATTCTTAGGGAGTGTCTAGTCATGGAATAATTGTACATAGCGAATAATAGGTGCAATAATGGGGTATGCATTTTGGGTATGTTGCATCTCCTATTGGATTCATTTCAGTTGTTGTTGTTTATTTTGGTATTTCCGTTTCTGTTTTTTTTCACAATGACAGTTGTATGTGTAAGACATGGAAAGGTATGAATGTGTTAATTTGGTTGAGACTATTTTCATAATGGAATGCATGAGCAATTTGATGCATGATGGAATGGGAGTTGCATATATATGCATGTTTTTGGATCATTTGGAAGTGACTGATTTGTATGTATTCATGAGTGATTTCTTTTAGCACTAATAGCTTCAATGAGTGTAGGTCCACTTGGAATGATGGCTCGATTAAAAGGTATGCGAACCAATTGTAAATTGACATGTTCATGGTTGTTTGGATTTTATGGCAGCAAGAATGGCTCGTCGAGGACGACTTCGCGAGCAGAAGGGGGGAGTATAGGGGGGAGTATGTTAGCTTGGATTTTTGTAGACATTGAGTATATTTCTTTCCTAAAAAAGTGTTAGGGAATGGTTGTGGTGGGGCTATTAAGCTTAAGATTGGCTTCGCGTATATGGTTGCCACTCCAATTGCATGGTTTCTTTTACAAAAGTCCCCCTTGTTAATGTTCCCCATGTGCACCCTCGAGAGAGGTCGACTCTCGTTGCCCTTATATATTCCGTGGCTAAATTTGTCGATTTCTGTTATTCCATAATTCATATAGATTAACTTTGTTAATTGTTTGTCGCGAAGTCGCATTTTCTCATGGAACCCATTTTTTGGCTGACCTCTTATTTCCCTTGGCTTCCTTGCGAAAATTAAATGGTTAACCATTCCCTTCCCACTTTTAAGGTGATTTAGTTTGTTGCGCTGCGGAGTGTGAAACGGGCCCAAGGTAATCCATCACTTGGGCTACCACCAAGGGCTGAACTTCTTTACTTGCTTGTTTTGTGAACAGATTTGAGTGGTGTTTGTGGTTTGGTTGGACTTGGGTGGAACATTGTAGCCACGCTGCTCCCATATGGAATGGATGCTCACTAGTTTGATTTTTTTTTTAACAAAACGGTTTCATCCTCTTGCTCACAAAATACGTTGCCAGTTAATGTGTTTTAATAGTTGTAGAGGCATAAAGGTGGAGCACGCTGCCCTAACAATGGGGGATAATGGCCTTATCAAAAAGGAGAGGAAAAGGAGGAATGGTTTGAGAGGCTCCTTTGGAATAGACTTGCCAGGCAAACAAAGGAAAGTTGAGATGTTCAAGCATACAAATTGAATTTCAGGTCCATCGTACCAGGTGCAAGCTAGCTTTTCTTGTCTGTTATGTTGCTTTACTGTAGTCTGAATAAAGTATAGCTGATGTACTTGTACCTGCACGACCTGACGTATTCGAATACAGAGATGCATACATAAGGAGTTGCGCTATTTGCCATCTATGGTTATGTTCGTTAATTACATCCATAAGAGAAACATGTGTTGCGAAATCTTGTGATCATTAAATGAGTTTGAAGGATGTCGTGGCTTATATATCATGCTGCTTACGTATGAAAAGGGAATGGTTAGTAGATTTCAATATTGTACATTGCGCATATGAAGTAGAAGAGCTTATGTATCAACAATTTTCTTCTATAGAGATCCTGCTACGTTTCAAAGACCTTGGTGAACTATCGAACTTTCCTTTTTCTGAGAAACCTTACGTGAATCATGTAGTATTAAGATTTTCAGTTAAATTTCCATTACCATTTCTATCAGGTTTACCACGTAAACCCTGCATCGTATTTGCATTCTCAATGATGTTAAAGCAGCTGCCATTGTGTGCAGTAGAATTTTAACACAAGAAATTGAGGCGTTATGATCAAAGGTGTATGTGTGGTTGACTCTCTGTATAAGTCTGTGAATTCCCGCAGAAGATACTTGTGAATCTGTTTGAAGATCAGAGATGACTAAATGGGTTGTGGAATAAAAAATTGTGATGCTGGTTTAATGTATGTATATCTAAATACATTTGTAATGCCATCCCCACTTGTCTATCATCCAAATATGCAGCATTATCGAATCCCTTGAAACAAGAGTGGAACGAGCAGTTTTTGTTTCCTTTGAACTCCTTTATTTCAATGATATCATTGCACTTGCCTTACATGCTTATCAGTGTACCTTCATGAGCCTTCAGAATGCTATCAAAGGTTTATTTGATAGGATAATTTTGCTCATACAGCGTGTGATGACACATGGTTAGTGCTTCGCGGATATGGCAAGTTCAACATTGGATCTTGGATATTTGATATTATGTAAGAAAATGCAAAAAGAGGGCAGAACAAGGGGGAGGGGGGGTTTGTGTGTGCGTGCATATAGGTGTGCGAGTGTGTAGGTAAGAGGGTATGAGTGAGTGTGTGTGCGCGGTTGAGAGTAAGTGAGCACCTGAATAAATAATAGAGAGAAAATGGAAGAAAAAGATGGGTGTGAAAGCATAAAGGGAGGTTGTAAGAGAGTGTGTGTGTGTGTAAGATGATATGTGCATGCAGGTGTGTAAATGCATGGGTGTATGCCTGAGTGTATGTGGGTGAAAAGTGTATGAGAAAGAGAGCAAGCAGGTGTGCGTAAGAGGACGCGCGAGGGTAAGGGAGAAAAAGAGAGCTGGAGTTAGTGCATAAACATTAGCGTGTAAAAAGAAGTGAGGAAGAGAGAAGGAGAACGAGGGAAGCAAGGAGAGCAATCTTGCGAAGCAATCCATAACTTTGAGTCCCCGCTCACGTACGCACTAGGGTTTCCATTTTCGCGCTTCTACGTATATATTCGAGTGGAATTTGTGTACCTCAAGACATTGGGGCAACAAAAAGTAGGCATCCATCTTCACTTGCCCTTGGTCCAAGGAACAACTGTTTCCTAATCAAAACTTATCCGAATTAAGTTATTTATAGCTTGTTAGAAAGCTCTCTTTGTCTACTTTGATTGAATAAAGGCACAAGCCCATTTGAATTTTGTATTGAGAGCAGTAAGCTATCTAAGGTGCAACCATTTGTCCAAGTGCTAGACATACAAGGGTGGTTCACTACACATTTTCGTTGCGCATAAGAGAACTCATTCTCAACAGTTGGTATCAGAGCAGACTTGGTGCTGAAGCTTCATCAATAGAGCTGGAGATAAAGAAAAGCAAAAGAGGTGCTATAAACAAGGAGGAGCTTCAAAAACTCAAGAGCAAAGGACAATATAACTATTCGAGATAACTCTCAAAGTCTTTGATAGTCTTCAATGGCTGACTTGGGTCAACAAGTTTAGAAATTGGATAAGGATAACTATCTCGTGTGGAAGTTTAGAATGAACAACTACCTAATGGGCAAAGGCTTATGGGGTATTGTGAGTGGCGATGATGCTCAACCTCAAATCAATCAAGCTATGGCCATCAAAGTCCAAAGGAGGCAAGCAAAAGAATGGGAAGAGAGGAATAGGAGATTCATGTTCCTCATTTCGCAAGTCATTACTAATGCCATGGTAGGGCATATTCAACATCTAGAGAAATCTAAGGATGCTTGGGAAGCTCTTGGAAGGATGTATTCAACAAATACCAAAGCTAGGAAACTTCAACTCAAGAATGAGTTGAACACAATCAAGAAAAGTTTGAGTCAATCCATTGCTGAATATACTTTGAAGATTAAGGAGCTAAGTGATGCTTTAGCTTCTATTGGCACAACGGTTGAAGACGAAGATCTTGCGTGTTATAATCTCAATGGATTGAGAGAAGATGAAAGATGAAAGCCTTTTATAACTTCCATTAACTTGAAAGATGCATATCCAAGTTTTGAACAACTAATCCCTCATCTTATCACAAAAGAGCTTAGCTTTGGTGGTCCCAAAGGAAAGCACAACCACAACTAAATGTTATATGCAGGTCGAGGTAAAGGAAGGAACTCAAGAGGAGGCTCAAGAGGAAAAGGAAGAGAAACAACTCCAACTACAATCAAAACAATTTGGAAGACAAAAAGGATGCATCAAATGCCAACACACAAGGAAGAGGTTGAGGTAGAAGTAGAGAAAGAGGCCGAGGCTCCTACAATTCTCATAAAGATATAACATGCTATCATTGTGGTAAAGTAGGACACTATGCTAGTGATTGTTGGCTGACGAATGGAAGACAAAATGGAGGCAATGAAAGGAACCAAAGCAACTATGCAAGCACCTCAAGTGAAGGAAGAAAGGACACACTACTTGCAATGAGACATGAGTATAGAAGCTCTTGTGAAGATGATAAAAAATGGTACATTGATTCATGTTGTAGTAACCATATGTCATGCCAAGGAAGTTTGTTCACTAATCTACAGGTACCAAGCGGAAAAGGATGTGTTGAAATAGGTGATGATACTCAACACATGATTGAACATATTGGAGATATAAGGCTTGGAGATACAAGTAGAGCAAAGGTACTATCTAATGTTCTTCATGTTCCTACAATTTCAAAGAACTTGATTTCAGTAGGTCAAATGGTAGAGAAGGGTTATCATGTCATATTCAATGAGAATGGGCGCTTCATAAAGAATCCAAAGGAAGTCTTTAAGGTCATTGCTTGAGGTAGAAGAGAAGGAAGGATGTTCACTTTGGACATCCAACATCCACATGGAAAGGTGATGTACATTCAATGTGGGAACAAGAAGATTTCAGAGCTGGACCTATGGCACAAAAGAATAGGATACATCAACATCCCAAAGCTGAAGGACATGAGAAAACATGAAGTGGTAAGAGGTCTTACAAAATTTAATAGCATTGGACTACATGAGTTATGTGAAGTTTGTCAACTAGGAAAGCAAATGAGGCAGCCATTCAAGAGGAGCAGTTATGTGGCCCCAAATGTCTTGGACTTGATACATATAGATGTATGGAGATGAACCCAACATGCATCAATGGCTGGTAATAGGTTTTTTATTACCGTCATTGATGATCACTCAAGAAAGGTATGGCTATTTTGTATGAAGAAAAAAATCAGAGGTGTTTTCTATATTCAAAAGATTCAAAGTTGAAGGTGAAAAAGAAACAGGAAGTTCTATCAAAACCTTAAGGTTCGATGGTGGAGGAGAATACTTCTCTAAAGAAGTTTTAGATTTTCTACAAGAGAATGGGATCAAAAGGCAATTCACTTGTAGGTATACACCACAACAAAATGGAGTAGGTGAGATGAAAAATAAGCAAATTGCTGAAATTTCAAGATGCATGCTCAACGAGATGAAGGTACCATTGCACTATTGGGCTGAAGCTATCACAACCACCATTTACTTGATGAATAGGTGCACAACATCGAGAATACATCACTTGACTCCAGAGGAGGTATTTTCCGGTAAGAAACCTGATCTTACACACCTCAAAGTGTTTGGATGTGTTTGCTTTGTTCACATTCCACAAGAAGTTAGAACAAAGATGGAACCAAGGTTAGAGAAATGCATTTCATCGACTACTCGATGGAGCAAAAAGGATACAAGTGTTACAACCCTGGAACAAAGGAATTAAGATTCTCGTAAGATGTGGTCTTTGATGAACTAAGACACATGGTGTCTACATCAAATGAAGGATGTTCAACATGGGGGAGTCATTCTTTGTCTCCAAATTCAGCTCATAGTAGAGTCGAAGAAGCAAGTGCTACTCCAAACAATGAGATAGATGCAAGTGAAGAAGAATATGAAGAGGTAATCACTCCGATGGTAAAGCTGAATAGGTTAAAGAAGCAAATTTCTAAAGGCAATGAAAGAAGATCTTCAAGGACAAGGTATCCAACTCAAAGGTTGAGTTATGATAGTTTTATGGCGACACATTTTGCATATATGATGCACGTTATCAAAGACAAAGAGCCTGAGACATATGAAGAAGCTTGCACACAAAAAAAATGGAAGCAAGCTATGAAAGAGGAGATCAAAGCTCTCAAAGATAATCACACATGGGAGCTAGTGCCAAAGAAAGAAAGTATGAAGATTGTTCCAAACAATTGGGTGTTTAAAGTAAAGAGGAATGTTGATGGTTCACTAGCTAGATATAAAGCTAGATTAGGTTCCAAAGGATTTAAACAAACACAAGGCATAGATTATGATGAAGTTTTCAACCCTATTGCAGAGATGGGAACTATCAGAACATTAATCACAATTGGTGCTTCAAGGAGATGGCCATTATATCAACTCGACATCAAAAATGCTTTTCTTAATGGAGAACTACAAGAAGAGGTATGCATGAGTCAACCGGTTGGATCTGAAGATGAAAACCATCCACACTTTGTTTGCAGGTTGAAAAAGGCACTTAATGGCTTGAAGCAAGCACCAAGAGCATGGAATTAGAGATTGGTAGAATATCTAACTAAGTGTGGATACAACCCAATTAATGCAGATCCTTCATTGTACATGAAGAATGAAGAAAATAGAGAGGTATATATTTGCATATACATCGATGACCTCATCATAACAGGAAATGATGTTACAAGGATTAAGGATATCAAAAGGAAGCTTACCCCTCTTGGTGAATTCACCAATAAATTCTTGGAAGAATTGTTCAATATTTGCAAAATGGTTAGGATCCAATGGTTGGAACCATGTCAAAGTTGTTCTCGTAAGGGTTAGACCAAAGGATTCATATTGGACAAAGAAATCATCCACCTCTTCTGCACATAATAACTGCTTGAATTTTGCAATATGTTCATATGGTTCACCGGAACCATCATAATGGTTTCTCGTACACTTGGCCACTTGAATTCGAATTGACTTTCTTCCTGGTTCTGAAGGTTGAAGGATTATGGGGACAGCACGACATAATGGTTGTACTCCTGGTCCAATGCCTTGAGGTGGTCTCATTTGAAAGTGTGGCCTATTAACACCTCTAATTCTTGGATTTGCTTGACTATTGGGGTTAAGTCCAAGCATGGAAAAATGCACTTGTGGCCTGACTGGCACACTTCATTGATTGGTTTGTCTAGAAGTTAGGTCTTCAGTATTCTATTGTGTTCCAAAGGGGTTCTACAAAGTGGTTGCCCCTTCTCAAGGAGGGAATACAAGCAGCCCCATGTACCTCAGCCTTGACCTATCATGATCATCAACTAGCCAATATCTTCTTTGATTTTGGCTTAGGTAGGTGACTCTAAACGAGCCTCTAAAAGAGGCTAAGTAGTTGCACATGATCAAGATGATTTCAAGAGAAAAGAGAAAGGTTTTTGCTCTGGTTGAGAGGGCATACAACAAGTCCATCCTTACCCCTCAACAAAAAGAGAAGGAAATGAAGGAAGGATTATGCTATGGATTCTTAATACATCACCACTTTAAGGATTGTCTTAGGAAGAAAAAGATAGTAGTGAACATTGTTGCAGAGAAGGAAAGTCAGGAGAAGTAGGACCCAAAAACTTTTCAATTTAGGCATAAATTTTCTTCTTTAAATTTTCATGATATTATATGGCGTGCCATGTAAAAGCTCTAGAGGAGTCCTCTAGATGCATCGGACCCCTGAACCTCGTAACATTAGTCTTGTACAATAGTAGGGATTTAGCGAATTTCAATAAAAAGTGCCGATCTCTAGTGTGAAAGGATCATTTTTAGGGCACATGTATATAAGTCACTTGGTGACTCTTTTTAGAGACTTTTTTCCATTGTGAGTAATCAAGCTAAAAAATTTGAATTTTCTTTTTTTCCTTGTATATCTCCTTCTCCAAGAGCTTGCATGTGTGCGTGTGTGTGTGTGTGGCTTGAAATGTGTGTCTAGAGGTGTTATCTACCCCTTCCCCATCTATTTTCATCATTGTAGTGTGTGTGTGAAGCTCAATGAGTTGTGAAGTGGAGTAGGTGTTTCCCTTCACTGAGTATTTTGCTCATAACACGTAGCAGGTTTGTCAGATTAGGCTGAGAATACCACCATTTGATGTGTCTCATTGAGAGCTTTGAAATGAACCTATTTGATCAGTCAAATTTGTGCTTACTATTGCAATAAGTATCACGATGTGCACTTTTAGGGAAACATGTGACTTGAGAGGTTCATCCACCTACTTTGCCAACATCATCATGTATGCATATGTCCTCATACACTTGATATGTCTATGTTCATGGATTGGCAAATTAAATCCTGTGTTTCAATCAACCACTACATGTACTTGTTTGTAATTGGGGTATAGTCTCAATTATCACAAGTCCCTAGGTCATTTAGCCTTATGTACACATGTTTTTGGTGCCATTGCTGGTGAATAGTCTGATCAAGGTGCATACGTGATGCTTGTAGCTATGGAGTAAAGATATTATGTTCCAAGAAGTGGTTTTAGTATAGTGACAAGTCACAAAAATATTGCACTCATTATTGCACACACTTGTGGTGTGCGTAATGAGTTGGTAGGGTTAGGAGTGAGGGAGTGAGAGAGTTAGATTTAGGAATAGAGGGAAGTGGTAGTAGTGTAGGAAAATCATCATAAGAAAACCCAAACATTTGACTCATTTTAGTTTCAGGCCTTGGTCACCCCAAGGACCTAAAATACCAAAATACTTTAGTGTCCAAGTTATTTGTTTGATATAAGTATCACGGAGAGCAGCGACCAATATCACAGAGTAGGTATCATGGAGAAATATGTGCACAGAAGGAGTTAGCAACAGAGAAGTGAGGACATGAAACCTCTAAGGTAAGTCTTGCATCTTCCTAAACTCCAAGATCCATCAAAATAGTTAAGGACATGACACGACATAGTCAAAGTATCACGAGGCTGGTAGAAAGGGTTTTGAGTGTTTTTTGTAACCATAGCACATTTGGGAGACTAAGAACATTGAAAGAGCACAATAGCACAATACCTTGCTAAGACAATTATCGTCATTGGTTGAGCTTAGGTATCATGATACCTAGTTCCACTTAGACCCACAACAAGACCGCCTGCACCAAGAGGACCATGCTATCAATGTGGAGGAGATCACTTCATTAGGGAATGCACTCTGCCTTAAAACCCACCACCCCCATGTGGTTGGGAAGGATACTATAACGATTGTGGAAAAGAGCACTTATTGAGAGATTGCCCAAAGAACCACAATAAAATATCTACTACCACACAAATAAATGTAATTGAAGTAATCGAGTCCTTAGGAAGTGACAAGGAATACATTGTGCCTCTAAAGGCCGTTACACTAAGGAGAACTTGGAAAGAGAAGCACTGGACAACCCAAAGGTTGATGAGGAGCGAGAAATTGGAGTCTAAGTGGTTGAAGGGTCATATGAACCGAAGGAAACCTCCAAAATTAAAAGTCTCAAAGATGGAAGGCGAGATGACAAAAACTTAAAAACAAATGGATTAGAAGGAGGAACAAGGAAAAAGAGAAAACTCTAAAAGAAACTAAGATCAGTGAAAACCAAGAAGCACACAAGAAAGAAAACATAGTGATTAGGAAGTCAGGAGAAGGATAGGCAGGATCCATTCTAGTGGATCCCATGTTGTGGATGTGTAAAGAGGTGAAATAGGAAGAAAGGAGACAAAAAGTATGTCTGGTAGGACATAAAAACCATAAACCCATAGAAGACCTAACATACATGCAATAGATATTTCTAGATGAAGCCTTTGAGCCACATGGATGGATAGAAATATTAGCAACACTAGATGCCTGTGTGAACAAAGAGGTGTTAACGATGAACAAATGTGTCAATGAAGAAGATATGATGTAAATTAGTACATGGTAGTCCTCCAGGAAGTAGAACTCGGAGAAATGGTAGAAAAAGAGTGGAGTGAGGACTATGATAGCATTGAAATGGAACCAAAATTTGATCTATAAGAACAATACTTAAAGGAAATAGAAAAGGAAGATAACCAAGGAAATGCCAAAGTGCTAGTCATAGGGAAACATCAAAGGAGTCCACAGGATGAGAGAAACAAAGTTCAAGATGAACAACACCAGGAATCTTTTGAAGTACCAGAACATTTCAAGTGATATGAGGTTGAAGAAAGAAAAATAGTCATTCCAATGGCAAAAAGAGAAGCTCGAGAAGGAGAAGCATATGATAACAAAGGACATACAAAAAAGGTAATAGTAACCATGGAGGGAGAAGAGGAGAGATGTACTTACAAAGGTAAGGATGTGTCAATGGAGGAAGAATAGGAATTGATAGAACTAATTCAAGAATATAAGGATGTTTTTTCTTGGACATACAAGGATCTCAAATGAGTAGATCCCTCTATCTGTTCCCATAAAATTCCAATGAATCCAAAAGCTAGACCCTTGAAAAAAAGACATACACCTACAATCACATTTATTCCGCTAATATTAGGAAAGATATCGATAAGTGATTGGCAGCAGGATTCATATATGAGATTGAACACACAGAATGGGTATGGCCTTTAGTATTTGTGCCCAATAAAAATAAAAAACTTAGGGTTTGTATCAACTTAAAAAAGGTTATTGCAGCCACAATTCACAATAGTTACGCATACCCATAACGGATCATCTCTTGGAGAGAGTAGCAGGCAAGGAAGTCTATAGTTTTCTTGATGGATTCTTAGGTTACAACCAGGTAGCTATTGCTACTGAGGACTAGCATAAACCTACTTTTCCTATTGAATGGGAAGTGTATGCTTTTGGAGTCATGCCATTTGGCTTGATCAATGCCCCAACAACCTTTCAGAGGTTGATGCGTCATGTGTTCAAGAAGTTTTTGAGGAAAAGCATGGAAATCTATGTGGATGACCTATGTATCTACTCTAATAAATGAGTAGATCATATACCAAAATTCAAGAGAATCTTTGATAATGTAGACAATATCAAGTCTATCTAAATCCAAAAAGTGTGCTTTTATGGTCAAACAAGGCAAAATTTTGGGCCATATAGTGTGCAAGAATGGAATCTCAATTGACAAAGATAAAATCAAAGTAATCTTAGAACTTCCAAGACCTAAGAATGCAAAGGAAGCACAAGTCTTTATGGGACATTGCAGATATTACAGACATTTCATCCACATGTATGCCATAATCGCGAAACCTCTGTATGGGTTGTTAACTCAATTTGTTTGGACAAAAGAATGTGAAAAAGCTTTTAATGAATCAAAAAGTTGATTGGGTTCATCACCAATTTTGAAAATATCCAACTCGAATAAACTATTTCATATTCATGTGGATGTGTCCAACTTTGCAATTCAGTGCATCTTAGCACAACTAGTTGATGAAGGAAAACTTGGCCATTCTATAGCCTATACAAGTAGAAAACTAAACCAATCTGAATGCAACTATACTACTACCAAACAAGAAGGCTTAGGGAAGGTTTATGCAGTGAAAAATTTTAGACATTACCTCCTAGCCAATAAATTTAAATTCTTTATTGATCACCAAGCACCACTGTACTTGGTCAATAAACTCTGCAACACAGGAAGGCTAGTGAGATGGTTCCTACTACTGATGGAGTTCAAATTAAAAGTAGTATTAAAGAAGGGCAACACTCATGTAAGAGCTGATCACCTGACGAGAATGATGCATGGAGAACCATTCACATGAGTAGCTAATGAGTTGCCTGATACCTATTTGTTCAAGTTAGAAGTATGTCCAAAATGGGTTGATAAATTGATTCCTATACTTACTCGTGGACCACATCATAGGATCAACAGAAACAACACTAAAAAGTTATGGAGGACAAGAAATCTTCACATTTTGACAGGACATTTATACTTCAAAGACTCCAATGGAGTACTTTTAAGATGTGTAGAAGATGAAGAGTGTAAGAGTTTACTCAAACAAGCTCATGTAAATAAATGGAGAACACACAAAGGCATTAGTGGAACAATAAGAGAATTGAAAAGATTGGGTGTGTATTGGCTTGATATGCAAAAGGATGTGCATGAGCACTTCATTGACTGCCAGTTGTGTCACGAAACTCCACCTGATGAACATTCCTCATTATGTTATTCCACCATTGCCCCAGAATGGAGTAAAGTGTTAGTTAATTTTTTGAAATCACATACTTATCCTAAAGAAGAAAGCCTATCTAGGAAGAGAGCCTTGGAAGAACAAAACAAGGCCTAGACCATCATGGGCAGGCAATTATTCAAAAGAGGGAAAGATCATCAATTACGATTATGCATACATGAAGTATAATACCTACCTATTCTAGAAATGGCTCATGCAAGAGTAGCTGGAGGCCATTTTTAAGCCGAAAAGACTATCAAAATGATTCTCTTTGCTAGCTTATGGTGGCCAACCTTATACATGGATGTAGAAACTTTCATCCGGAGTTGCCACATATGTCAACGAACTAAGTACCCTATAAGACATGATGATATGCCTTTGAAACCAATGATTAGTGCCATTACATTTTCAAAATGGGGCATTGATTTGATTGGACCAATAAGGCCTCCAACAAAAGGGTCACATGCCAAATATATCATTATAGCCACCGATTATTTGACAAAATGGGTGGAAGCAAAAGCTACATGATGAAATGATGCCCAAACTACAACAAAATTATTGTTTGAAAATATATTCACCCATTTTTGGGATTCCAATTGAAATCGTAAGTGATAGGGAAACACACCATTAATGTAGTCATAGAGTCACTTATGATGAATTTCTAGTGATCCCTAAAAAGTCAACACCATATCATCCACATGCTAATGGACAAGATGAGAGTTCCAACAAAGTGTTATGCACAATGTTAACTAAGATAGTCAACAATGGAAGGTCAGATTAGGATAAACAATTGCATAATGCAATATGGACCTTCTACATGGCATATAAAATGGCTATTGGAATCACTCCCTTTAATCTAGTCTACGGACAGAACGTGACATTTCCAATTGATTTCTTAGTCCTTGCTTTAAGAGTTGCTGAGAAATATGAGTGGATGGGTCATGAATTATCGAGACAATTGGATCAAATGGAAAAATTGCATGAGACTAGATTGCAAGTAGTAGCTAGCATCTATGCAACAAAAAGGAGAAAAAAAAGCCTATTATGATATGCATATCAAGGATAAAGGACTTAGAGAAGGAGACTTAGTATTGGTATACACACTTAAGCAACATGCAAAGAAATTGCAACAATGAGGATATGGACCGTTTCTGATAAACATAATTTCTACAAGTGGAGCTATCAACTGACGAACACTATTATCACCAAAGCAGTATGGTGTAGCAAAATCGGTCGAGCAAAATATTAACACAATTACACGGATATAAAGAATTGGGACTCGTGAATTCAAGCTCATCATCAAAATCTCAAGATGAGAATGATCATTCCACAATGAACATAGATATTCACACCAAAACCAATGATGATGGTGGATGGGATGAGCTTAATTAAGTGGTTGAGCAACACGAGGTGGTTAGCAAAGAATCAGACATAGAAAAACCTTTACCACGCGAAGGGAACAAGAGGATAGTCATCAAGCCAAACATGTCTATACTATCCAAGTGAATGAAACCACCAAAATACAATTCAAAGAAATTGTTATTAAAGGTCAAAAACAGTTAATACATCCTAAGGAAGAAGCATGAGAAGAGGCAAACAACCACAAACATCAATTTGAAATGATAAGGTTCATGGTGGAGCCATCCTCTATGGATGTGATTTGTGAAGAACATAGTTAAAAAAAAAAAGATAAGAATATAAAGGTTGAGCCACAAGTACAACTTCACACTTGATAGCCATTTAATGAGACAATAGATATCAATAAAGGAAAAGATGTAACAACTAGTGAAGAACCAATAATACTGCAAACTTGGTTAAATGTGGATGTGTCCTAGCTAAAACTAGTAGTAAAAAATATGATGCAAACATCCATGGACACTCAAAAGCACTTGATGGAAGACAATAAAGAATATGAATAAATACATGTGGAAAAGGATCGGTTCAAAGCATTAAGTGAACAATTTTCTTCAAAAGTAATGCAATCTCAACAGGCTTTGACAGAAAGAGAAGAAGAACTCAAAAAAGCAATGGAGGAGTCCAATCAGCTCAAGGACAAAAATGCACACCTGACAATTCAACTAACAAAAGTCAAACAAAAAATATGAGACAAGTGAAGCAGAGAAGGTGCGATTAATGAATAGAAATCAAAATTCTAGAACCACAAATCAAAATAAATATGGACGAGGCAAATACACTCACAAACAGAAATAAGGAGCTAATGACTTCACTTTTACTCAATCCACCCATCACTACTACCGCATCTACAAGTGAAGATATGATGGAACTACGAGCATAACTAGAATGGTATGCAAATGAGTTCAAACAGGTGCAAGGATTTGCGAGTGCAATGGGAGTTAAAGTATATGTATGATACAAATGAGTTAAGAAATAAATGGAAAGCAACGGAATCAAAGTATGTAGAACAATGCAAAGAAGATGCTAACCAAATGACTATACTCGGTGAACACAAAATGCAAAGTGATGAAGCACTCACAATAGCAAGAGAACAAATAAAAGATAGAGACGCACTTATTGCAAGTCTACAAGCTCGGCTAGAGAAGCAAGCATGCATGGGGACACTAGTAGTTCCAAGCTCTCAAGTGCCTATTGTGAAGGCAAACATGCACCCTCTTTCTCCCCCCATCACTAGTTCACCTACACATATTGAGCCAGAAGTACAACTTGATAATCAAGCAATGCCAAAAACTATAGAAATAAGCCAAAGAGAGCGGACCCTACTAGTGTCACGAATCACGGAACAGTTTGAAGATGTAGTAGTAAAAGTGATGAAAGAAGCAAAAATCAAAAGCAAGGATTTAGATAAGATCATAAAGCCCTTTAATGTAGCAAACAAGATACTAAAAGAAGAGACATGACAATATATCAAATGGACTACATAGAAGGAGCCAGAGCATCTACACTTTATAGCAGATACATATTCATATACACAGAAAGAATTTGAAAAAGCTCATCCAGAGGCTAGCGACGTAAATTCTGGAAAAGAATCCTACATTACGAGTGCACTAGCAAGATGCACCATATTTACTCCAGATAAATCCCTCTTTTTGCGTTGTACCACGACAAAGGCCATGGATGCAGTTTTGGAAAGCACATCGTATTGGCACATGAAATCATCAATGGCTAAATTATCCATTATTACCGAGCCCACCACATAACTATTTACCAATAGAAGATTACATGGTGCAAAATATAGAATTTTGGATATCAAGATATGCATCAGTCCCATGTTTAGGAATCAAAATGAAAAATGAAGTGTTGAGCACACTTCTCATAGTTTTGAAAGTGTTCAGACATGCAGAATGCACATTTTTTAACTTTATTTGTATTAACCAATTGACAGATGCTTTGATTTTTTATCTTTTTATCATGCCAAGCCACCTAACATTAATGGAAATTTATTTTAGACTAATGTTTTTGCCAAGTCCCTACATGTAGACATTCAAAGAACCATTTTTTAGTGGATTTTTTGAATTGGATTCATAAATAATTTTGAAGATGTCTACCAACTTAAACACAAGACTTGTAGCATACAAATTAATTCTAGATTTGGCCACTTATTGCATGCTAAAGAAATTTGAAAAATCCTATCAAGGGATGACAGAGACAAAGAGGGGGAGAGTGTTGAAGAGAGGAAAAGTAAAGAGAAGCAGGCCCTAAAAATTTTTGAATTTAGGCATAATTTTTCTTCTTCAAATTTTCATGATATTATATCAAGAGCCATGTAAAATCTCTAGAGGAGTTTTCTAGATGCATGACCCCTGAACCTTGTAACATTGGTCTTGAACAATAGTAGGGATTTAGTGAATTTGAATAAAAGTGTTGGTCTCTAGTATGAAAGGATCATTTTTAGGGCACATGTATATAAGTCACTTGGTGACTCTTTGCAGAGACTTTTTTCCATTTTGGTTATCAAGATAAAAATTTCGAATTTGCTTCTTCTTCCCTATATATATCCTTCTCCAAGAGCTTGCATATGTGTATGTGCCTTGAAATGTGTGCTTAGAGGTGTTGTCTACCCCTTCGCCATCTATTTTCACCATTGTAGCATGTGTGTGAAGCTCTGTGAGTTGTGGCATGGAGTAGGTGTTTCCCATCACTCAATATTTTGCTCATAACTTGCAACAGGTTTGTCACATTAGCCTTCAAGCTCTCATAGTGCTTCCTTTGCATTAGATTGCTATGCAATGGTTGCCTCTCTATGATGAGAATGAGCCTATTTCTTTTGATGGACATAATTCAGAAAATTGGATGGCTACTATGCAATCAAAATATGATGCTATTATGAAGAATGCTACTTGATGTTTATGTGATTTGGATGCATCTCGTCAAGATCTTCAAAATGAAACCTCTATTGACCATATTCGGATATCGAAGCTGAGACAAAATGTCGAATTTGGGCTTACTACTATAGTAAGTATCGTGACGTGCACTTTGAGGGAAATAGGTGACTTGAGAGGTTCATCCATCTACTTTGCACACATCATCAACTCTTCCACTTCATCCATCATCGTATAAGCATATGTCCTCATACACTCAATATGTCTATGTTCATGGATTGACAAATTAAAGCGTGCGTAACAATCAACCACTATACGTACTTGTTGGTAATTGGGGTATAGTCCCAGTTATCACAAGGCCCTAGGACACTTAGCATTAGGTACACAAACATATTCATAAATCATACATAGGTAGGAAGTGATGTAGATGAGGATTTCAGTGATTCCCCATCTCAAATAACATCTCTTATAGTAGCCATGGCAGTCATGAAGAAGGTTGCTTTTGTGCCAGATGTTGTTCGTTCACCAATGACACAAAAAGGACACTAGTTCCATGATATTAAACTCATTGTTATGAAAGCAATCATGGCAAGACAACCTATTTAGAGTATGCCTACATAATGAAACTTAGCCAATGGGAAGGGAACTCAGACATGGGATTGATGAGTAGTAGGTTTACAGAGCCAGATCCAATCCTATGAGGAAAAATTGGATTTTGAGATAGCATGAATGGCCCGTTTTAATGTAATCCTAAGTAAACAAATGGCATGGTAGGAAATGACCATCCATATATTTTTCTTCACATGTTTATCACTTTGAGCATGAGGATGGATGATTAATGATTCATGGAGAGCTAGATCTCCAAGAGACTCGATTGGTGACCACAACCAAGCTACTCAAGTTTGATCCTAATTATGTTTATTTTCTTTATTTCGTGTATTCATCTTATGTAGTGATGAATTCTTACAGTCAAGGAAACTCTAGCTGGAATGCTCAAGTAGTTTCAAATAAAATGAGAGCAAAATTCCAAGATTTCTTTTTGAAATAATTACCTTTGGGTTTACCTCCTTGCAGGAAGATTGAGCATAGAATCAAATTGGTACTAGGTGTGAGTCTGACTTCTCAACCACCATTTTGAATGAGATTGCAAGAGAATGAATTCCACATCATCGTGGATGAGTATTTGAAGAAAGGTATCATCAGACCCAACTATTTGCCCTTTGCAACACTCATTCTTCTAGTAAAGAAGAAAGATTGATCTTATAGGATGTGATTCCACTAGAGACCACTCAATAAGATTACCATCAAGCATAGATATTGCTAGAACATCAAGCTCACATTATGATTGAGGTGGATTAACTCTACATGAAAACCATCATTTGAAGTGTCATATATACTCATTGAAGAGTTTTCTATTTGCATTCGTTTATTGTATTTTTTATAAAGATTTTTTGTGATCATTTTCCGAATGTAAAATACTAGAGCTTTATATTTGTAAAAGGATAAAAGGAGAAGTCATAAATCATGAGTTTTGAACGTAGTTGAATTTGGTAGCTCAATCAATCACCAAAACAGTAGATCAAAATTGATTTCACCTATGGCTAGATTGAAGGAATAGATTCCAATCACCTTAAACTACCAAGCCCACCTTTATTCGAATTTGAATTCATGAAGAAGAGGCATGGAAAGATAAGTCTAGTGACTAAGAACTCATTAGAAAAGCATTATTTTATAGTGTATGTGTATAATATTTCAAGTCATTTGGTTCAGTACTTTAGAGAAATCCAAAATTGAAGGTCTCATAGTTGTCTTTTGCATAGTCCTAGAAATTCAAGATGACATCCAATCAATGTTATGTTTATTGCTCCTTCATTGGTTGATGAAATTTAGGGCTTTAGGCATTATAGCAAGATAAAACTATTTATTACATTCCCCTAGAAGGAATTTTTGCAATTGTATCTATGCTAGCTGCTCTGAGTGCTTGAAGTCATAACATCCATCCAAATATAGAAGGTTTTTGTGAGCTAGTCAAGGTGCAAGTTATATGTTTTGCATCAACTTATTCTTGTTGATGTTCAAATGCACCCATTGGGTTTTATTGTACTAATCACAAGCCCACAAGGTCTATTTTACATATTCAAAGATCTAAGGAAGGTCCTATGTTGGTTTGTTGGACCATCTTCACCATCTTACAACCCTGCTTCGAACCTTCACGAAACATCTTTAAGTTATTTAACTGGTGTTAGAGCAACTTCAAGATGAGAGATAGATTTCCATTAATGATTGGGAAGCTTGATAGATACAATTATGTTGTTTGGAAAATTAGAATGGAGGCTTATTTGCAAGGAACAAATCTATATGTGGATTGTACGAGGTGATGAAGCAAGGCCTATTCCAAGATCCAAAGGAGGACCCACTCAAGAGGAAACAGATAAGCTCACATGTTGGTGTGCAAGGGATGCTCAAGCAAGGTGTTGGCACTCAAGGTCAAGCACAAAGTGGGGGAACATGTCAAAGTAGTGGGCACATAAGAAGAGGGATCATATAGGGAGTTCCCAGAAGTATATGTCAAATTTTCAAAAGAAATCCCGATAAAAATAGTGATTCTGATCACTAAAAACCATTGTAAATATCATTTCCCATTTTTGCAACTCCACTTTGTTCAAGACAAGGAGTCCTTGAGCTTGAGGACTATCAGAAGTACATACATATCGATTTTCATAATTTTGAAACTCTGTTTGAGCCCTCAAATAAGCCCTGGAACATAATTTTCAACTAGGCTAGACACTAGGTCTTGACAGGGCCAAAACTAGTCAAAAAACTATAAAAAGAGCTAGAGAGCTCATTTTTGGGGTTAGCTAGTTGGAAAGTGAACTGAATCTTGAACATTGTATACTTTCTTGGAGCTTGCTAATAGAAGATTCCATTGTTCAACTCTCCCAATGCTTGAAATTGAGGAGAAAAGGTAGAGAGCACCCACAGCCTAATATGCATGATGCTTCTAATCATCACATGGCCATGTGCCAAGTCTCAGGTGTATGTTCCCATAGGATTGTTGATCGACGACCCTTTGTGACCCTAGAGGTAGGACAAGGAGAGAGTGTAAGGACCGTAAGAGCTTTCATTGATTCAGGAGCAGCCACTAGTGCAGTCCGACTTTCTTACTGCCAAGAATTTCAATTGAAGGTCGATCCTATAGAGGCATATCTCATAGGATTGGGAGGTGTGGAAACTCCTTGCATGGGGGAGGTGGAACTTCCCCTCTACATTTAAGAGGTTCTAATGGCAGTCATAGTACTAGTGTGTGTAGACGAGGATCTTACCAAACCTCTTATCTTGGACCAAGACTGGATCTATGATCATGCAGTCAACCTCAACCTAAGAAGTGGACTTCTTCAGGCTTGGGTGGGTCAAAACGGCATCACAATGGAATTAGAGAATCAAGCACTCCGGCCACTAGAAAAGGCACCAATTCCTAGTCCCTCCAAGAACCCACATGAAGGTAAAAATGCTATTCTTGTCCAAAGTTCTATGGTGCAAAAGATTGTCGCTCATGTAGAAGGTGCAGAGGTAAATGAGGAGTTCCCTTCTTTTCCAAAGAAAATCCCAGGAAAGCAAGTAGGACAACACACAGACACATAGGAGGTCGATAATCAAGAAGCATGATCAATGATCGGTGCAACATAAAGTACCTCATGGCATGAAGCAAATCTGGATACGCAAGGGTGAACAACCCTCGACTTTGGAGACAGGATCCCAAAGATGCACCACACGAGCTACAAAGTCGAGGAGTACAATGAAGGAGTATCTTAGGCATCAACCTAGACGGACCATTTTTATTTGGGTCCCAAAGTGATCAATGAAGGTTGGCCCAAACATTAGACAGATTTGGGTGCCCAAGACCTGCTTATGAGCTCAAATAGCTCCACCCCTACTCACAAGATGGAATCAACACCCACAAGCACTCGTAGCACAAATCTCAAGGCAACCACCTACACTCCACACTATCATATATCCAATCACACATAGGAATGTCAAGAAATGGGTACCGAAAAACTCCCAAATCCAACACAATCCAGTCCAGAAACCTTCACATGTCATCACCACCAAAAGCTATGATCCCACGATCAAATTTTGGAGAGTTAAACCCTGTATCAAACCCACTGACCCAATGTTGTAAATCAATCCACTATGCAATAGATGCATTCTAAGTACAGTGCACATCCAAACGTATGCATCTAGGAGAATCACTAACCAACTAACCAACATTCACACACATCACGAACACTTCACCCTTGTTGGAGCAAAGCAATCTCTAATTGGTGATTATGAAGAACTTGAAGCAAGTTAGGAAAGAAAATGAAGCCAAAGAAGTCATTGAACATAGTGAAGAGATATCAGAATTGTAGCTTGTATACATATCTACATTATCGATGAAAATCCTTGAACTATGAGTTTAGATGATCATTAGAATGATAAGGAGTAATGTAGTAGACACGAGATGAGTCTAAAATCATATGTATATAAGTCAATTATGTAAAGAAATTAGAGTTAGAGTCATTAGAAGCCAAGTGTCCATGAGATAGATGTGTAGAGAGTCATCTTCAGGAGTTCGCATCAAGTCTTTCTCTGATTTCTCTCAGCCTGATCATGTGGATCAGGAAATCTTTTGTACACATATAATGTAGAAGCTAATCAAGCTATGTTCAAAGTTTCATGGTCTACTTCCTTTCACGCTTTGTGTATGATCAATAGGAACATGTGTATGTAAAGTCTTCACATAGAACTCTCAAAGTTGCGCATATTTTCGTGTCAATGTTTTGCTTGGATCTCAGTGCACAGTGTAGAGCTTTTGATGAGCGAGCATTAAAAATCTAAGTTAGAAGGTAAGGAAGCTATGGCTAAAAGCATATAGAAAAATGGGGCTTGTGCTATGAGAAATCAATCTTAGAAGTTGACTATGTCAAATTCACTTGTTTAGGAATACAGTTTCTGGCATACTTTTGATCATTAAGATCAAATTAAAAGTTTTTAATGATTTTTTTGAAAGTCTAATAGTTGATTTGATTGCAGAAAGGTAGCATAGAGATATGTGCATCATTAGATTGAAGAAATGTGAAGATATGTGCAGGTAATGAAGTTAAATCTTGAAGCAGACTTCTTGAAGAAGAAAAGTTTTCACTTAGAGAAGTGATAGTGAATGACTTGATAAATTAAGGTAACATTTGTGTAAAGTTTGGTCTATAACTGATATAGAGGTGCTCTTAAATCAGTATAGATCAAGCCTTTGGAGATTTAGAGTTCTCCAACAACCCTCTAACCCCTAACCAGTGTGGATGTCATGTTGGTATTGTGGAGGGAACACCATAACATCATGTTTCCTATGCAATGCTAATATGCTTCTCTTCTTCCAGCAGATAAGCATCAGGAAATACAAAGCAATATCATAGCAGCTTGTTGACTCTGAATACAGCAAAGGTCTCCTATTGATGGCAGAAACTTATGGTCTAGTGGAACCAATCCGATCAGCGATATAGAGGCCCCCCATTCAATATGATCCGCAAAGATTCCAAACACGACCACCGTCCAATAATAACATCTAGATTCCCATTACCATTGTGGAAGAACCTAGCATCACATCTAAACCAATCGAGACAACCTCCCAAGCAGCAAGAACTCCTGGCCAAGAACCCACAGTCACCCATGAAGAGTCAACAGAGCCACTACCACATACCCCCCACCATCACCTCCTCGAACCGAAGCTGTAGATATAACCTTGACTACTCACCCCATAGAGCAAACCTTCATCTTCCATAGTCCCACTTCTAGTTCAATCTTGTTCTCCTCCTTTGACAACCCTATATATCATGCCACCACCATCACAAATCGAATCCATCATGGAGACGACCATAGGACAATCAGCCTCCATGACCTCTGTCATAGGCTATCCAGACACTATATCCACATTTCTCAGATTCCCTATCACCATGCCTCCTTTCATGGCCTTCCCGCCTCCAGGCTGTCACTTTCCACCCCCCATCTCGCCAATCCTTCAACCCCTCCATACCTTTCTTTCTAGAATGTTCCAACCCAAGTCTCAACCATTTCCACCATTTTTAGTTCCCGCATCCACTTCTCATTTATTCACCACAATCACACACAGCCCACCCACCATTCCGATGTACAGGGTAGACACCACACTCACATCCACTCCTGATAGTATGGACATTTCACCACCATCGGCACCTCCCCCTCCCCCCACATGTCCTTCCTCCCCCATTCCTCCTCCACCAATTTCACCGACACACACATCTCCAGTAGACACAGCATTCACACTTCCCATTCCCCAATTCCCTTCCCTTGCATCCTCCACTATACAAACTACACCTTCATCTATAGGTAATGCATTTGACACCATGTTTCGCGTGTACGTCACAATTAAGGACAGAATACAAACAGTTACAGGAACATAACCAGTGATTACAAGGGCACTCTGAAGCACTACAACATACTCTGAAGCACTACAACATCATCGTGCTACACTAGAAGAGGATAACACCAATCTTCAAACCTAGTTTGACACCTTACAGGAGGCTCATAGCATGTTGGAATTCAATTCGTAAAACGTAGATCAAGAAGCGATCCAAGTGGTGAAAGGCCATCTCCAAATACAGCCAGAACGCAACTCAAAACTCCAGTGCAATATGGCACTACTCAAAATGATACCTTGCAGTGGCTCAAGAGGAAAATAGACATCTACAACTACAAAACCAGGAAAACTTAGAGGTAGCCATTAAAAGCACACCTAGGCACCCATCAGTCCCTCAAAATTCTAAGTTGTGATCTCGAAAAACATCAAAAGTATTCTTGAAGACTATGCAACTCTACTCAAGGCACATGACCAGTTGTTAGAGGAATTGGATCAATTGAAGTAGCAACAACCTACCCAAGCTAACCTTAACCTCATCACTTATCACTGACTCAAAAGCCCTACAAGACCTACAAAAACAAGTCACACAATTGCAAGCACAACTACTATAGTATGAAAGGCCACCTTTCCCACCCGAGCCTCCCACAGATGAAGAAACAGTACCCATTCCTGTGGAACAAACATTTGAAGGAGACTATGAGCCACAACCCATTCCATGTGGATGAAAAACAACCAAAGACCAAGACATATTTGAAGCACCATGACCCTCATGGTTAAAAGAGGTGGAAGAAATTGGGCATTCTCATGAAGACCGCACTATGGTGCAAAATCAAGCAATGTGCATCATCGAAGACACAGTGTTACAATCCAGTTATTTAAAAAACTTGGCACCCAGATGGCTCATCACATCATCAAAACTCCAATACGGGCCTCAGCATGTCATTCTTATGGACTTTAATGCGGAAATACAGAGAGTCATGGGGAAGATTCCCTCCTTCGCGACCCAATTTCAACCCGAGGGCCTCCCCCCAGAAGCATAGAAAGGCAAGATCTATCAATCGGCATGGCAGCAAAAGCTTTTAGAAACATACCCTGAAATGCTGCGTACATGGAACCACGCGTCTCTACATCTAATTTACAATCCATGCTATGGTCCAGTCCCACGATGCAGATCATGGAAAGCTTTCAATATTAAAGTGCAGAACAACACACAATGCAAGGAATGGCTCAACTATCCATACATAGCGCCACCCACAGGGACCACCATCGATAGCTTACATGATGGCAACAATCCGACACCGGATGCCTTGGTTGAAGCCCATGCCAGATGTTGTAGCACAAATGATGTTAAAAATTCTGGATATGATGCAAGTCGTCCTCAAGACCTTCCGTAATACACAAGCACCCCAAGTGGCTCTACCGGGATTTACCAATGGCAACTACAACCTAGTCTATGACATGAGCACCACCTCAAGCATTCAAGTTGCCTATGCTTGGCACACACGAATCAAGTACCTCCCCGCATGTTATAAACAGACTTTTGAAGACATGTTCATAACAAGATTCTGAGAATATCACTCGAAGGTGTTCGCACCTAAACCCACACACTTTATCTATCTATTTGCATGCGAACAAGCCATGTACGCAGAGTACTACACGACACCACAACCAAATATCCCAGATGCCATCAATTGGGATGCATTGCAAGCTGATTTGGCACGAGGGTTACGGCTAGGCGAAGACGAGCTGGCCATTAATGTCCTCTAGTATTATATCGACCACCCTACTTAATAGAGGTCTGTCAGGGGCGACAAACACTAGAGAGGGGGGAGTGTTGGAATTCAAGCTATAAGAAGAGCATACAAGCACAAAGGAGCAGTCATGCATAATCCAGCAACAAGGTCTAATCATTTTTTCCATAAACTATTTGCAACTCAAGTGATTTTCATCACTACACAAACATTGTAAATCCCATTTTTGGTAGAATAGACTCCATTTTGTTCAAGCTAAGGATTCCTTGAGCTTGAGGAGTATTAGAATTAGCTAAATACCAATTTTCATAATTTTTAGATTTTGTTTGAGCCCTCAAATAAGCTCTAGAACCTAATTTTTTACTAGGCCAGACACTAGGTCTGGATAGGACCAAAGCTAGTAAAAAAAACTATAAATAGAGCTAGAGAACTCATTTTTGGGGGAGATTGTTAGTGAATTAAGCTTGTGTGAGAGAATTTTTGACTAATGCAAAGAACTCCATTGTTCCTCCCTTTGTTCTTGCCTTGTGTGTGCATCTGTGTGTATGTGTGTGCATGTTTGTGTGCTTCTCACTCATGCACTTGTGCCATCACTTGCTCATAGTCTTCATACTAGTCCTCACGTCTCCACTGATTGACAATTATGAGGTGGATCTCCTCACATTTGTACTTGCCATTGTGCTAGAGTCACACACACACACACACACACACACACACACACACACACACACATATATATATATATATATATATATATATATATATATATATATATATATATATATATATATATATATATATATATATATATCCATTTTGTTTAATATGTATATTTATCATGGATTGTAGTAGAGAGGAAAAGGTGAAACTTACTCTCAATAAAGAATCTAATGAGAAGAAAAGTTATGTTAGATTCTTTAGGGGGATCTCATGCATGAGTATGCAGACATGTCCAATGAGGAGTTAGATCATGATCTAGATGCTTTCCCAATAACCAAAGGAAGGTTCCTCTGCCATTGTTTTCATAGAAAGAGAATTATCTACACATATATATGTTTTCTTATTATAGTGTAATATTTTTAATGATACTGTAACACATGTTTTTATTTATTTTTATTTTCTTATTTTGAGGACACCTATAACACCTCTAGCTTGTGAGAGCACAACAGAGGTACCTATGAAGAAATGCATAGGCACCCTAGGGCTGGAGTGTGACGTATCATGTGATGGTAGTATAATGTACATTAGGCATGGTTTGGAGTTTAAAAAAAGAATGAGAGCTTTATCTGACTCCTACTTGTGTTTTGTTCACCTAAAATAGTCATAAGTATAAAATATACATAAAAATTGAAATATATATTTTATGTTTTACTTATACGATAATTTCTATTTGCAATGATTTTTATGAGAGAGACGAAAAGTGCATACTTAGTTCACTGGAGACAGAATTCGGCACTAGGTGGTCTCACAAGTGGTGCCTCAAAAGATGTTATGTCACATTGTTGTGAAAATGCAAGGTAGACATTGCGTTTATTTGTTATATGTGTGTGTGTTTATATATATATATATATATATATATATATATATATATATATATATATATATATATATATATATATATATATATATATATATATATATATATATATATATATATATATATATATGTGTGTGTGTGTGTGTGTGTGTGTGTCTAGGTTCAAAATTATCATTTAGAGAAGGAACAATATCATGCACAGAAGAAACAATGTGTCTAGTCCTCTTCTTATCATTGTATATGTTGATTTCAATAACCTCGTCTTCAAGTATAGATGCGTTTCTTATATTCAACACAAATCGTTGGCTACTTGAATCAACAGGGAGCATAATACATATATAGATATATACACATCATGCACATACACATACATATATATAAAGCTCTAGGTGTGTGTGTGTGTATGTATATATATATATATATATATATATATATATATATATATATATATATATATATATATATATATATATATATATATATATACACACACACACACACACACACATATATATATATATATATATATATATATATATATATATATATATATATATATATATATATATATATATATATATATATATATATATATATATATATATGTGTGTGTGTGTGTGTGTGTGTGTGTATATATATCTATATATATCTATATATATATATATATATATATATATATATATATATATATATATATATATATATATATATATAATGTGTGTGTGTGAGTGTATCTAGATTCAAGAATATCATTCATAGAAGGACATGTATCATGAAGACAAGAAACATTGCATCTGGTCCTCTTCTTATCATTGAATATGTTAAAGCTATATACAAACTTATAGGGATACTTCTAAGCTTCATGTTCTAAATTTAAAGAACATGTTTTCATCTCTATGGTGGGATTCACCTCATATTCTATTTTTATAAAGGGGAATCTAGTGTCTAATACCCATCCGAATTATTCAAGTTAACGATTGTTAACTCGAGTTAGAAAGCTATAGAGCTCTTTGGGCAAAACTTAAGCTCTTTCCCCAAGCATAATGTTCCAGCCTACAAGAATATATTTCATCTCTATGATTGGATTCATTTTGTATGACAACTGAATAGAGAGGGAGCTATTGTCCCCTATACACAGATATGCTCGTACCTAGATTCTCACACACACCTGCACAGCTCGACCCATGCACCCATTCTTTTTTTTTTTTTCTCTATCAATTACTCTCTTTCTTCCCACCTCTTTTTCCCACTCTCTTTCTTTTTCTCTATTTGAGTGAGTCTGTACCCCATTCCTAAAGCTTTAGGCGATCCTCCGAGAATCGGTGCTCTTTGATTGACGGACTCACTCCTCAATCCCGCATAGAGATCCACTATTTCTTATTCTTTAGAAACCAACTTGAACCCACTTTGAAATGCACTAAAGCTCTAATTCTAACTTTCATTTTGAATTATTTTGTCCTTGAGAATATTGATGTCTTAGGCGCTGTTGATAAGAAGCATTTACTTTAAATGCACGAGTTTGAGATTAAAGTTTTCTCTAACAAATTTACAAATCACATCGGTAACTTCTCAACAACGAAATTCTGATGGCTATACAAAAGAAAAGAATTACCCAACCTGCACTAAAGCTCTCCCGGAACCTCCAAAGAAATAACCCATACAGCTCCGATCATCGCATGGGTTCCAGTTGTTTCCTCCTTTTATATGTTTTATTTGTCCTTGGAATCGAACTCATCGCTTTAAGCATAATGGATCAAAGCACAGTCATTCCACTTTTTATTCAACCTAAAACTCATCGTTTCTTCTCCCACTTGAACACTCATACCATAGAGAATGTAATCCACAGGCAACCAATAGCGTAACACAAAAAATTTCCTAACATTAGAGTTTCAGCATTTTGTTGCATAAGAATGATAAGTCGTTGTGTTGAATTGCAAAATTCACGGAATTGAAATACTGAGTTTGCCTTCTCATCTCTAAGATTTGTTTTTATATTCGTCAATGAATTCTGTTTGTCAGGTATGAATAGAGTTTGATTCTTCAATTACTGCGCATACTTTGAATTCTACAGAGAACGTCAGACTTAAAACAAAATCGTTCACTCAAAAAATATTGACAATTAATATCACAGAACTTTCTCAAACATCGTTTGATAACGTCTCCAATTGCACATTCATTATATGAATGGAAATCATACAAAAGAAACCATGGTTGATAGGAATAGAACTTACTTCGAATTTAATCTTTCCAATGCAAAAGTATATAACCTTCAGTCACTTTTGGCGCAAAAGAATAGCGATTATTTCAGACATCATAATTTCATTGAAATCACACAGCTATTTCCAAAGCATTTAATTAATTACACTCCACACCTGCGTCGTAGTAGACTATGTCATAATATAATTGATCGAGCAGCAGGGATCTTTTCAGACAGTGTGCAAACATAAATCAACAGTAAAACGATAACAAGTAGAGTTATGAATGAAAATTTATTTGCACAGAAATCATTGGAGGTTATTTGTTTCATCAAATCAATGATGGCATACTTGAAATCAAACACACGAATGGATGACTGTCAGAACATGGGCCTTCGTACAATTAACCTTAAATTGAACATAAAGAAACACGTCGTAAGATTGTCTCACCGGTCAGATTCCTAAGGTATATGATAGTTTATTTGTCATACTGAAACAGCTGTCCAAGTTGGGGTCGTCAGCAATCCGCAAATATCAGATCAAGCTCCAAACTTTCTTGCAGCCCCGTTAAGAGCAACCAGTAGCAAAACGGAGTATAAAACTTGCTTCTATCACTTATCATCCCCAAAACTTCCAAGAGCTTCTGTATCCTTCGAAATCTGCAGACTGCCGCTCAACTTCTTCGATTAGAAAAATAAAAATTTCCCTCTGTCAGTGTTGAAAAGCCCTCTGTTCAGGCTCGAAATCTGCCACCCTTTTTTATTCTCCTTTTCCTTTCGGAATTTCCTAAGTGATCTTATACAGGTAGATTTCTTTGTACCATACAACTCAAATGGAGGAATCGCTCGAAGATCAACTGCTAAAAGATTAAAAACACAAGCGTTGTGCTTTCTGTCCCTTTGGATATACGTACATCTCTTTCCTTACTGTGCCATGCTTACGTTATGTGCCAGAGCGCTTAAACCACAGGCCCGACTGATGTATGTCCTTCCTGGTTGTCGACAAACCGTCCTCACGAGCGCACAGATATGCAGGACAGAAGAAACCCCGTCACTTGGCTCCTTGGTAGCCCCTTATGTTGCCCTCCATACTGCAAACAACAAAGAGAAAAAAAACTGTTTTTTGTCACAACCCTACGGGTACAAACAACCCCCTTGCTCCATCCCTTTTTTCAGTTGGCAAGCACTGGCAAAAAAAAAACGGCCGCCCCTTTTTCATGGAAAGCATTCCCCCAAGCATGTGTTACTGAAGGAACACTTCCCCCTCCTTTTTGATACTTTTGAGAGTCACAATGATGGCTATCGCACACCAATGGATATCAGGTACATCACGTATAACCACCAATTAGGTGAAAATAATTTCTCATCTTATATTCAAAGAGATCTGCACAACGAAGTTCAGAGGCACTAGACTCTCTCCTATGCCACCACTTTTTGGGCTTCTCCAAGGGCTGTTGACGAGGTAACCAATCCAATTACATGTCATTCGTGGGATGCAAGTGCAACAACATCCTACCCTTATCCACAACCAGGAACAAGGGCATTCCATGACTTTTCCTTTCGATCAACCTGTCAAGAAATATGGCCCATGCAATATCTAGCGGGACACATTTGTCCTACATGTTGACCAAAGCAATATCTATGACAACATCCGGTTGCAATTTCTCTAAATAGTGTATGTGTGTAACCACTCTCCTTCAGTTAAAGCCCCTAAATTAGCACATAATGTTAACATATTGGTCAATGCCACGGAGTTGCGCTCATCCATTACATCAATCAAGTTCCTACACTCTTCAAGTCCCCACATGTATGATACATGCTTATAAGTGAGCTCCCCACAACAACATCCACTCTACCATCTACAACAAGCACATGTGTATGCAACTGTTTGCTCTTACTTGAATCCAAAGCAGAAGCTACTGCATGTCATGTCTATCAATGCATTTCCAACAGCAGTATCAAGTTTCCAATCCATTCTGATCATGATGTCATCATGTAGTTGCAAATACCTCCCTTCAAACATTTGATCACTCTTCAAGTACCTGTAATCAAACATCTTCTTCTGCCAAATAGCAACACATTAGTACATAAAAACCAATCATTTTCTGAGCTAACAATGAGCATCAAGGTTACCATAAAAAAAATGCTTGTTCAATATGATTAGGAACAATAGATAGTTTTGTTGTTAATCAAAAGTCAATTCTCCAAAACTTAGATAATTCTCATCTCAATGTGGAATTATTATTGAAGTGAGTCAATGTGGAATTATTATTGAAGTGAGTTTATGAAGCGAGACAAAAGATTTTTGTTCCCTTGGATATTAGAATGGCTTGGTATTGTAGAATCTTCTTTTATTCGATCCTTTATGTTACTCTATTTCAATGTCCAATCACCATGCCTTTAATGTGTGCAAGCTTTGGCTTCCTCGTACTCGACAATGTACGTAGACCGTTAAAAAAAGTTCACACACACACACACAAGCAAATGCTTATTTCACGTCTAGTTTATGCTCATCATATGCTTATTTCACGTCTAGTTTATGCTCATCATCGGGACATTGCATGTCTAGAGGTACACAATAAGTGCGAAAAAGAAATGACATTTTTCTTGAGAGAAACACTACACATGAAATAAATATAGACCTTGACATGTCAATCCACATAATCACGGGGAAAGAATTCTCAAAGATTAATCATTCGCTTTTTGATTCTCTTGTTCATATCCTTGTATTTGCAATTCACAGTAAGTAGTGTACATATCTTTGAAACATTGAGTAGTGTACAAACTTGAAGCTTTATACAGAGTAATTGAACTTCGTAGAGTGTCGAAAAGCCTCTCACATGAATCAAAATGCATACGAATCTATTGTTGAACCGGAGATGATGGAACTTGTAAATATGCTACTTACCAAAGGAATGTGGACAAACCGCATCATCCACATGGAGGTAGGAAATTTGGGCAAAAGGAATTCATAACCTCCATAGCATCATGAACTGATGGCCTATAGATGGAGTCTGGATGTGCACATGCTTGTCCCATGAAAAGTGTCTTCATGACTTGTGCCTCATCAAGTGCCTTGAGTCAGACACTGATGCATCTTTCAATCCTCCTTTGCTGTGTAAATCCCAAACCTAGTTGAGCAAGCTGTTGTCATCCTCTAGAAGCAAGTGTTGTCAATAGAACATTGCTCACATGCCACTTCCAACAACACTATCTCTGGTGCCAAATAAATTCGATGTTCCAGTGAAGACAATTATGTGACCTTCTAAGCTTTGCTTTGCTTGTCTTGCTAATCCCAAGTTCTCAAGCTTGGCATTGAAATTCTCATCCAACATAATCTTGCTTGCCTTAATATCTCTTTGGCTCCAATCTCAGCGACATACTATTTTCCTCATCCTTTGGATGCCCAAATAACATGTTTCACTGTTGCTTCACCCTGATCAAGAAGATACCCTCTTTATGCAAAACCACCTCCACCTTCCCCGAAGAGAAAGCTCTCTATAAAATTGTGTGTCGCTTCCTCTCATTCTCTGTAATGTCTCTTTGTATACCATAGGCTTTATTTGAATCAGCACCCACATCAGCTTCAGACATTCCTCCTTCGCTTTTTTCTTCCCATGAGCAAGCCAATCACCAAAAGCCCTAGAACCTCTTCCTTCCACCCTTCCCCCTTTTTCTATATTCGAACCCCACAAAGAGAGACATAGAGAGATGAGAGGGAGAGAGGAGATGGGGCCCAGAGAGTGGGGAAGGTGAATTTTATTTTTTATTTTTTTTCAACCACTTTCCCACCTCTCTAACACTATGACCCCCACTCCGTCCACTCACCCACATGCATGCAACACATTTTCTTTTTTTCTTTTCCTTTCTTTTTTTTTGCTTTTATTTTCCTTTTTTCTTTGTTTTATTTTTTTTCTCTTTTTTTTGTGTTTTTTATGTTTAATGTTTTTTCCCTTTTTCTTTTCCATCATATTTTCTCATGTTATTTTTCCTTTTTCTCCAATATTTTGATATTTTTTTCCTCTTTTTTGTTTCATTTTCATGTAATAATTTTTCGCTTTCTTTTATTTTTAAATGCATTATATATTATGTGCTTAAAAAAATAACAAACTATGTCATAAAAAATAATTTGCTCTACTTATTTGAAGATACGAAAAAATATTTTGAAGATTCCAACAACGGTTCCTAAGTTGCCAAGTTTGCTATCTATAAGGTTTGTATCTTTTGAACTAGCATGTGATAATTGCTTCAAAGAAGGAACAATGTGAGAATCCTCTGTTTCACACAAAGAATCCTTCACTTTGATTTTGATATGCTATCCATAAGCCCACATATTAGTGAACAGTGAGGGTTGCAATAATAAATAAAATATTAGAAGATAAACCAATATACATATATGTGCAAAAATAGAATATTCTAATTACCTTTTTTTCACAGGCTATCATTAAATCTCTCTATTCATATGAGATTCATTCATTATTTGCAATGACATGTTGTATAACATATAGCCAATCCGTGAGCGATATATATCTGTATTCTTATTACTATCGATATTATGTTTATATCTTTTGTTTCTCTATCATTTACTTATTGACATGTCGGTCTAGTCCCTTCTTCCAAATCTATATAATGCTGACAAATTTGAGGATCAATCCCCTTCAGATCACTATATGACCATGCAAAGGCCTTGCTGAAATTTTTGAGTATCGATTTAATGTACTCCCATACACCATCCGATAGCTTTGACCCCACGCTCCATAACTTTTCCGGAAAAACTTCCCACTTTTCCACCTAATCTTCTCTCAAATATTCATCATTCCTCGATGTCGCTCTAACCGAAAAGTGCTCCCCGATCACGCTTGCATGGCTGGCCAGTAAATCACTATCTTTTTCTTTTTCGATCAAATCCAATCTCTTCAATTCAGCCTTTGCAATTGCTTCCCGCACCTTACTCTTGCCTTTCGCTTCTATTTTTTATTCTCGACCTCTCCTCTAGAGCTCCGCTTCTAGCCTTTAGACCCTTTCTCTCAACTATTTTACTTCCATTGTTGGAACTAACTCAAGCTTCAACTCTTCCTTTAAAGTTACCTTCTCCAAGGACTTGGTAGCTTTGCTTTCCCTTGCATCTATACTCAGCATGTAACAGTCAAGTTCACTTGTGTGTGTCAGCCATCCTAGCAGTTCCTGATATGAGTTATCTTTGTAAGCTAGTGGGTCTTTATATTTGCCCACTTTTGGGTTTCAGAGTTTAGACAATTACAAATTGAATCCATCCTGCAAAAGATCTTTGTGAATTTTTGTGTGCAAGGAAAATCGTACCCACATCATTTCTTGCCTAACCTTTTCCTTTGCTTTTCTCTCCATTTCCTCAGCGGTCGTCGACTTTTTACCGGTCGAGTTTGGAGACACTTGAATTTGTATTCGATCAGCCTTTGGTCTAATTGTGATGAATCCCGTGCACCAATCGTGCACACATTCGGCTTGCACCATCCATGGATGTCCAAGTAAGATCGAGAAAGTGGCCTCTAAGGTCCTTGGTCTTACTATTAGACAATCGACTCTAAATTCTAGACCCCCCACAACTGTGCTTACATTCTTCAGAAGACCTGCAGGCTTCACTTGCGTTTGGTCTACCATCCTCAAGGACATTTTTATTTCTTCCATGTGATTGAGGCCCAGATCCTTCATCATGTACTCAGTCATTAGATTGGCAGTGGCTCCACTATCCAACTGAGCACCTGGGACCACATATCCCTTAATCTCGACTGTCATAGTCGGAGCATTCGAATCAATTTGCATTGTGATACTTTGAATGATACCTTGAACGTATTTATCTTGTTTCTTTTTATCTCGAGCTTTCCTCGGCTTCTTGATATATTCGTTGTAGAATTGTTTCCTATATGGAAGGGAACATCTCAACAATGTGCCAACGTCCAACGTGACTTCTGTGTTAGCTATCAATTTTGATGTCCAACGTGACTTCGATGTCAATTTTCTCATACTTTGCCTTTCCTTTCGACACTTTGAAAATCTTAATCTTTCAGGGAATGGCACTATGCCTGGCACAAACTCCTTGGTCACTAGTGGAAGGATCTCGATTTCATCCCCATCCTCAACCTCATGCTTTTCAACAAGTGCTCTCACTTGGTTTTCTACCTCTCCATATTCGGGTATCTTCTCCTAGCTATCATCTTTGCTTTTGCCTTCTAGATTTTTCTTCAAATACTCCTGATTCCTTGTGACTACTACCACAGTTGGCTCTTTCTATGCTTTCTTGCCCTAGTCAGCATCCACAAAGTATGTGGATGAACTAGATCCCTCCTGCAGATTCTGTGTCCTAAATACCACTCCAATTGTAGGAACTTGCTCTTGAGCTCTCAGATCGGATGCATCTGAGTCTCAACATAATTCAAGGACCCTACAAGCCCTTTATCCTTGTTGGTGGTAGCTCTTCTTTTCGGACAATCTTCATCAAAGTGACCCTCTCCAATAGCAGGGTATAGTCAATCGATTTCTTTTTGTTTGGACATCTACCTTGAGTATGGCCAAAGCATGGCATCTCCAACACTGGATTGGACCATCTCTTCTTTGATCATGTGTGGCTCCTCTTGGATAGTCTCTTCCCTTACCTTGAGCACCATATCCATAAGTTTGTTTGTTTTTCCAATGAGATGTAGGTGGGACACTTTGATCAGGCAATCTCGTATAGGACTATTCTGTGGTAAGGCTTGGCTCTTGACCATAAACCTTGCCATTTCCATGAGTGATCTATTCTTTCATTCAGCAACTCCATTTTGTTGAGGCATATACCGCACTGTACATTGATGTTTTATGCCACGTTCAACCAGAAATGCATTAAATTCAGAAGACATATATCCCCCCCCCCAATTAGAACAGAGGGTGCCCATTTTACATGCTGATAGATTTTCATCCAAAACCAAAAACTGTTTGATGCTTATAAACACTTTAGACTTTGCTTTGAGTGGATATACACATGCATGCCTAGAAACATCATCAATGAAAGTCACGAAGTAGAGATACTCTCCAAAAGAAGATGTCTACATAGGACCACATACATCACTATGTACAAGCTACAATTTCTACGTAGCCTAAACTGAACCATCTTTTGGAAAGGAGGAACGTTGCATTTTGCCCAAAATAGAGCCTTCACATAAATGTTTTCTAGGTGTCTCAAGCTTGGGTAGAGAAGACACCATATCAAATTTTTGCAGGCATAGCAAACTACAAAAATTTAGATGATGAAAGCATGCATGCCAAAGCTTTGCATCTGACATAGCATGAGAATCATGTACTGCACATGCCAAATCATTCACTGATCTTTCATAGTCTATGAGCTTATACAGTCCACGACATAAAATGCTAGAAGCAATAATGATGTCGCCATTTGACAGATCATGAACTATACATCTGTCATCAATAAATTTCACAACCAAGCCAATCTTGGCTAATGCAGAAACTGATAACAGATTTTTCTTGATCCCTAGTACAAATAAAGTTTCTAACAAAGTCAAAGAACTACCATCAGCAGTCAGAATGATCTTACCAATGCCCATGATAGGATAAGAGGAGTTGTTGGCGCATGTGACAGTATTCCCTGTAGGGGCAGGCTCGAGTGAAGAGAAGAAACTGCACTGTGAGGTAATATGTTTGGTGGCCCCACTATCAAAGTACCAAACATCTAAGTCTACTGTAGACATGCATTGCTCATGAGAAGATGGGTCAAAAGTGCAAACAATAGTAAACCCCCAATCCTCTTCCTGAACAAGATTAGCAGACTCTATTTTCGGTATAGAGGCCTCTTTCTTCTTTGCCGCTTTAGCAGCCAGTTTTGGACAATTCTAAATGATATAATCATTTCTTTTATAATACTTGCAAAACAATTTCTGCTTTTTTTATTTCTTCTCATCTTTTTCTTCCTTCTTCGAATGTGTAACATTTGTAGATTTTTGCTTGCTAGTAGATGAGCTCCATTTACCTTTACCCTTCTGACTAGCCAAGAAAGGTTGATTTGCAACACGCATAATAGACCTGCTCTGTCTAGAGTGATCTTCTTGCAATAGAATAGAAACTAACTCCTCAAAGGACAAGGCATTTGGATTTCCTTTTGTTAGCCCGGGAATTGGCTGGTTTTGATGCACTAATATGTTTCTGTTTGGCAGAAGGATATAATTGATTTCAGGTACTTCAAGGGTGATTAGGTGATTGATGGGAATTATCTAGGGTGCATTGTTGCCATCGAGACATGGATTTGCTCTTCCACATTTATGAAAAAGACCTTTTCGCAGCACATATTGCGCAAGTATCGGAAGGCTCTGAAATACTTCGATATCTGTCGGGAAAAGGGAATTATGGGCGAAGGGGGTTCCTTTCCATCGTGTTATTAAAGGTTTTATTATACAAGGTGGGGACTTTTCTGCTCGCAATGGCACAGGAGGACAAAGATTTTCCAATACTAATAAACTCCATAATTGCTGGCCGCTACCATGTGACTGAATATTTGGGGTCTGCTGCATTTAGCAAGGCTATATAAGCCCATGATTTGCACACAGGAATGGATGTCTGTATGAAGATTATTAAAAATAACAAGGACTTGTTTTTTTATCAAAGCCTTGATGAAATTAAGCTTTTGAAGTTTGTGAATATGCATGATCCTGTGGACAAGTATCATATTCTAAGGCTATATGATTACTTCTAACACCGGGAACATCTTTTTACCGTGTGTGAACTGCTGCGAGCAAATCTATATGAGTTTCATAAATTCAACAGAGAGTCTGGGGGAGAAGTGTATTTCACCATGCCTCGGCTGCAGTCAATCACTCGTCAGTGTCTCGAAGCATTGGAATTTCTCCATAGACTTGGGATCATTCACTGTGATTTGAAGCCTGAGAACATCTTGGTGAAAAGTTATAGTCGATGTGAGATAAAGATCATAGATCTTGGTAGTAGCTGCTTTCAAGCAGATCATTGGTGTTCATATGTGCAATCCCGGTCATATCGAGCACCCGAAGTTATTCTTGGGCTTCCGTATGATTCAAAAATAGACATTTGGTCACTTAAATGTATTTTAGCGGAACTCTGTACTGGAAATGACTGGATTCGAGGAGGTCTTAATTTTAAATTGTGGTGAACTTAAAGAGGGGGAGGTTATTCTGTCAGGATGCAGCGGGCAGGTCCGTTTTGTTGCAGGTCTGACGAGCGCACCAGAAAAGAGAGAGGGAGAGAAGTAAGGGTGTGAATTGAGCTGTGGGTGCTAGAGTGGGCAAGTGGACAGAGGGGAGGGACAAGGAGAGAAAGTAGATAGGAAGTGTAAATAGAGAATGTTTCCCAAGGTCCACCTTGAGAGTCGATATCAGGTTTGCATCTTTTCGCTCTTTCTTCTCGGCATCTTTATTTAAGTATTCTCAAGGACTTAGAGGAGGACAAAGAGGCCAATCTCAAGGAAATTGAGCACACTATAAGAGGGTGCGAGCCACTTTTTCCTTGGGCTCAAGAGCCAAACACCTTTCATCATCAAACGAAGAGTAGAGACAAAACTCTGATATGAATCAAGAAGACCATTCAGAATGGTTTGCACAAATGAGCTATCTGGTATAACCTCATCAGTAGAAATCAATTGTTCCTTCAGGTCTTTGATCTTTGTTAGAAAAATGTCCATAGAATCACCTTCATTCATGTGCTCACTCTCCAAGTGTTTTCGGAGGTAAGCAACACAAGCCTCATTTCTAGCCTGGTACAATGTGGTAAGTGTATCCTAAGCATCCTTAGCTATTCTATAAGAGCAAATGTGAGGAATAATGGCATGTTTGATAGACAAAGCTATCAAATCATGTGCATGAGTGTTAACTTAGAAAAGGGTTGGTTTTGATGCACTAATGTGGTTTTATTTGGCAGGTAAATACGTTTGATTTCAGCTTGCAGGAGCTTTCGACATGCAATGTCGCATTAAAATTGGATGCTTTGAAGCAGAACATGAGGCCTGGGAACCCCTTGGTGACACAAGAGGAGCTATTCGCGATAGCCAGTTCCGATTCACATTACCGTACCATGCTGCATGTGAAGCACCTCTAGTATTGCCTCTTGGAGGCTGGCATTGCATTGGCTATGGTGTATGCCAACTGTTACATGGTTCAAGAAGCTCGAGGAATGTTTAATGGTTTGCCGATGGTGGACATGATCTCATGGAGTGGTCTAAAGTTATAGGGAAAAACGTTGAATCTGATCGCATTATGTTAACCATTGTTTTAAATTTGTGCAATCATAGGGGCCTACTAGAGGTGGCCCAAAGTACAACTTGCAAAATGGCAGACTGAGTTGTTTCAAATCTTGACAAAAATGATGCAGATTTCCTTATTGAGTTGGGGGCCATCCCCTTTTGAATGAGGTGGTTGTTAATGTTCTGAAAAGAAAACAGAAAAGGGTTGGAGGTTATTTGCTGTCAGGACTCTCTCTCCATATTTTTTTCGCCAGCTCAAGAACAAATGTGGCCGAGGGAGCGGGAGCCGATAAGGAGGGGGGGTAGCTCTCTCTCTCTCCCCATTATTTTTTCGCGAGTTTTTTTGTGGAGCAAAAAAAAAAAAGGAAGAGAAGAAGCGGGATGCGGGAGTTTCTGTGTTTTGGAGGTCTTCCCATTTTTTCTTTGGTTTTTTTTGGGGGTCCGTCTGCCGGTGTCGACGCAAAACCAAGGAGAGAAGGCTGGAGGATGACTGCCGTTGTGTCTTTGATTGTCACAGAAAAAAAGGAGAGCTAGGAGGAGTGCGGAGGACAATAGTTAGGAAGGAGAAGTAGGTTCTCTGTGTACGTTCAGTGTGGGAGGAAGGCATAAAGGAGGGGAAGCCGTGCAGTCGAACTTCGAATTGTTTGTGTTCGGTGTGGAAGCTTCCCAAGTGGCTCTAACTAGACAGTGACGACAGAGAAATGTGAAGAAAGAAGAACTGGGAGCTGCGAGATAGATTTTCTTCATCAACGATACAAAAGACTGAGCAGGAATATTGGAGCTAACATGCCGCTGCTGTCTTTTGACTTCATCCTTGGTGGGACGCACGGTGTAGAAGAATTGCTGAGAACTTTGAATAGGTATCCCTCCTCAACACCAGGTTCACTCGGGTTGCTTCTGAGAGTGAATTGAAGGTCCTTGCACTTCTGTTGGGTTTGCCTTCTGCTTGCATTGGGTTTGAATCTTCTCAAGATGTTTGGGATGTACTTAATCTAGTTGCGCAGGGAGGTCTTTATGCGGAAGATTGCTTCTTCCAAAACTTTTTGCATATGCATTTGAATATTCATGGCGAGCATTTCTTATCAGTTTAGGCAAAAGAGGAAAAAGTGATGAGCACATCTTTTTGATAAGCTTCTGATGATTTGTCTGCACAGGAGCATAAAAACGATGATTCGTGTGTTGTTCATCTAGGGTAGAAAACTAGACGTTTTTGTTTTCATTCTTTGAAGGCCATGGCTAAGTTCTGTCATAGAATAATTTATGAAACAGGTTTACCTAAAGCTTGGTATTGATGAACTTGCTTCATGATCATGAGTACTCCGATAGATAGTTTGTTGTTGCCCTACCATGGCAAGCACGGAGTGAAACCAAATGAATTATTTGCATGATTGAAACTTTCCAAATGAGTGTGTGATGCATGGTGTGGGCTTTGGAAATTAAACGTTTCGGAAATGGAAATGATGTGCAAATCACAAGAGGTGTGCTTTGAAAATGAACGTGATTCGAAGCTGAGAATCTAATTGATTTAAAAATATAAATGATACGATTTTCTTTCTTCATGAGTAGAAGAACAAATAAGAATTTGTAACTATGTACATCTCCAAGATGTTTTGAGCCTTATTTGAAATGTAATGTAATCGAATTCATTTAAATTGAATTGTCTCTTGAGGACATTAAGATCACATCTTCACGTAGTCTATGTATACCCTTAGAGGGGAAAATTCCCAACAGGAGTGAACCGATGTCAAGTGAATAGATGTTTACTAGCTGATGTTTGAGTCTTTGAATGTAAGAGAGGGAGCCCTAAATGAGTTGGTGAGTTAGAGAGTTGGCAAGAGTTGAGTGAGGGTGAAGGAACGGAAGAGTGAGCATAGACTTGAAAAGGAAACAAAAATTCAAGGTCTACAGAAGCACGTGAACAACACAAAGAAGATGATGTGACTGTGTGCACGTTCCCAAGAGTAAGAGAGAAAAAGAGATTATCTGATAAAGAATGTTTAAGGGTTGTGAAGGTTGCTTGTGAGTGTGTGAGGAATAGTAGGGGTTGAGAGTAAAAAGGAAACGGTTGTTTAAATAACTGCTCGTACGAGGATCCCGACGGAGAATATATTTGAGGGCAATGGTGGACTAAGAGTAAGGAAAGGTGATAGAATACAAGGAAACTAAGCAAAATATTATTGTACGTGTGCACTTTCCCTTGGACGAACAGGTGCAAACATTTTGGCGCGTTTGCCGGGAAGCATATGAACTAGTACATATACAAAGGAAGAATTCCTCGAGGGATAATTATGGGCTCCAGGTAATCCAATTGGACCGATTCCGAGGGGTTTGAACAAAATAAAGTCTTGTATAATCACTTTTTCCTTGGGCATTAGAACCAAACATTTGGTGCGTTTGCCGGGAAAGATTGGCACATCTCTATAAGAGAGTGCCATAGGTTCGCCTAGCGCCACATGTTGGCCGAGTTTGCGGACTCCAGATCTAGTACATGAGCGAGGGGAGCTCATCCTCAGGAGCAACACAAACCCAAAGAGAGGAACGGGCTCAGAGAAGAGCCCTTGAAAGAGAAAGGAAGAGGTGGGAATTGCAAGGCGAGTCGACCTCAACTAGCTCGAAGAAATCTGCAAAAAATGTGTACTCCCGTAGGAGAGTCGCGAATCAAGTGCGAAAGTTTGAAGGAGGGATCCTGAGGCCGTGTGTGCTAAATTTCTGGGATCGAAGTGATATTGACATCACACCTCTGTTCGAAATGGCTCAGTGGATTTCAGTTCACTTGGGGGACTTCACCAAGTTTTCAGGTGCTTGGGACGAAGATCCAGATAGTTTTATCCAACTATTTGAGGTTACTTGTGAGGCCAATGAGGTAGTGGACCAGGGTCAAAGGTTGAGGATTTTTCCGGCTATTCTTCGTGATGAGGCAGCCAATTGGTATGGGAATTCGACACCACAAGAGTGTGGAACGTATCAGATGCTCAAGGAAGCCTTCTTGTCAAAGTTTCGACGACAAGGCTTCCAAGATAGATTGGCACAACAGATGGATTACTTGCGATAGGGAGTCAATGAGAGCATCGATAACTACATTCAGCGAATGAAAACCTTGGTAAGAAATATGGGCGCAAATGCCCCGAACGATGAGACATTGAAACGAAGATTCATTTTGGGATTGAGAGATCCTACGGCACAGCAGCATATCAGCCTGACAAGACCTACAACTTTAATGGATGCTAAGGAACAAGCAAGGCTTTGGGAGGAAGTACAATTATGCCAACAAAGGAAGATGGAGCTCTTATACGAGCCAATGGCAGGCCCAGGAAACATACCAATGAAAGACCCGGGCCAAGGAAGTCCCGCATTGACGACCCTAGCCTTTATAGCTGCCACTAGCACGCCAGGCGAGGTAAAGCCTACGCTAACTGAAGAACGAATATTGGAGTTGGTCACACAAGCTATAAAAGCTGCCACAATGATCCAAGAAACATATACAGTAAAACCACAGGTGACTACAAACCCCAATCAAGTGTTTCGATCAAACACATGGTGTGGAAAGTGCCATGGTTACGGCCATTTGGCTTCAGAATGCCCTACAGTCTCGAGAGTATTCACAGATAGATCACCACCTAGAATGCGTTGCACTTTTTGTGGAAGAACAAATCACACAGAGGACCGATGTTATAACAAGAGAGCCTATGAAGAGAGGACCATGAAATCAGGAGATACAAGAGAAAAACCTTACACGGGATTGCCCGCTCAAAGTGTCCAACCTGCATCTCGTTGGGAAAACAGACCGACTTATGGATATGGTGCTCAGGGTCAAGGAGGAGACTATCCAAGAGGAGCCGCACGTGATCAAAGGAGAGATGGTCCAATCCAGTGCTGGAGATGCCATGGCTTTGGCCATACTCAATCTAGATGTCCAAACGAAAAGAAACCAATTGATTATACCCCACTATGTAGGTACTGTAGTGGAGAGGGCCACTTTGATGAAGATTGTCCAAAACGAAGAGCTGCCGCCGGCAAGGAAAAAGGACCAGTAGGGTCCTCGAATTATGTTGACACTCAGATGCATTCCACATCGAGAGCTCAAGAGCACGTTCCTACGATCGGAGTAGTGTTCAAGACACCGAACCCTCAAGAAGGCTCTAGCTCGTCAATGCACTTTGTGGATGCTTACCAGGCCAAGAAACCGCATAAAGAGCCAACTGTGGCGGTAGTCACAAGGGCTCAAGAGTATTCAAAGAAGCATCCGGAAGGCGAACGCGAAAAAGCTAGCCAGGAGAAGATAACCGAACAGGGAGAGGTAGAGAACCAAGTTGGAGGATTTGATGAGCAGCAAGAGTTTGAGGATGGCGAAGAGATTGAGATCCTTCCACCAGTGACCAAGGAGTTTGTGCCAGGCATAGCACCATTCCCTGAAAGATTAAGAGCTCTGAAGTGTAGGAACGAAAAACAGAGTTTGGAGGAAGTGGACATTGTAAAGCTGCTCACTGACACGGAAGTCACGCTGGACATTGGCACATTGCTGAAATGTTCACCTGCTTATAGAAAACAATTTTATAACGAATATATTAAGAAGCCGAGGAAAGCTCGAGATAAAAAGCGACAAGATAAAGATGTCCAAGGGATCATTCAAAGTATTACGACGCAAATCAATTCAAATGCTCTAGCTGTGAAGGTCGAGATTAAAGGATATGCAGTCCCCGGTGCTCAGTTAGATAGTGGAGCCGCAGTCAACTTAATGACTGAGTTCATGATGAAAGCTTTTGGCCTCAACCACATGGAAGAGACGCCGATGTCTTTGAGAATGGTGGATCAAACACAAGTGAAGCCTGCGGATGTTTTGAAGAATGTAAGCACAGTTGTGGGCGGTCTAGAGTTTAAAGTGGATTATCTGATAGTAAGACCGAGGACCTCAAAGGCTACTTTCTCGATCCTACTTGGACGACCATGGCTGGTGCAAGCCGAGTGTGTGCATGACTGGCGCACAGGTTTTATTTCAATAGGGCCAAAGTCTCATCGGATTCAAATACAAGTATCCCCACCCTCGAGCAACAAGAAGAAGACAATAATAGTCGATGAGATGGAAAAGAAAGAAAAAGAGAAAGCAAGGCAAGAGATTGCCCGAGCTAGGTTTTCTTTGAACACGGACACCTACAAGAATCTGCTTCAAGACGGGTTCAACTTGCAGCTCTTTAAGAATCAAGACACAAAGATGGGAGAATATCAAAATCCATTGATCTATAACGACGATTCCGATCACGAATTGCTGGGATGGTTGACACATACAAGTGAATTTGAGTGCTACATGTTGAGTATAGACGCAAAGAAAAATAAAGCTACTCAATCCCTAGAGAAGGGAACTTCAAAAGAAGAGTTGAAACTGGAGCTAGCTTCGACAATGGAAGTGCAACAGTTGAGAGAAAGGGTTAAAATGCTAGAAGAAGAGCTTCTCAGGAGAAGTCGACAATCAGACAGAGAAGCGGAAAGTAGAACTAAAGTACGGGAAGCCATTGCAAAAGCCGAACTTAAGAAATTGGGTGCGGTTGAAAAAGAACAAAACAATGAGTTACTGGCCAACCATGCATGCGTGATCAGAGAGCACATTCCAATCACAGTGTCATCAAGGAATAAGGAATATTCGCGAGAAGCTCAGTTGGAAAAATGGGAAGTTTTTCCAGGAAAGTTCTTGAGTGTGGGGTCAGAGCTACCAGACAGAGTACGAGATTGTATTAAATTGGCACTCAAAAATTTCAGCAAGGCCTTTGCATGGTCATACAGTGATCTGAGAGGAATTGATCCCCGAATCTGCCAACATTATATAGACTTGGAAGAAGGTACCCGACCAATATGTCAACGACTTAGGCGGACAAATCCAGTCTACTCGGAATTGATCGAGTTGGAATTGACTAAATTATTGGAAGCAGGATTCATATATCCCATCGCATCCAGTGAATGGGTATCACCAATCGTAGTTGTTCCGAAGAAAAATAAGAAAATCCGTATTTGCATAGATTATCGAAAGCTAGACGAGCGCACGAAGAAGGATCATTTCCCATTGCCGTTCACTGATCAAATATTGGACAGAGTGGCTGGCCATAAATTGTATTCATTTTTGGATGGTTTCAGTGGGTACAACCAGATCCAAATCCATGAAGAGGATCAATCAAAAACTACTTTCACCACAGAATGGGGTACGTATGCATATCCTGTGATGCCATTTGGATTATGCAATGCACCGGCCACATTCCAAAGGGCAATGATAGCTGCATATCAAGACTATTTGCAAGATTGGATGGAGATATTTCTCGATGACTTTGCGATCAGAGGCGAGGATGAAAACATGATGGAGAGGATCGAAGTGATTTTAAGAAGAAGCATTGAAAAAGGCATCGCATTAAATCCTGAAAAGTGTACATTTGGAGTACGAAGAGGATTGCTTCTTGGACATGTTATTTCCGAAAAAGGGATTGCGGTTGACGAGGATAAAGTGGAAAAGATCGGACAACTTCCACCTCCTCAAAACTTGCGGCAACTCAGAGGATTCTTGGGCCATGCGAATTATTATCGACGTTTTATATTAAATTTTGCATCAATAGCGGCACCACTGACGAATCTTTTGAGGAAAGACCAACAATACCAATGGACTGAAGAGTGTCAAGTTGCATTCAACTCGATCAAAGAGAGATTGATAAATGCACCGATTTTGGTAGCACCCGACTGGACGAAAGAATTCCATGTGCATATCGACGCTTCTCATACTGCGGTTGGAGCAGTGCTATGCCAAGCCGATGAAAAGAAGTTGGACCACCCTATTTATTACGCAAGTCGCAATTTGAATAGCACTGAGAGGAACTACACGACTACAGAGAAGGAATGCCTCTCGATGATCTTTGTGATAAACAAGTATCGGCATTACCTGATGGGAAAGCATTTCACGTTTTATGTGGATCATGAAGCCCTAAAGTACATCATTAATAAACACGAGCTATCAGGGCGATTGATGAGGTGGATGCTACTCCTCCAAGAAATTCAGTTCACAGTGGTAACCAGACCAGGCAAAGCGCATATATTGGCCAACCATTTATCTCGAATTGTTAATGAGGAGCCAATCTCTGGTGTGCCCGAATGCTCCTGATGGGCATCTATTCCAGGTTGATGCTAAATTACCTTGGTATGCCGACTTGGTGAATTTCTTGTGCACTACTAAATATCCGCCAGGAGCAAAGGAGAGAGAAGCAAAAACTGTTAGCATTGGCAAAGCACCATAGCATCATTGGTGGGCCGCTCTATCGATATTTTGTACATGAAAGCATTTATCGGAGGTGTCTCGAGGAAGAAGAAGTAGCCCTAGTTTCGAGGGCATTGCATGATGAACCCTGTGGTGGGCATTTTGCTGGTGAATTGACGGCAAGAAAGATTTTATTGGCTGGGTATTGGTGGCCAACGTTGTTCAAAGACTCTCACACATACTGCAAGAAATGCGACAGATGCCAAAGAATGGGAAAACCAACATTAGCGCATGCAGCTCCTCTTACGCCTGTGTTGGCTCTTAAGCCGTTTGAGAAATGGGGAATTGATTTTGTGGGGCCTATTGATCCCCCCTCAAGACGTAGATCCAATAGGTATATTCTGGTCTGCACTGATTATGTTACCAAGTGGGTAGAGGCTAAAGCTCTGAAGACTGACCGAGCTATTGATGTAGCTAAATTTTTGTATGAACAAATTATCACTCGATTCGGATGCCCGTTGGAGATAGTGAGTGATAGAGGAACACATTTTGTCAAGGAATTGATCGAGAAGTTAATGGAATTGTATAAGATCAAACATCGAAAGAGCACTCCATATTATCCGAGGGCAAATGGACAAGTGGAGGTCACCAACAAGGTCCTTGCACAGATTCTGACAAAGACAGTAGCTGTGCATAGGCGAGACTGGGATGAGAGACTTTTGGAAGCTTTACGGGCGTATAGAACATCCTACCGAGTGACGACTAAGAGCACTCCGTTCTCTCTAGTATATGGCGAGGAAGCCATCTTCCCCATCGAAAAAGAAGTTCCGACATTAAGAGTGGCCATTGAGGCCAGGATGGGAGAGGAAGAGTCATTGAAGGAAAGGTACATACAACTGGTCAAGCTAGAAGAAAAGAGGCTCATTGCACAGCAAAGTCTGGAAGCTATTCAGAAAAGACGTAAGGAGAGGCATGACAAGAATCTCAAGACCTATGCGATTCAAGAAGGGGATTTGGTACTAGTCTATGATAGTAAATATTATAAATTCCCGGGGAAGTTACAGACAAGATGGGCAGGACCGTTTAAGGTGGTGGAACTCAACTCCAATGGTTCCATGCAAATTCAAGATTTAGGAGAAGAATGTGCTCCCGTGAAGGTTAATGCGCTTCGAGTTAAACCATATTTCAAGTGATATTAAGATGGGAGAAGCCAGATGAGATCCAACAGAAGGACGTAGTAGACTCCTTGTACATACATGTATAGTTATATATATATTTATATATATGCACATATGTTAGTTATGATTTTTGTTATCATAAATATTATCATGTGCTAGCTCAAGAATTTTGGACTTCTAATATTTATTGTGTTATGCAGAGACTGTTAGGAGCTAAGTAACAAAATGGCAGACCAAATAACGCAACTCTATTTGTACGAGCTAAGGATATATTTCTCAGACCAAACATTCGCCCGCATGGACATAGATGTCGACGACTTTGAGACTGAATATGATGTAGAGGAAGCACATTGGCTGGTATGCTTTATAAACCAGGGTTTGGGTGTTGCATTTTACATTGAGTGTTTTGAGGAATACCTGACTCGACATGTAGGATGGGTGGGAGATTGATATTACTATTTTAATCCTTCTAGGGAAATGCCTAACGAGGAAAACGATATCACTTGGGCTTGGGCAGATGTGCTAACGATAGGAAGTGATGACGGAGCTCCTGAAGTTGAGCCTGACTCGCCCTAGGGAAGTTATCGGGATGCGAGTACGATGTGAGACTACATGAAACATCCCGGAGACTCACATTCTAGGACACCTAAGGATAGGTATACGAGGGACTAAGGTATAGCCGGCTGTAGTTACCAAGTGAAAAGTCAAATCAATGAATACATATGTAGTGTCTGTAATTGAGAGAATGGAGTGAAGAGGTGGTTGATCTATCAAAGGCTAGTGTGTATATGTTTTGCATGCATGTGTGGGAAAAGTGGGAAAGTCCCTTTCTTCCTCTCCCTAATTCTCAAGACTTGGGTAAATTCATTAACTATGAAAAAAAAAAGGGAAAAGAAAAAAATTGTGTTGCTGTGATCGTACCAATGCGCTATGGTGGGCTAGTAGGTGGGTGGATTTATCCTCGCCGGGTGGTTAGGACCACGAGCCGCAGCTAGTTTCGCCATAGGCTTGGGATGTATATGTCTATGTCTTAGCTACGCGCCATAACGGGTTGGTAGGTAGGTGGAGCCATCGTGGCTGGGTAGTCACGACCACGAGCCGTATCCAGCTTCGTTATGGGCTAGCTGATGTATGTTATGTGTTATCATTGTGTGTTTGTGTGTTGTGCGCTGCATTGCATTGGTAGATGGGTGGAATCAACCTGGCCGGGTGGTCAGGTCCGCGAATCGCATCCAATGTCAATACAGGCCAATGTGTGATTAAAATAAAATTTACCTCTGAAATTATTCCCCACTCCTGAGGGAGAGAGAGAGAGAGAGAGAGAGAGAGAGAGGAGAGGGCGATGATCGCCTGGAAGGGAACATTATTTGCTTGTGTGATTGGTATGTGATGGCTTGCGACAGATCAGCTCACTTTGAATCAACAGTCTTGAAGGCACGGATATTCTCTATGTACTTATGGATGAGGCTTTAGCGAGGTAATGCAACGGTTTGCTTTATAACTTGTGTGCTCTATCTGAGGGTTTTCCAGTGTGTGTGACACTCTAGGGTTCTGATGTATGTCTTCACTTGCACTCGAGTTTCGATGGCTTTTGTAGGACGATGATGGGGATTCTTCGGAAGTGTCTGGTCATGGACTATGTGTACATAGGGAATAGTAGGTGTAATAATGGGGTATGCATTTTGGGTATTTTTGCATGTCCTGTTGAGTTCATTTCAGTTGTTGTTGTTTATTCCGGTATTTCCATTTCTGTTTTTGCAATCATACGTGTATGTGTAAGACATGGAAAGGTATGCATGTGTTATTTTGGTTGAGACTATATTCATAATGGAATGCATGAGCAAATTGATGTATGTGGAGTTGGAGTTGCATATATGCGCATGTTCTTGGATCATTTGGAAGTGATCGATTTGTATGTATTCATGAGTGATTTTTTAGCACTAATAGCTTCAATGAGTGCAGGTCCACTTGGAATGATGGCTCGATGAAAAGGTATGCGAACCAATTGTAAATTGACATGTTCATGGTGGTTTGGATTTTATTGCAGCAAGAATGGCTTGTCGAGGACGACTTCACAAATAAGAAGAGGGGAGTATGTTAGCTTAGAAAAGGGTTGGTTTTGATGCACTAATGTGGTTTTATTTGGCTGGTAAATATGTTTGATTTCAGCTTGCAGGAGCTTTCGGCATGCAATGTCGCATTAAAATTGGATGCTTTGAAGCAGAACATGAGGCCTGGGAACCCCTTGGTGACACAAGAGGAGCTATTCGCGATAGCCAATTCCGATTCACATTACCGTACCATGCTGCATGTGAAGCACCTCTATTATTGCCTCTTGGAGGCTGGCATTGCATTGGCTATGGTGTATGCCAACTATTACATGGTTCAAGAAGCTCGAGGAATGTTTAATGGTTTGCCGATGGTGGACATGATCTCATGGAGTGGTCCAAAGTTATAGGGAAAAACGTTGAATCTGATCGCATTATGTTAACCATTGTTTTAAATTTGTGCAATCATAGGGGCCTACTAGAGGTGGCCCAAAGTACAACTTGCAAAATGGCAGACTGAGTTGTTTCAAATCTTGACAAAAATGATGCAGATTTCCTTATTGAGTTGGGGGCCATCCCCTTCTGAATGAGGTGGTTGTTAATGTTCTGAAAAGAAAACAGAAAAGGGTTGGAGGTTATTTGCTGTCAGGACTCTCTCTCCATATTTTTTTCGCCAGCTCAAGAACAAATGTGGCCGAGGGAGGGGGAGCCGATAAGGAGGGGGGTTAGCTCTATCTCTCTCCCCATTATTTTTTTGCGAGTTTTTTTATGGAGCAAAAAAAAAAAAGGAAGAGAAGAAGCGGGATGCGGGGGTTTCTGTGTTTTGGGGGTCTTCCCGTTTTTTCTTTGGTTTTTTTTGGGGGTCCGTCTGCCGATGTCGACGCAGAACCAAGGATAGAAGGCTGGAGGATGACTGCCGTTGTGTCTTTGATTTTCACAGAAAAAAAGGCGAGCTAGGAGGAGTGCGGAGGACAATAGTTAGGAAGGAGAAGTAGGTTCTCTGTGTACGTTCAGTGTGGAAGGAAGGCATAAAGGAGGGGAAGCCGTGCAGTCGAACTTCGAATTGTTTGTGTTCGGTGTGGAAGCTTCCCAAGTGGCCTCTAACTAGACAGTGACGATAGAGAAATGTGAAGAAAGAAGAACTGGGAGCTGCGAGATAGATTTTCTTCATCAACGATACAAAAGACTGAGCAGGAATATTGGAGCTAACATGCCGCTGCTGTCTTTTGACTTCATCCTTGGTGGGACGCACGGTGTAGAAGAATTGCTGAGAACTTTGAATAGGTATCCCTCCTCAACACCAGGTTCACTCGGGTTGCTTCTGAGAGTGAATTGAAGGTCCTTGCACTTCTGTTAGGTTTGCCTTCTGCTTGCATTGGGTTTGAATCTTCTCAAGATGTTTGGGATGTACTTAATCTAGTTGCGCAGGGAGGTCTTTATGCGGAAGATTGCTTCTTCCAAAACTTTTTGCATATGCATTTGAATATTCATGGCGAGCATTTCTTATCAGTTTAGGCAAAAGAGGAAAAAGTGATGAGCACATCTTTTTGATAAGCTTCTGATGATTTGTTTGCACAGGAGCACAAAAACGATGATTCGTGTGTTGTTCATTTAGGGTAGAAAACTAGACGTTTTTGTTTTCATTCTTTGAAGGCCATGGCTAAGTTCTGTCATAGAATAATTTATGAAACAGGTTTACCTAAAGCTTGGTATTGATGAACTTGCTTCATCATCATGAGTACTCCGATAGATAGTTTGTTGTTGCCCTACCATGGCAAGCACGGAGTGAAGCCAAATGAATTATTTGCATGATTGAAACTTTCCAAATGAGTGTGTGATGCATGGTGTGGGCTTTGGAAATTAAACGTTTCGGAAATGGAAATGATGTGCAAATCACAAGAGGTGTGCTTTGAAAATGAACGTGATTCGAAGCTGAGAATCTAATTGATTTAAAAATATAAATGATACGATTTTCTTTCTTCATGAGTAGAAGAACAAATAAGAATTTGTAACTATGTACATCTCCAAGATGTTTTGAGCCTTATTTGAAATGTAATGTAATCGAATTCATTTAAATTGAATTGTCTCTTGAGGACATTAAGATCACATCTTCACGTACTCTATGTATACCCTTAGAGGGGAAAATTCCCAACAGGAGTGAACCGATGTCAAGTGAATAGATGTTTACTAGCTGATGTTTGAGTCTTTGAATGTAAGAGAGGGAGCCCGAAATGAGTTGGTGAGTTAGAGAGTTGGCAAGAGTTGAGTGAGGGTGAAGGAACGGAAGAGTGAGCATAGACTTGAAAAGGAAACAAAAATTCAAGGTCTACAGAAGCACGTGAACAACACAAAGAAGATGATGTGACTGTGTGCACGTTCCCAAGAGTAAGAGAGAAAAAGAGATTATCTGATAAAGAATGTTTAAGGGTTGTGAAGGTTGCTTGTGAGTGTGTGAGGAATAGTAGGGGTTGAGAGTAAAAAGGAAACGGTTGTTTAAATAAGTGCTCGTACGGGGATCCCAACGGAGAATATATTTGAGGGCAATGGTGGACTAAGAGTAAGGAAAGGTGATAGAATACAAGGAAACTAAGCAAAATATTATTGTACGTATGCACTTTCCCTTGGACGAACAGGTGCAAACATTTTGGTGTGTTTGCCGGGAAGCATATGAACTAGTACATATACAAAGGAAGAATTCCTCGAGGGATAATTATGGGCTCCAGGTAATCCAATTGGACCGATTCCGAGGGGTTTGAACAAAATAAAGTCTTGTATAATCACTTTTTCCTTGGGCATTAGAACCAAACATTTGGTGCGTTTTCCGGGAAAGCTTGGCACGTCTCTATAAGAGAGTGCCATAGGTTCGCCTAGCGCCACATGTTGGCCGCGTTTGCGGACTCCAGATCTAGTACATGAGCGAGGGGAGCTCATCCTCAGGAGCAACACAAACCCAAAGAGAGGAATGGGCTCAGAGAAGAGCCCTTGAAAGAGAAAGGAAGAGGTGGGAATTGCAAGGCGAGTCGACCTCGACTAGCTCGAAGAAATCTGCTAAAAACGTGTACTCCCGTAGGAGAGTTGCGAATCAAGTGCGAAAGTTTGAACGAGGGATCCTGAGGCCGCGTGTGCTAAATTTCTGGGATCGAAGTGATATTGACATCACACCTCTGTTCAAAATGGCTCAGCAGATTTCAGCTCACTTGGGGGACTTCACCAAGTTTTCAGGTGCTTGGGACGAAGATCCAGATAGTTTTATCCAACTATTTGAGGTTACTTGTGAGGCCAATGAGGTAGTGGACCAGGGTCAAAGGTTGAGGATTTTTTCGGCTATTCTTTGTGATGAGGCAGCCAATTGGTATGGGAATTCGACACCACAAGAGCGTGGAACGTATCAGATGCTCAAGGAAGCCTTCTTGTCAAAGTTTCGACGACAAGGCTTCCAAGATAGATTGGCACAACAGATGGATTACTTGCGACAGGGAGTCAATGAGAGCATCGATAACTACATTCAGCGAATGGAAACCTTGGTAAGAAAGATGGGCGCAAATGCCCCGAACGATGAGACATTGAAACGAAGATTCATTTCGGGATTGAGAGATCCTACGACACAGCAGCATTTCAGCCTGACAAGACCTGCAACTTTAATGGATGCTAAGGAACAAGCAAGGCTTTGGGAGGAAGTACAATTATGCCAACAAAGGAAGATGGAGCTCTTATACGAGCCAATGGCAGGCCCAAGAAACATACCAATGAAAGACCCGAGCCAAGGAAGTCCCGCATTGACAACCCCAGCCTTTGTAGCTGCCACTAGCACGCCAGGCGAGGTAAAGCCTGCGCTAACTGAAGAACGAATATTGGAGTTGGTCACACAAGCTATAAAAGCTGCCACAATGACCCAGGAAACATATACAGTAAAACCAGAGGTAACTACAAACCCCAATCAAGTGTTTCGATCAAACACATGGTGTGGAAAGTGCCATGGTTACGGCCATTTGGCTTCAGAATGCCCTACAATCTCGAGAGTATTCACAGATAGATCACCACCTAGAATGCGTTGCACTTTTTGTGGAAGAACAAATCACATAGAGGACCGATGTTATAACAAGAGAGCCTATGAAGAGAGGACCATGAAATCAGGAGATACAAGAGAGAAACCTTACATGGGATTGCCCGCTCAAAGTGTCCCACCTGCATCTCGTTGGGAAAACAGACCGACTTATGGATATGGTGCTCAGGGTCAAGGAGGAGACTATCCAAGAGGAGCCGCACGTGATCAAAGGAGAGATGGTCCAATCCAGTGCTGGAGATGCCATGGCTTTGGCCATACTCAATCTAGATGTCCAAACGAAAAGAAACCAATTGATTATACCCCACTATGTAGGTACTGTAGTGGAGAGGGCCACTTTGATGAAGATTGTCCAAAACGAAGAGCTGCCGCCGGCAAGGAAAAAGGACCAGTAGGGTCCTCGAATTATGTTGACACTCAGATGCATTCCACATCGAGAGCTCAAGAGCACGTTCCTACGATCGGAGTAGTGTTCAAGACACCGAACCCTCAAGAAGGCTCTAGCTCGTCAATGCACTTTGTGGATGCTTACCAGGCCAAGAAACCGCATAAAGAGCCAACTGTGGCGGTAGTCACAAGGGCTCAAGAGTATTCAAAGAAGCATCCGGAAGGCGAACGCGAAAAAGCTAGCCAGGAGAAGATAACCGAACAGGGAGAGGTAGAGAACCAAGTTGGAGGATTTGATGAGCAGCAAGAGTTTGAGGATGGGGAAGAGATTGAGATCCTTCCACCAGTGACCAAGGAGTTTCTGCCAGGCATAGCACCATTCCCTGAAAGATTAAGAGCTCCGAAGTGTAGGAAGGAAAAACAGAGTTTGGAGGAAGTGGACATTGTAAAGCTGCTCACTGACACGCAAGTCACGCTGGACATTGGCACATTGCTGAAATGTTCACCTGCTTATAGAAAACAATTTTATAACGAATATATTAAGAAGCCGAGGAAAGCTCAAGATAAAAAGCGACAAGATAAAGATGTCCAAGGGATCATTCAAAGTATTACGACGCAAATCGATTCAAATGCTCCAGCTGTGACGGTCGAGATTAAAGGATATGCAGTCCCCGGTGCTTAGTTAGATAGTGGAGCCGCAGTCAACTTAATGACTGAGTTCATGATGAAAGCTTTGGGCCTCAACCACATGGAAGAGACGCCGATGTCTTTGAGAATGGCGGATCAAACACAAGTGAAGCCTGCGGGTCTTTTGAAGAATGTAAGCACAGTTGTGGGCGGTCTAGAGTTTAAAGTTAATTATCTGATAGTAAGGCCGACGACCTCAGAGGCTACTTTCTCGATCCTACTTGGACGGCCATGGCTGGTGCAAGCCGAGTGTGTGCATGACTGGCGCATAGGTTTTATTTCAATAGGGCCAAAGTCTGATCGGATTCAAATACAAGTATCCCCACCCTCGAGCAACAAGAAGAAGACAATAATAGTCGATGAGATGGAAAAGAAAGAAAAGGACAAAGCAAGGCAAGAGATTGCCCGAGCTAGGTTTTCTTTGAACACGGACACCTACAAGAATCTTCTTCAAGATGGGTTCAACTTGCAGCTCTTTAAGAATCAAGACACGAAGATGGGAGAATATCAAAATCCATTGATCTATAACGACGATTCCGATCACAAATTGCTGGGATGGTTGACACATACAAGTGAATTTGAGTGCTACATGTTGAGTATAGACGCAAAAGAAAATAAAGCTACTCAATCCCTAGAGAAGGGAACTTCAAAAGAAGAGTTGAAACTGGAGCTAGCTTCGACAATGGAAGTGCAACAGTTGAGAGAAAGGGTTAGAATGCTAGAAGAAGAGCTTCTAAGGAGAAGTCGACAATCAGACAGAGAAGTGGAAAGTAGAACTAAAGTACGGGAAGCCATTGCAAAAGCCAAACTTAAGAAATTGGGTGCGGTTGAAAAAGAACAAAACAATGATTTACTGGCCAACCATGCACGCGTGATCGGAGAGCACATTCCAATCATAGGGTCATCAAGGAATAAGGAATATTCGCGAGAAGCTCAGTTGGAAAAATGGGAAGTTTTTCCAGGAAGTTCTTGAGTGTGGGGTCAGAGCTACCAGACAGAGTACGAGATTGTATTAAATTGGCACTCAAAAATTTCAGCAAGGCCTTTGCATGGTCATACAGTGATCTGAGAGGAATTGATCCCCGAATCTGCCAACATTATATAGACTTGGAAGAAGGTACCCGACCAATATGTCAACGACTTAGGCAGACAAATCCAGTCTACTCGGAATTGATCAAGTTGGAATTGACTAAATTATTGGAAGCAGGATTCATATATCCCATCGCATCCAGTGAATGGGTATCACCAATCGTAGTTGTTCCGAAGAAAAATAAGAAAATCCGTATTTGCATAGATTATCGAAAGCTGAACGAGCGCACGAAGAAGGATCATTTCCCATTGCCATTCACTGATCAAATATTGGACAGAGTGGCTGGCCATAAATTGTATTCATTTTTGGATGGTTTCAATGGGTACAACCAGATCCAAATCCATGAAGAGGATCAATCAAAAACTACTTTCACCACAGAATGGGGTACGTATGCATATCGTGTGATGCCATTTGGATTATGCAATGCACCGGCCACATTCCAAAGGGCAATGATAGCTGCATATCAAGACTATTTGCAGGATTGGATGGAGATATTTCTCGATGACTTTGCGATCAGAGGCGACGATGAAACATGATGGAGAGGATCGAAGTGATTTTAAGAAGAAGCATTGAAAAAAGCATCGCATTAAATCCTGAAAAGTGTACATTTGGAGTACGAAGAGGATTGCTCCTCGGACATGTTATTTCGGAAAAAGGGATTGCGGTTGATGAGGATAAAGTGGAAAAGATCGGACAACTTCCACCTCCTCAAAACTTGCGGCAACTCAGAGGATTCTTGGGCCATGCGAATTATTATCGACGTTTTATATTAAATTTTGCATCAATAGCGGCACCACTGACGAATCTTTTGAGGAAAGACCAACAATACCAATGGACTGAAGAGTGTCAAGTTGCATTCAACTCGATCAAAGAGAGATTGATAAATGCACCGATTTTGGTAGCACCCGACTGGACGAAAGAATTCCATGTGCATACCGACGCTTCTCATACTGCGGTTGGAGCAGTGCTATGCCAAGCCGATGAAAAGAAGTTAAACCACCCTATTTATTATGCAAGTCGCAATTTGAATAGCACTGAGAGGAACTACACGACTAGAGAGAAGGAATGCCTCTCAATGATCTTTGCGATAAACAAGTATCGGCATTACCTGATGGGAAAGCATTTCACGTTTTATGTGGATCATGAAGCCCTAAAGTACATCATTAATAAACCCGAGCTATCAGGGCGATTGATGAGGTGGATGCTACTCCTCCAAGAATTTCAGTTCACAGTGGTAACCAGACCGGGCAAAGCGCATATATTGGCCGACCATTTATCTCGAATTGTTAATGAGGAGCCCATCTCTGGTGTGCCCGATGATGCTCCTGATGGGCATCTATTCCAGGTTGATGCTAAAGTACCTTGGTATGCCGACTTGGTGAATTTCTTGTGCACTACTAAATATCCGCCAGGAGCAAACAAGAGAGAGAAGCAAAAAGTGTTAGCGTTGGCGAAGCACCATAGCATCATTAGTGGGCAGCTCTATCGATATTTTGTACATGAAAGCATTTATCGGAGGTGTCTTGAGGAAGAAGAAGTAGCCCTAGTTTCGAGGGCATTGCATGATGAACCCTGCGGTGGGCATTTTGCTGGTGAATTGACGGCAAGAAAGATTTTATTGGTTAGGTATTGGTGGCCAACGTTGTTCAAAGACTCTCACACATACTGCAAGAAATGCGACAGATGCCAAAGAATGGGAAAACCAACATTAGCGCATGCAGCTCCTCTTATGCCTGTGTTGGCTCTTAAGCCGTTTGAGAAATGGGGAATTGATTTTGTGGGGCCTATTGATCCCCCCTCAAGACGTAGATCCAATAGGTATATTCTGGTCTGCACTGACTATGTTACCAAGTGGGTAGAGGCTAAAGCTCTGAAGACTGACCGAGCTGTTGATGTAGCTAAATTTTTGTATGAACAAATTATCACTCAATTCCGATGCCCGTTGGAGATAGTGAGTGATAGAGGAACACATTTTGTCAACGAATTGATCGAGAAGTTAATGGAATTGTATAAGATCAAACATCGGAAGAGCACTCCATATTATCCGAGGGCAAATGGACAAGTGGAGGTCACCAACAAGGTCCTTGAACAGATTCTGACAAACACAGTAGCTGTGCATAGGCGAGACTGGGATGAGAGACTTTTGGAAGCTTTATGGGTGTATAGAACATCCTACCGAGTGACGACTAAGAGCACTCTGTTCTCTCTAGTATATGGCGAGGAAGCCATCTTCCCCATCGAAAAAGAAGTTCCGACATTAAGAGTGGCCATTGAGGCCAGGATGGGAGAGGAAGAGTCATTGAAGGAAAGGTACATACAACTGGTCAAGCTAGAAGAAAAGAGGCTCATTGCACAGCAAAGTCTGGAAGCTATTCAGAAAAGACGTAAGGAGAGGCATGACAAGAATCTCAAGACCTATGCGATTCAAGAAGGGGATTTGGTACTAGTCTATGATAGTAAATATTATAAATTCCCGGGGAAGTTACAGACAAGATGGGCAGGACCGTTTAAGGTGGTGGAACTCAACTCCAATGGTTCCATGCAAATTCAAGATTTAGGAGAAGAATGTGCTCCCGTGAAGGTTAACGCGCTTCGAGTTAAACCATATTTCAAGTGATATTAAGATGGGAGAAGCCAGATGAGATCCAACAGAAGGACGTAGTAGACTCCTTGTACATACATGTATAGTTATATATATATATATATATATATATATATATATATATATATATATATATATATATATATGCGCATATGATAGTTATGATTTTTGTTGTCATAAATATTATCATGTGCTAGCTCAAGAATTTTGGGCTTCTAATATTTTTTGTGTTATGCAAAGACTATTAGGAGCTAAGTAACAAAATGGCAGACCAAATAACCTAACTCTATTTGTACGAGCTAAGGATATATTTCTCGGACCAAACATTCGCCCGCATGGACATAGATGTCGACGACTTTGAGATGGAATATGATGTAGAAAAAGCGCATTGGCTGGTATGCTTTATAAACCAGGGTTTGGGTGTTGCATTTTACATTGAGTGTTTTGAGGAATACCTGACTCGACATGTAGGATGGGTGGGAGATCGATATTACTATTTTGATCCTTCTAGGGAAATGCCTAACGAGGAAAACGATATCACTTGGGCTAGGGCAGATGTCCTAACGATAGGAAGTGATGACGGAGCTCCTGAAGTTGAGCCTGACTCGCCCTAGGGAAGTTGTCGGGATGCGAGTACGATGTGAGACTACATGAGACATCCCGGAGACTCACATTCTAGGACACCTAAGGATAGGTATACGAGGGACTAAGGTATAGCCGGCTGTAGTTACCAAGTGAAAAGTCAAATCAATGAATACATATGTAGTGTCTGTAATTGAGAGAATGGAGTGAAGAGGTGGTTGATCTGTCAAAGGCTAGTGTGTATATGTTTTGCATGCATGTGTGGGAAAAGTGGGAAAGTCCCTTTCTTCCTCTCCCTAATTCTTAGGACTTGGGTAAATTCATTAACTATGAAAAAAAAAAAAGGGAAAAGAAAAAATTTGTGTTGTTGTGATCGTACCAATGCGCTATGGTGGGCTAGTAGGTGGGTGGATTTATCCTCGTCGGGTGGTTAGGACCATGAGCTGCAGCTAGTTTCGCCATAGGCTTGGGATGTATATGTCTATGTCTTAGCTACGTGCCATAACGGGTTGGTAGGTAGGTGGATCCATCGTGGCTGGGTAGTCACGACCACGAGCCGTATCCAGCTTCGTTATGGGCTAGCTGATGTATGTTATGTGTTATCATTGTGTGTTTGTGTGTTGTGTGCTGCATTGCATTGGTAGATGGGTGGAATCAACCTGGCCGGGTGGTCAGGTCCGCGAATCGCATCCAATGTCAATACAGGCCAAGGTGTGATTAAAATAAAATTTACCTCTGAAATTATTCCCCACTCCTGAGGGGGAGAGAGAGAGAGAGAGAGAGAGAGAGAGAGGAGAGGGTGATGATCGCTTAGAAGGGAAGGTTGTTTGCTTGTGTGATTGGTATGTGATGGCTTGCGACAGATCAGCTCACTTTGAATCAACAGTCTTGAAGGCACGGATATTCTCTATGTACTTATGGATGAGGCTTTAGCGAGGTAATGCAACGGTTTGCTTTATAACTTGTGTGCTCTATCTGAGGGTTTTCCAGTGTGTGTGACACTCTAGGGTTCTGATGTATGTCTTCACTTGCACTCGAGTTTCGATGGCTTTTGTAGGACGACGATGGGGATTCTTCGGAAATGTTTGGTCATGGACTATGTGTACATAGCGAATAGTAGGTGTAATAATGGGGTATGCATTTTGGGTATTTTTGCATGTCCTGTTGAATTCATTTCAGTTGTTGTTGTTGTTTATTCCGGTATTTCCATTTCTGTTTTTGCAATCATACGTGTATGTGTAAGACATGGAAAGGTATGCATGTGTTATTTTGGTTGAGACTATGTTCATAATGGAATGCATGAGCAAATTGATGTATGTGGAGTTGGAGTTGCATATATGCGCATGTTCTTGGATCATTTGGAAGTGACCGATTTGTATGTATTCGTGAGTGATTTTTTAGCACTAATAGCTTCAATGAGTGTAGGTCCACTTGGAATGATGGCTCGATGAAAAGGTATGCGAACCAATTGTAAATTGACATGTTCATGGTGGTTTGGATTTTATTGCAGCAAGAATGGCTTGTCGAGGACGACTTCACAAATAAGAAAAGGGGAGTATGTTAGCTTAGAAAAGGGTTGGTTTTGATGCACTAATGTGGTTTTATTTGGCAGGTAAATACGTTTGATTTCAACTTGCAGGAGCTTTCGGCATGCAATGTCGCATTAAAATTGGATGCTTTGAAGCAGAACATGAGGCCTGGGAACCCCTTGGTGACACAAGAGGAGCTATTCGCGATAGCCAGTTCCGATTCACATTACCGTACCATGCTGCATGTGAAGCACCTCTAGTATTGCCTCTTGGAGGCTGGCATTGCATTGGCTATGGTGTATGCCAACTGTTACATGCTTCAAGAAGCTCGAGGAATGTTTAATGGTTTTCCGATGGTGGACATGATCTCATGGAGTGGTCTAAAGTTATAGGGAAAAACGTTGAATCTGATCGCATTATGTTAACCATTGTTTTAAATTTGTGCAATCATAGGGGCCTACTAGAGGTGGCCCAAAGTACAACTTGCAAAATGGCAAACTGAGTTGTTTCAAATCTTGACAAAAATGATGCAGATTTCCTTATTGAGTTGGGGGCCATCCCCTTCTGAATGAGGTGGTTGTTAATGTTCTGAAAAGAAAACAGAAAAGGGTTGGAGGTTATTTGCTGTCAGGACTCTCTCTCCATATTTGTTTCGCCCGCTCAAGAACAAATGTGGCCGAGGGAGCGGGAGCCGATAAGGAGGGGGGGTAGCTCTCTCTCTCTCCCCATTATTTTTTCGCGAGTTTTTTTGTGGAGAAAAAAAAAAAAGGAAGAGAAGAAGCGGGATGCGGGGGTTTCTGTGTTTTGGGGGTCTTCCCGTTTTTTCTTTGGTTTTTTTTGGGGGTCCCTCTGCCGGTGTCGACGCAGAACCAAGGATAGAAGGCTGGAGGATGACTGCCGTTGTGTCTTTGATTGTCACAGAAAAAAAGGCGAGCTAGGAGGAGTGCGGAGGACAATAGTTAGGAAGGAGAAGTAGGTTCTCTGTGTACGTTCAGTGTGGAAGGAAGGCATAAAGGAGGGGAAGCCATGTAGTCCAACTTCGAATTGTTTGTGTTCGGTGTGGAAGCTTCCCAAGTGGCCTCTAACTAGACAGTGACGACAGAGAAATGTGAAGAAAGAAGAACTGGGAGCTACGAGATAGATTTTCTTCATCAACGATACAAAAGACTGAGCAGGAATATTGGAGCTAACATGCCGCTGTTGTCTTTTGACTTCATCCTTGGTGGGACGCACGGTGTAGAAGAATTGCTGAGAACTTTGAATAGGTATCCCTCCTCAACACCAGGTTCACTCGGGTTGCTTCTGAGAGTGAATTGAAGGTCCTTGCACTTCTGTTGGGTTTGCCTTCTGCTTGCATTGGGTTTGAATCTTCTCAAGATGTTTGGGATGTACTTAATCTAGTTGCGCAGGGAGGTCTTTATGCGGAAGATTGCTTCTTCCAAAACTTTTTGCATATGCATTTGAATATTCATGGCGAGCATTTCTTATCAATTTAGGCAAAAGAGGAAAAAGTGATGAGCACATCTTTTTGATAAGCTTCTGATGATTTGTCTGCACAGGAGCACAAAAACGATGATTCGTGTGTTGTTCATCTAGGGTAGAAAACTAGACGTTTTTGTTTTCATTCTTTGAAGGCCATGGCTAAGTTCTGTCATAGAATAATTTATGAAACAGGTTTACCTAAAGCTTGGTATTGATGAACTTGCTTCAGGATCATGAGTACTCCGATAGATAGTTTGTTGTTGCCCTGCCATGACAAGCACGGAGTGAAGCCACATGAATTATTTGCCTTGGAGTTAGACATATGTGGAAGCACACGAACAACACAAGGAGGAAGAAGCTTGGAGCACAGCACACAATACTGAATGAATTACCACTAGAATGTACAAAGATAAGTAGCCCGTTAGGGCAATAGGTGTATATATAAGCCGGGGGGAAAAAACCTCCTAAAGAGGGAAAAAAAGTGCCCCCACAGTCCTAGAGTGTTGACACACATACTACCTAAATATATCAACATGTATGTGAGTGTATATGTATATATATATATATATGTGTGTGTGTGTGTGTATATATATATATATATATATGGGTGTGTGTATGTATATGTGTGTGTATGTTTATATGTATGTGTGTATGTGTGTGCATTTGTGTAGGTATATGTGTATGTGTAAGTATATATATTTATGTGTATGGGTATGTGTGTATATATAAAAATAGATAGGAAAACAAACAATATACCCTAATAGTGTCAAAATAGATACATTACTCGATCCAAAATGATTTTGAATATTGAGAATAAGTAAGCTTGCACTTAGCTATGTCAAGCAACTTCATTCATATATATGCTTTGGGTATTCTTATCAAAGATATTTCTGATTTTTAGAAATATCAATGCTTTCACTATCATATTAATACCAATCCTCAATAAAATCTTCCATGTGATCACCACCATCATCATCACCAAAATCTTACGGCTTATCTTCTTTTGAGTATAGTTCTTTCAATCTTGCATATTCTCTATACGATCACTTTTGTGTAGCCTCCTCATGTATGCTTATGATAAATGAGGTGTTATAGGCAACTCTGAATGGTGTGGTGGAAGATCATCAATATCATACATTGGGATCTACATACATGAATAAAAATCATTATTATTCCATACATGAATGAAAAATAAACTTAAAACACAAATTTAAATATGTAAGTTATTTTGAAAAGAGGTTCTATTAATTAGAGTTTTCATTGCAACATAGGATAGGTGGACATAACATTTTCATTGCTCTCTATAAGGTGCTCTTGGAGGTCTATGACATCCATAATTCACTAATAATTCATCACCGACACATAATGAAGTAATAGCATTGAAAACTATGTATCTTGCTACATCTCTACTCATGTATGGTGATCTATGCATACCTTAAAGTCTGAACCATAAAGATAATGTCTCTAGACTTTAAGATCATGCGCCAATGCATACAACTCCTATTCATGCACTAGCCAATTGTGTTGTGCACTACTCACCATTTTTCTTTCAAAACCTATTGGCTTTCCATCTTGGCTCAAGAGTGCTCCTATGACTATGCCACTAGCATCTATCTCCAACTCAAATGGTTTTTGTGGATCTATCACTTTGAGTATAGGAGCCTTTGAAACAACTTGCTTTGGAGGAAATTAATTTCCGATCGAAATCAGAAAGTCCTAAAAATGATCAGAATTGTCTCTCATCTTGAGGAGTAGGACAAGGTAGAATAAGTGAGAACTTCTTTGGATCCATATAGACCCCATCAACTGATAGCACATGCCCTAAATGCTCTATCTCCAAAAGAAACAATTAAGTCTTGTCTAGATTTACAAACAATTGATTTTTTTTTAGCTTGTTTAATACTAATCTTAAATGCATTTCATGCTCATGTACATACCTACTCTATGCCAATAAATCATCAGCAAAATCAACAACAAACTTTCCAATGATTTTTTTTTTTAATATCATTCATTAACATAATGAAAGTAGCAGGTGCATTAGTCAAACCAAATGGCATAACTAAATATTCATAATGCCCAAAATGGATCCTAAAAGTTGTTTTATATACATATTGTCCCTTTACTCTAATTTGGTGGTAGACACTTTTCAAATCTAATTTACTACATACAACTCCTCCACCTAGAGCATCTACGAGATCATCTATCCTAGGCATGGGATTTCTGAAAGAAGTTGTAGATGCTTGGAGAAGCTTTGAAGTAGGGTTGTCAAATGGTGAAGATGGTCTAACAAACTAACAAAGGACCTGCGCTAGCTCTTTGAATAGCTAAAATAGACCTCATGGACTTGTGATTAGTGCAATAAAATCCCATGGGTACTCTGGAACATCAACAAGAACAAGTTGATGCAAAATAGATAACTTGCACCTTGACTAGCTCACAAAAACCTTCTATATTTGGATGGAAGCTATGAATAATGAAAATTTTATGGGATCCATACATAGGGTTAGCTTGCTATAATTCCTAACAACCCTAAATTTCATCAACTAATGAAGGACAAATAAACTTAACATTGATTGGATGTCATTCAGATTTTTTAGGCCTTGTAGCAAATGACCCTAAGACCTTCAACTAAGGATTTCTCTAAATCTACTAAACCAAATGACTTGAACATTTATACACATAAACTGGAAGGTAATATTTTTCTAATTAGTGCCTAATCATGAGATTTTTTTCTCTATAGAGAAAGAATCAAGCTGTGCAACATGACTAAGTATGAGGAAGAAGGAGTAGAGAATTGATATGGCATCGAGCAATGACCAAAGAGTACATGTATTGTATCAAATCATCACTCTATTTAGTAAAATTGATTTACAATCTTTATATAGACTCTCATGGACCTTTCCATGCCTCTTTTTCATGAATTCCAATTTGAATAAAGGTGGGCTTGGTAGTTTAAGGTGATTGGAATCTATTCCTTCAATCTAGGAAAAGGTGATATCAATTTTTATTTACCTTTTTAGTGATTGATTAGCTACCAAATTCAACTACCTTCAAAACTCATGATTTAAATCTTGAAGGTATGTAACCAATCTATAATTCCAAGCTCTAGGAGCTTGTTTCAATCCATAAAATGCTTTCTTAAGTCTACAAACATAATATGTATGATTAGGGTTTTGAAAACCTGGGGGTTGTGACATGTATACATCTTCACTTATCCAACTATTTAGAAATGCATTTTTTACATCAAGTTGGACTCTCCAATTTCTTGTAGTAGCTACACTGAACAATGTATAATAGTCATCTTTGCAACTGCTGAGAATGTTTCCTCATAATCTATATCATGATTTTTTTAACATCCTTTGGCAACTAATCTGGCCTTGTACATGCAAATTGATCCATATGATTTCCTCTTAACTTTATGTACCCATCTGCAACCAATTACCTTGTGATTGGATGACATTGGAACGAATTCCCAAGTATTCATCTCCTTCAAAGCATCTATTTCTTCTTTCATAGCCTTTTCCCAACTAGGGTTTCCTTTTGCCTCTTGATAGTTTGAGGGTTCTTCTAAAATTAAGTCTCTTGCCAAGTAGATTGAATGTTTTGTAAAAAATTTGGAATCATACACATACTTTTCTAGTTGTCTCTTCTCCCTTGTTGACCTTCTAGGTGCTTGCTTGGAGCGTTCTCCACACTCTTGCATTTTTGCTTTCTCTCTTGACTTCCATAGCTTGGAATCCTTTTCCCTTTCATCTTGTTCATCATAAGTATCACTTCTTGGATCTTGGACCTATGTATCATGATTGCTTCCTAGTTGATGGAAATCAGAATCAAGATCATATGGTAGAGTTACCTTTTATTTGTCTTCATCATACCAAGACCTATGTTCTTCAAACACAACATCCCTACTTTTAGTGAATTGCTTGGTTGAAGGATTGGAGAACATGTAACCCATCTGAGTTGAATCATATCCAATAAATATTGCCTTCGTTTCCCCTTCATCTAGCTTACCTCTGATTTGTGAAGGTACATGAACATAAACTAAATAGCCAAACACCTTGCAATGTCCTAGACTAGGTTTTCTTCCCTGTCATGCTTCATGAGGAGTAATACCTTGAAGTGATGAATGGTACTCTATTGACAAGGTTCACAATAGTTGAAATAGCCTCTGCCCATAGATAATGTGGAAACCTTTTCTCTTCAAGTATTATTTTGGCTTATCCAACCAATCTCTTATTTCTTCTCTTTGAAAAATTAATCAATTGAGGAGATTATTTGGATTCACTTCCCTCTTGATAACTTTATCCTGCAAGAACTCATCAAATTCTTTAGAGAAATATTATCCCCCTCCATCAGATCTCAGTTTCTTGAGGGATCCACTTGTATGATTCTCCACATGTGCTAGATACTTTTTGAAGCAATCAAACTCTTCACTCTTACTCTTGATGAAGTATAGAATAATCCATCTACTATGGTCACCAATAAATGAGACATAATACCTTGATCCTACCAAATATGGTTCTTGGCTTGGCCCCCATACATTTTTATGTGTTAAGTCCAATGAGTTGTTTGGATGTAGCCTTTGTGGCTGAATGGTTGTCTTTGTGCCTTTGGAATCTGACATGCCTCAAATCTATTGATCATGTATCGCATTGTTATGTTTGGTGGTCCTAGAATACTTTGATCCCTACATATATCCTTCAAGGTTCTTTCATTCACATGAGCTACCCCCCTATGCCACATTTCAAGCTCACTTAGGGTTTGAGACCCAAAGTTGAATGAAGCTATGTCCTTGGTTTCTCTTACTTCAAAAGTAAAGAGCCTACTATGTTTCTCATCTCTGGCTTATCTTCTTGAATCCTTGACATGGGTCTTCCACAAAAGCTCCATGTTGGGTGAAACTTACAAGCCTTTCTCAATTATTGGGCCTAAAATTATTAGATTTTTTTGTAATAGTGGGAACATAGAGTACCTTGCTCATAATGTTCTTCTTGCCATTGGAAGCTTTGACATTACCAATCTTCTCCACATTATGCTTTGTGTCATCCCCTATTCGTACTTCATGTCTATGCTTTTGACTTTCCAAGTCAAATAATAGAGCTATGTTGCCTTCAACATGATTTGAACATCTTGAATCTATGTAGAATAAATGATCATCTTCTTTACCTTCCTTGTGGCTTAGATTCATCGAAAGCAATGAGTATTCATGTTGTTGATCTTCAAAATAATTGTTGTGTATTCCCTTCTACTATGGCCTCTATTGTTAGTGTTGAAGTTGTGTCCACCTTTGCCTCAAGTGCTTCCATATCCACATCTTCCAATTCCTTTCCGAGTCTTTCAATTGAACCAACAATTATGAGTGGTGTGGTTGGTCTTATCTTATATGGCACAAGGTTGAACACTTTGGCCATTGGTTTTGTCATCCTTTGGTCCTTTCTTCTTCCCTTTCCACTTACTCTTGCTTGGAAAGTTGGCTTGGGAAGTCTCCTCTTCCTTCTTCTTGATTTTCAATTTCTTGTCCTTCTTATCTGCATACAGTCCACTAGCTGAATTTACCTTGATAGGAGTTACCTTCTTGTATGCTATTTTTGGCCTCTTGATTGAAGACTTGTTCAAGAAAGATGTTGAAATATAGAGTTTTCATATCCATAATGAGGTCATAGGATGAAAGATTGCCTTTGCTTGTCACCTCTAATCCATTTAATATCTACCTCATTATGGCTTCTTCTTCTTCCTCATGATGGCAACCTCCTTAACCTTTGTAACAAACTCTGTGTTGCTTTTTTTAAGTATTCTTCATCTATTAATTCTAAAGATGATTCTTTCTTGCTTTGATACTAGAAGAAAAGAAAGTCTCTAGGGCATCCAAAGCCTCTTGAGGTGTATTTCATCCTCTAATATGTGGTAATAGAAAATTAGAGATATATTTTAGTATGTATGACCTTGTGTCACTCTAACACAATGGCAAGTACCAACGTGATGAGATCCACCTCATTATTTGTCAATTCCGGAAGACGTGAGGAGGGTATGATGACCATGAGCAAGTGAAGTGCACAAGTGAGTGGGTGAGAAGCACACAAGCATGCACACACATACACACACAAGCAGACACAAGGCAAGATAAAGAGTGGAACAATGGATTCCTCTATTAGGAAGCTCCAAGAAAGTATACAATGCTCAAGATTTAGTTCACTCTCTAACTAGCTAACCCCAAAAATGAGCTCTCTAACTCTTTTTATAGTTTTTTAACTAGTTTTGCCCCTATCCAAACCTAGTGCCCTATCCAAACCTAGTGTTTAGCCTAATTAAAAATTAGGTTCTAGGGCTTATTTGAGGGCTCAAACAGAGTCTAAAAATTATGAAAATCATTACATAGGTACTCCTAATACTCCTAAAGCTCGAGGACTCCTTGGCGTGAAAAAAATGGAGTTTCAAAAATGTGACTTCTAATACTCCTAAAGCTTGAGGACTCCTTGATGTGAAAAACATGGAGTTTCAAAAATGTGAAATGATATTTACAATGCTTTTTAGTGATTAGAATCACTATTTTTATAGGGATTTCTTCTAAAAACTTGGTGTATACTCCTTGAAGCTCCCTATATGCTCCCTCTTCTTATGTGTCCTCTACTTTGACATGTTCCCACACTTTGTGCTTGACCTTGAGTGTCAACGCTCCCCCCTCTTGAGTCTGTCATCCTTGACAGGCCCTTGTTGTAGTGGGTGTTCCATGTAGTACTTTGAGAGGTAGCATCGAGCATGAATCCATAAGAACGGTCTGTTTTCCAAATGTAGACAGGCCGATTGTCCTCTTCTTCATTCAGTCATTGCTAGACTTTGCGAGTTTTTATCCTTTTGTAGGTTCCTTTTTCATTGGATTCCTACATGATATTGTATTTGTGAGCTTCTAAAAATGACTAATTGAACAAAAGAGGTTGTCAATATTGATTTTAAGCAGCTATGAGCTATTTCTAGAATGGTTTAATTTTCATGCCAAGTACTTGTAACCCATAATGAATGATGGGTAAGTGTGTTAGTGCATGGGTTGAAGAAAATATGTGCCTTTTGCACGGCCTTGTAATGTAGCCATATGCATGCATACTTGGGGAGTGCATTGCAAGAAGTATGGTGCAAAAAATTCGGTCTTGCACTAAGTGATCAAGGGTATGCTGAAGAAGAGGTTTCCTAATCTATCATTATTATAGCATTGCCAAGGTAGGGTATTCTTACCATGGTGAAAGGTCGGTCCATATTCACCTCTTTTACACCTGTCATGGTGATTGACCATTGGCTTGTTGTTCGTTGTTGATGGATTTCCTTGTTGATGTTTCACTCATGAGATTCTTCGAGCATATGGTCCTATCTCTTCTCTCTTTTCTTTTCTTGCTCTTTCTCTCTCCTTTTTTTTTGGTACAATGTCAAAAACAAGTAGAAGGAGGTTAGTATCAATAAAATAGTTTACATATGTCAAATGTGTCTCATGTGTGTGGGATTCTCAATTTTGTCTATGCATGGCCTTGTAATGTGGCCCAATATTAATGCATACTATGGAAATGCATGACTTGAATGGTGCAAAAGATGGGGTTATTCAAAGAGCATATGCTTTTTGCATGTTGAGGTTTATGATGTTACTTGTAGACATTGCTACAATCTTTGTTTAGAGGTATCCATTGGATCTCAAAATGATGTTGATTGTTCCTCCTTGTAGGGATCCATTGTAGATGTTCGACCCCATAGAGATCACTTTGGACTTCTTCCATTTTTATTCCTCGTGGTTGGCTCTTTGGTTCTATGGGGGCTACTAGTGCTTTTCGCTTCCAAACCCATACCCTTGTTGCTTGTCATCGTACTACTATTGAAGAGGTGAGTTGATCTCCTTTTGATCTCGGTGCTTGATTCTGACCCTTGCCTTTCCTTGAATTTTTTGTTGAGACTTTACTCGTGTGGGAGAACATAGGGTTTTGTGCATGTAAGATTTCCTTGTGTACTCACCTATGTAATCACCTTTGTTGAGTTGCAGCTAATTTCTTAGGCACCCAAATTTGCATGTTTATGTGGCCGGCCTTCATCAATTGCTTTGGTACCCAACTTTGAAGTACTCTTTGAGATAGAGATCATCATTGTTCTACTACTTGTTGCCTTGGCTTTTGTTGCTGCTTTTTGGGTAACAGGTTTGACTGCAATGGTGTGATTGATTGCTCTCCCTTTCATACCCAAATCTGCTTCATGCCTCGAACTAGTTTGTTCTTGAATTCTATATATATATTTGATATAGTGGTTATCTTGTATTTTTATGCTTGCCTTTGTGGTTGAATGACTTTGAATGCATTAGTTTTTGAAAAAGAAGACAGATCCACTCACCTTTGAGCATGTTCTTTCATGGTTGACTCCTACATCATAGAGCTTTAACACATACAACATCTTCTTCTCTAAGATTAGTTTTAGAAGAACTAAGAGACTCTCTGATACTTGGATATGTGATCATGTCATTCTCTAATTCTAATGTAATGCATTTTTCATGTACCCAAACTTGAAGAAGTTGACTTCTTAGGTTTAAGTTGACTGCATGGTCATAGATCCAATCTTGACCAAAGACAAGTGGTCCTATAAGGTCCGTATCTTGACATACAAGCATTTTGATTGTCATTGGGACATCTTGAAGATAGATGGGAAGCTCCACCTTACCCAAACAAGGGGATTCCACACCTCCCAATCCAGTTCCCCAAACTTGTACTATTTGTAGCTATTGTAGGAAGGGTTTCACTACGATCATTTCATAAACATTGTTTTTTCCAATATCAAATATAGCAAATGTGTGTTCAAACTCTACACCACATGGTTAGAGTTATATTCTAGCAATCCTAGAGGTCTTTCAACATGGCAATCAACCATTTGAAGCTTCATTCTAGTTGTTCTTAATGTAGGTTTGCCCCATTGTTTTCACAAAGAGGTGGTGGCAATCGCAACACGAGCATCTGAATCTAAGGTAGCTTTGGTTGTGTAACATTGATAGGTGATTGGAAGATAAGTATTACCTCCTTCACCTTCACTCATGTCTCCTATTTTGTCTAGAGGTAACTCTAGGACTTTTTGCTTAGCACCTGTTTTTGACACATTGGAATCAAGTTCTGGAACCTAATTCTCCATATGTTTCCACAACTCAAGTTTTACTTTGAGAAGCTTTTCTAAGGTGAGATGACACTACACCATATTGTTCTTCATGACTTCAGTGTTTCTTGGAACCACTGAGTCATCATTTCTTACCAATATTGTGGGAGCTCTGATTTGACAAGATTCAGATTCCCATGGGCCTATGAATTGTGGCAATTCTTGTAAAGAATTAGACTCAAAATCTAATCTTTCCTCTTCTTGTTGCTCTTCTTGGTCTCCATATATAGATGGGATGTCTTTTGGAAACTGATCACGAAGATCATCAATGTTAGGAATAGGAGGGGAATCAGCCCTCTCCTTGGCCCATTTCTCTTCTTGTATTTCTTGCATGAACTCTCTTGAGAGTACTGTTGAATTAAAAGAGGTGTTCCATCATCCATAGAATCAAGAACATAAAATTCCATTGGTGGTGAGCTTTCTCTTTCAACAACTTGTTGAGCCTGTGGGGCTAAAGAAACCTACAACTTGTTTACCAACTACTCTAATCTTTCTAGTAATGGAAATGCAAACTTAGTTTGATAGAATTTGTTTGATTGAACAATTGATTAGTCTCGAGCATAGCCTAAGCTAAGCCTACCATTTTCATGCACATTTTTGTCCGTTCAATCTCTAAATTTGCTCTAGGTTAACTCTTATCTATGTTTACAATTGTTGTCCCTTCTTGAAGTTAAGCTTGGTAGGCCTAGAAAATCATGTTCTTCGGAAGTTGGATCTACTAAGACTGATCATGCTCTAGGTTGTGATGGGTTACATGAGGTTGATTAGATGGTGATGGTGATGGTGGTGGTGGTGGTGATGCATGAGAGTCTATCTAAGATGCGATTTCTATAATTTTAGCTTTGGTCTCTCTTAAGCTTTCTTCAAGTTTTCTCATCTTCTTTGTCCATTGTCTTTTTGTTCATTCACAACTATCCCTCCAATTTCTTCTCCTTTTCTTAGGAGAATCCCAGTCTTGCTAACCTCCAAACTCTTTTCTTGAATCAAGCCTTGGTTTTTCTATAATGCCTGGGCTGTAGTGACTACTTGTGTTGGAGCACTGGAAGTCACACTTCCATTAGGATCTACTACTAATCGAATGAAACTACTAGGAGTGATCTTTGGCACATTGTTTGGGTTCTTCGGAAAATCCTATAAGAGGTGCTCCTTCCCACAATCTGGACAAAAACCTTGAATTGTCAGGTTGCATTAGTGCAGGTATAAGGCAATCATGAATGAAATGATCTCCTTGGCATCTATAGCATGGTCCTCTAGGTGTTGGGGTTCTTATTTATCTAGGTTGGGGCTTGGGGTTTGGATTCGTATACATGAGATTGGAGTATTCTAGCTCCCAATCAGGTTCCATAGGTAGTGCTTCATATTGATACGGATAACTATGCTGCGATGACTCTGTGTAATAAGCTCCTGGACTATTTTCATGGGTGTAGTCAGAACTTTGAGCATGAGGGTTAGTTTCTAAGAACAATGGGTTCATCCATACCAACACTCTATTAGGGTTCTCCTCTACCAGTGCATACTTAACTGGAATCACATTGGCAGGAGGTGATGATTGGTTTCATGGGACTAATTATGGCTTATATGGTATCTGGTGTTGTTGTTGGTATTGAGGTTGATATTGCTATTTGTGGCCTATAATGGGGTTGTTGGTATCGGTTCTGATACCTACCCTGTTGATAAGGTTGCTGAGAAAGTTGTCTGATAGCCTACCTATTGTACAAACAATCTTGAGCGGTATGGTTTGTGTATTTTCTCTCAATAGTGCAATATGGAGCATTCAGTTCTCTCATGTTCTAGTTTTACATTGGCCATACATTGGTCATGTGGTCCCCTCCGCAAGTATAACATTGCTCCAATGAGGTGACCCTTGGTGTTTGTCTATTTTGAACTCCTAGCTTCTTGGCAACCTGCTCATCTAGCTCATGTATCATGGTGGAGAGACTATAAGTATGACTAGTAGAGCTGTCAGAATCCTTATAGAGTATGGACAATTCTAACTCCTCACCCAAGTTGTGTTCTATGTCAGTACACATTCTCAAGCATTGATCTAGTGTAATTGGCTCCTTGAGATATACATATGATCTAAGTTTCTTCCTTAGAAGTCCATCTAAAAATAGGGAAACTTGTTTTGCTTGTGTAGGTAAATCAGGTGTAGGACATGATGCTGATGTGTTGACATGATAGTACTGTGCCAATTGAGGCTCTTATGGCTGATTCTCTTTCCCACACATGGCTATTAGATTCTATGTGTGTGTTGTATGTGTGTGTCTATGTGTGTATATACGTGTGTATCTATATATATGTGTCTGTATGCATGTGTATGTGTGTGTGTGTAAATGTGTGTGGATGTGTGTATGTGTCTACATGTGTGTATATGTGTGTGTATGTGTCTATGTGTGTGTCTATGTGTGTATATATGTGTGTGTGTATGCATGTGTATGTGTGTATGTAAATCTGTGTATATATGTGTTCGTATGTGTCTATGTGTGTGTATGTGTGTGTATGTGTGTGTATGTGTGTGTGTGTCTATGTATGTATGTGTGTGTGTGTCTATGTGTGTGTCTATGTCTGTATATACATGTGTATGTGCGTATATGTGTGTTTATGCATGTGTATGTGTGTGTGTAAATCTGTGTGTATGTGTCTATATATATGTATGTATGTGTGTGTCTATGTGTGCATATACGTGTGTATGTGTATATATGTGTGTGTATGCATGTGTATGTGTGTGTGGAAATGTGTGTGGATGTGTGTTTGTGTGTGTGTGTGTAAGTGTGTGTGTGTGTCTATGTGTGTGTCAACGTGTGTGTCTATGTGTCTATATATGTGTGTGTGTATGCATGTGTATGTGTGTGTGTAAATTTATGTGTATGTGTGTGTATGTGTGTATGTGTGTATGTGTGTGTGTGTGTCTATGTGTGTATGTGTGTGTGTGTGTCTATGTGTGTGTGTGTGTAAATGTGTGTGTATGTGTGTGTGTATGTGTGTGTGTATGTGTGTGTATATGTGTATATGTGTGTGTATATGTGTATATGTGTGTGTATATGTGTGTGTGTGTATGTGTATGTGTGTGTGTGTGTGTCTATGTGTATATGTGTGTGTGTGTGTGTCTATGTGTGTGTGTGTGTGTAAATGTGTGTGTGTATGTGTATATGTGTGTGTGTGTGTGTATATGTGTGTGTATATGTGTGTGTATGTGTGTGTGTGTCTATGTGTATATGTGTGTGTGTATATGTGTGTGTGTCTATGTGTGTATCTATTTGCATATATATGTGTGTGTATGCATGTGTATGTGTGTGTAGATCTGCATATGTGTGTGTGTATGTGTCTATGTGTCTATGTGTGTATGTGTGTGTGTGTCTATGTGTGTATGTGTGTGTATGTGTGTGTATGTGTGTGTATGTGTGTGTATGTGTGTGTATGTGTGTGTGTGTCTATGTGTATATGTGTGTGTGTCTATGTGTGTATATTTGTGCCTATGTGTGTATATGTGTGTCTATGTGTGTATATGTGTGTGTATGCATGTGTATATGTGTGTGTAAATCTATGTGTGTATGTGTGTGTGTGAGCATACCTTTGCCTCTCTCCGACCGTTGCTAGGAGGTTGTGAGTGCATGTTTTCTCTCTCTCTCTCTCTCTCTCTCTCTCTCTCTTGCATCTCAATCACGGCATAAATGTGCTTGGAGAAATATAATTTTTTTTTAACATTCTAGAGCATCGCTTATGCGACGCTCTAACATTTCAAAATGTCACTTATGCAATGCTACAATGTCACAATCAGTTTGCAAGCATCGGCAGGAGCATTGCTAGTTAACAATGTTATTTGTGACGGTGCAAAATAACATTGCATAAGCGATGCTCTAGATCACTTATGCGATGATACTTATTTTTTTTATAAAAAATAGTTGCAACGCTTTCGTCGCATAAGTGACAAAACCCACTTTTTTTCAATGGGGGCATCGCTATGCCCCCTAGTTTCTAGTAGTGATTTAGATATTAAAGGACATGGAGAAGAGGAAATTGGTAATAGATTTACCACATTTTTCATTAAAATTAATGCATGAGATGTGAGAAGCTTGCCAACTAGGCAAGTCTACTAGCTATCCCTTTCAAGAAGAATGGATATGTACCACATTGTCATTTAGGCCTTGTGCACACAAGTGGGAGCCAACCAAAGAACCTTATTTTGTAGGTAATAGATATTTTGTAAGCTTCATTAATGACTACTCAACAAAATTATGGTTGTATTGTGTAGAAAAAGAAAAAGATGTGTTTGATGTGTTCAAAAAAGTTGAAGTTTCAAGTTGAGAAGGAGATACTACATCAAAACCCTAAGATCATATGGAGGGGGCGAATACTTCTCCAATGTCTTTGGTAATTTCACTTTCATGTATACTCCTTAACAACATGGGGTGGCAGGGAGAAATAATAGGTACATAGACTGACATTTCTTACACTTAAACTCCCCAAAAAAATGGGGTCATAGAGAATAAGAATAGGTACATAGAGAATAATTTGTAGGAGTATCTTAAATGAAGTGAATGTACCATTTACATATTGAAAAGATGCTCTATCTACCACTATATACTTGATGAATAGGTGTCCCACATCAGGGGTGCATGGCATGACACATGAGGAGGCATGGAGTAGAAGGAAACCAAACCTTCCATGCATAAAAATATCTAGGTGTGCATGCTACACACATGTTCCAAAAGAATTGAGAGGTACGATGGATGCAAGAGTTGAAAGATGTATGTTCATTGGTTATGCGAAGGTTAACATATCAAATCTTGAGGCTTATCTATGATATTTTCATTATTATGTATTATGCTTTCATGTCTAGGGTTATCAAAAGCCATGAACCTTCCACCTATAAAGAGGCCAATGACACCAAGGAGTGGCAAGAAGCTATGGAGAAAGAGTACAAAGCCCTTGAAGACAACAACACTTGGATTCTAGTGGAAAGACAAGAGGTATGAAGGTAATTGCTAACAAGTGGGTGTATAATGTCAAGAAAAGATATGATGATACAATTGCTAGGTACAAAGCAAGGCTTGTAGCAAAGGGATTTTCTCAATCCTATAAGATTGATTATGAAGAAACATTTACCTCTGTTGCAAAGATGAACGCAACTAGGAAAATCATTAGGGTTTCCATATCTAGGAGGTGGCCAATATGTCAATTGGATGTAAAGAATCCTTTCTAAATGGTGACTTGGAGGAGGGTGTCTATATGACTCAAGCCTCAGGTTTGAAACCCCAAATATAATTCAAATTTTGTTTGTAAACCGAGGAAAGTAATGTATGACTTAAATCAAGCCCCTAAGGCTTGGAGTCAAATGCTTGTGGAGCATTTTTGGAGGTGTGTATAGAAGCCAAGTGATGCAGATCCTTGCCTATACTACAAGAGGGAAGGACTAGTTTTCTACATATGAATATGTGGATTACTTGATTATAATAAGAAGTGATGATGTAGGAATCAAATGGATCAAGGCCAAGCTTGGGATTGAATTCAAGATTTGACATCTTGGGATGTGCAAATATTATCTTAGAAATTAAGTTATTTATGTAAAAAATTATGTTTAGCTAGCTCAAAGGAAATATTTGTTAGATTTGCTTTCTAATTATGGTATGAGTGGATGTAAGCCATGCACACAACCTCTAGATCCAAAAACTATCTTATGTGTTGGTGAAAGGAAGTCTATTGAAGATATCACTGCATATAGAAGCATAACTGGAAGCCTAAATTATGCTAATATCACATGACCTCACTTGTGCTCTGTTAGAGGCGTACTTTCCCAATATGAGTGTATCCAAGAGATTGCTTAGGTACATTAATCATATAGTAAACCAAGGGTTGTACTACACTTATGGACATGGATTACAACCACAAGGCTTTAGTGATCTTGGTTGGGTTGGTTGAAAGGAGGGCAAAAGGAGCACATCTATGTCCTCATGCTATCTGAAAGAGTTATCTCATGGATGTCCAAGAAGCAATCTACAGTTTCATTATCATATAATAAGGTTGAGTACAAAGCTTTGTCACTTGCAACATGTAAGATCATGTGGCTCAAGAAGCTCACTAAGTACATCGATGTGGAGGTCAAATAATTTACACATTTTGGAGATAATATCTCAAGCATTCATCTAGCAAGCAACCCTATGCTTTATGGAACAAGTATTGGAAACAATGTCAAATAGCTCAACTATCAATCAACAATTATATTATTTGTATACTGGAAAACACTCTTCAAGAAGATGTACAGGCATGTTGGATAAGTCAATTGTCTTCTAAAGAGCCCACGAGGGAATAAATCTTGCACACAACAGTGGGTGCATAAGCAACTTGCATGGATATTTTTTGGAGAAGAGTTATGTTTCGGAAAAGCAATTTGGGACCTACATCAAATACTGAAGGGCTTCATGAGAAGAACTCATGCTAGATGTTTTCAATGCCGATCGTAGCTTTACATCGCCTTAGCTTTTCATAAGCATGCTTTTCAAGACCTTCTTCAAAACCATATAATAAGGATTTTGGCTCATTATGTGATCATGTTCTCATGCTCAAGCTAGAGCACTAGCTCAAAGACGAGGTCATCTTGGAGGATGTGTTCCTACACACTTGGAGGAGGTATCCTCTACATTTGGAGGCATCTGGAGGATTTGATGTCAAATTACCATTAGCATCAGTTGCTGAGTTACTATGAGTAACAATTGTATTATTTTCCTACTTGTTAGTTCACTAGTTTCGGATTTAGGAATAATCAAAATTTGGGTTTGCTGTAAAATAGTTCTAATTTGCTCATATTCTCTGTATTCTCACAAACAAACTTTGCATACCTCTTAGGCACACAATCTCTTGTATCTAGTTCCTATTTCTTCCTAGATTCAAAAATTGTCAGACATTGTATTCTAGTACTTGAATATCAATTAGTTTAGGTGAGCATTCTTGCTTATTTTACACTTTGAAAATCTTGTCTATTCTCTCTCTATCTCTCTCACTCATCATCTTGAGTCTTAAGGTGTGTATGCTAAGGTTCATGTGTTGGAAGATCCTATAAACCTATGATTAAATTTGTTCTTGAGGCCCACCCCACTTCCAACATTTGGTATTAGAGCATCTTTGACATACACCCTCAACAAGATGAGTGACTATAGACTTGAGAATGAAGAAAAGCTTGAGGGCATGTCTAACTATCCAATGTGGAGTTTTATGTTGATGAATCTATTAGTATCAAAGGACTTATGGAATATTATCAATGGCACTTATCCAAGGCCAAGACAAGTTAGAGAAGATGTTGCTTCATCTTCTAGAAGACATGTTGTTCCTATTTTTGCTCAACAAGAGGTTAGTGAAGAGGAAAGAACAACTTCATCATCAAAAGTCCATACTACTACCAAATTACTTCCTATAGAAGAAGAACACAAATGGGATTCAAGGTATGCGCTAGCACTTTCATATATTGCTTAGGAGTCAAGAGGCATATTATACCCCAAATTAGGTCATGTTGAGCCTCTAGACAAGCTTGGTTGGAGTTGGAGAATCTCCATCAGAGCAGAAACCCTATTAGGAAAGCTCATATGAGGAGACAACTAGCCAATACAAGGATTAAAGTTGGTGAATCAGTTCAATCATATACTTTGAAGCTTAAAGATTTACGAGATCACTTACTCAATGTTGGAGTCAACATTTCATATGAAAAGATGGTGAATTACACTTCTCAACACACTTCCATCTACATGTCATGCTTTTGTTACTTCTTTATCCCTCTTTATAAGAGATAGAGGGCTTTCATTTGAAGTGTTGCAGTTCTTGTTACTTCAAGATGAAGATCAACAAAAGAGTATGGAAGAAAATGATCAAGCCATGTTATCATCCTCAAAGGGAAAGAGGAAGAAGGACACAAAGAAGGATAAGAAGAGTGAGCAATCCAAGAATGAAAGTAAATATTCTAATCATAAGTCTTCCAGTCCTTCCCCTAATGCTTCCTCTACACCCAAAGAAAAGTCTTTGACTACATCTGATTCAAACAAAGGAGTATACCATTACTGTAACAAACCAGGTCATTTCATAGCAAAATGTAAAGCATAGATTTTTAATGAGAAGAAGAAAGCATGAGGTAATAGTGTTGACGATGATCCAAAACCTAAAACTTCAAAAGTAGATTCATATGCATGTGTTACTATTGAAGAGATAGCTTTTGATTAGGCAACACTAAATGCAATATCAGCTAATCCTTGGATTTTTTATTCTGGATCTAAAAAGCGTATGAAAAGTTGCGTAAAGATATTTTCTTCCCTTTCTTACTCTTTGGGTAAAAGAGTAACCATTGTAGATGGTCATTATTTGGATGTTGTTGGTGTTGGAGAAGTGAACCTAAAACTTGAGAGCACGAGGAAATTTCTTAATTTCCAATGTTTTTTATGTTCCAGACATGAAGAAGAATTTGGTCTCTATCTCTACTTTCTTGTTAGTTGGTTATAGAGTTGTGTTTAAGAAAGATTCATGTCAGATCCTCTCACCTCATGAGGAGCATTGTCTACTTGAAGGTGAAATAGAAGTGGCATTTTTGCGTTATCCAGAATTAGTCATGCTAATGTTGCTAGGTCTACTAAAGCTAATGAGAACATGAAGTTATGGCATGCTAGATTTAGTCATATCAGTTACACAACTCTCAAGCACATCAAAGATCAAGGTATGTTGGAGAGCTTGCCTACATTTTCTTTATCAGATGATGCAGATTCATGTGAAGGATGTCTTGAAGGAAATCTTTGCAAATCACCTTTCGAGAAGCATGGATACATCACAACCACACAGAAGTTGCAGATCATACATTTAGATGTGAATGGTGCGATGAGAGCAGACTCCATTCAAGGTTTTAGGTACTTTGTTACCTTCATTGATGATTTCTCAAGATATTCATGGATTTATGATCTTAAGGTTAAGTCAGAGGTTTTTCTACTTTCAACAAGTTCTCAACTATGGTTGAAAATGAATGTCAATCAAAGATCCAAATTTTGAGAAGTGATAGGGAGAAGAGTACTCTAACGCCCCAGGAAAAAGTGATTATACGAGACTTTATTTTGTTCAAATCCCTCGAAATCGGTCCAATTGGATTACCTGGAGCCCATAATTATCCCTCGAGGAATCCTTCCTTTGTATATGTACTAGTTCATATGCTTCCCGGCAGACACACCAAAATGTTAGGCCGTTTAGTCCAAGGAAAAATACCTACGCACAGTGATATTTTGCCCAATTTTCCAATACTAGGTGAGTTTTGACCGCACAAGCCCGCAATTTTGCTCCAATTTTATATCTCAAAAATCGAGACTCGTCTATGGACATGCACCATTTTTTGCTCTATTTTATCTATTTATGCTTGTTCATAGTGCATCTCATTAGCTGTCACTTTGGTTCTCAAAAAAAAGTAATTATTTTCACCTTCCAGTTCTTGTAATGTTTGACATACACTAATGAACTTGATTTCAGTTTGTGTAAAGAGAAGAAACACCAATTCGATGCATTCTGGAAGAGAAGTCGATTTAAATGTCTACAATTTGATGGTAACGCGTAGCACCAAACATTTTAAAAGTGACAATTAGACAATTAGCCTATTACGATTCGAATCCACATCGTAAGGAATAGTGCATTGTATCATATAAAGTAGCACAGCCAATGTGATATAAACGTGCATAAGAGTGAACGCAATATAAAAGATATTTGCACACTAATGGACTCGTTCACTTTTCTGTGGCATAATTTTGAAATACCTCATACAAGCGAACGACATATAAACAAACTATAGCACAGAATAACACTGATACGCTTAAGACAATGATGGTGAAATTGAAGCACAATTATGTCAAATCGCTGGGCAATGCTTTTTCATCAACTAAATTGTTAAATGGGGTTTCAACCATATGCGCTAATTTCAAACTCATTGCCTATTTTCTTTGTGCATGAAACATTCTTCCATGAAGTTACAACCAAATTATCAATAGGCACTAGCAGTTTTACTTATGGGTAGCTCTAAAAAAACAAATAAAAAATGCTAACAAAGTTATTGTAGAAATTCGTGCATGCCATCTTCTGTATGAACATTCCAATGCAAACTATACATGCAAACATTGTTCTTGGGTCTCCTAACTCAGGATCAAACGCATGCATCTTGAATTAACAAACTATGTAATGCATAAAACTTGCAGCCGACAAGCATCTGAAATAAAAAAACTATGAACTTATATTCAGAGAGCGGCGCCATTCACATCAATGCATAGAGTAGCAAGAATTCGAAAGAAAACTGCTCCAATATAGATAGCAATTGTTCAGGAAAACAAAAGAAAAAAAACAATACTGATAGCCTTCTGCTACAAAGCTGTCTGCAAACTTTAGAATTCGATCTCAGAAATATATATCAGCATGTCTTCTGACCACTAGACATAACAGATTTATGTGCATGTGCTTTCTCTCTCCAACAATGCGATACCAAGGCCACCAAACAGGTTATTTCCACAACAGTTCTAATCCTCCAGCATGTGAAGCAAATTCTTCGTCAACAAAAAATTGCATGCGCCAAAATCATAGGTCATACATGCCACCAGATCAGCTCCTGCGCAGTTCGTTTTTGTTCTGCTCCCTACCAAAAGATGTTTTCCAGGGCTGACAGAAAACCCCCCTCCACTTGCATCCACATGGGCTAGTAGATATCATGAATTCTCCATTCGAATAGGAAGTTAACCCTCCTTTTTCTGTTGTGCACCTGCACACAGGAGAACCAAAAAAAGCAAAAGTGAGAGCGATGAGATTCCGCGCCCCCCTTTTTCTGCTCGATCCCTTCATCTTTTCCGTTATCTGCTACCACTGAGGATGTAGTCCCCACACAGCAGCGGCCCCCAACTTTCTCTGCAAATAAAGACAGCTACCTTTGCTGCACAAAACGAAATTTGGCCGCTACTTTTGATTGTTTTTTTCTTCTGCCAAAATACCAGCACCAATCATTTGGTCAGGTGGGGAATGAACTATGGCCCCTCCTTTTCCTCATATTGACAAGAACTGAAGATTTGCAAGTTGATTCTGCTGCCCTTTGTTTGGTAATTTCTGTGTGTATATCACTTCCCTTATCTCCAGCACCAAAGTTACCACAGGCTTCCCGAGCACAGGTATTGTGACGGCATTGGGAATCACACCATGGAACGACATGTCTTCAACCAGCTTCAAAGCTTCTTCATCTCTTTCATACTAGGACAACCCTCCAACTCATGCATGCCATGTGACTACATTCTTCATGAGGAAGATATCAAACACCTCCTTTGCTTTATCAAGAAAACCGCACTTCCCATACATGTCCACCACTTTATCGATAGCCTTCAGCATGCCACAAGCTTTCAGTGCATAGACAATCGAAACAACATCTGGGATAACATCATACAATGGCATGCCTGTATAGCAACCAAGCACTTCCTCTGCAAATCATGCTGAATGTAGTTTCCCCTCAAGGCATTCCATGAAACTACATCTTTAAGTCAAATAACAGCTCTAGGAGTCTGCGACATACCCCCACCTCAAATGCATAGAAAAATTTTGAGAACGTCCATGTTGTATTTCTTAGCATCAAGAGCTTTCATGTTGTATTCCTCTCGTCAACCATTTGATCAATTCTTCAAGCACCTGCAATCAACCATCTTCTCCTGCCAAATAGCAACACGTTAGTGCATAAAAATTAACCATTTTGTGAGCTAACATACTCCCCTCTCCTTATTTGCGAAGTCATCCTCGACGAGCCACTACATGCTGCAATATCCATTCAGCCATGAACATGTCAGTTTATAACTTGGTTGCATACCTATTCATCAAGCAGTCACTTCCACTGAACCTGCACTCATTGAAGCTATTAGTACTCAAAGAATCACTTATGAATACATACAAATCATTCACTTCAAAATGATCCAATACACATATATGCAACTCCAATTCCAACATGCATCAAATTGCTCATACATTCCATTATGAAAAATGGTCTCAACCGAAAAAATATATGCACACCTTTCCATGAATTGCACATGCACTGTAATCGTGAAAAACAGAAATGGAAATACTGAAATGAACAACAGCAACTGAAATAAATTCAATCGGAGATGCAACATACCCAACATGCATACTCCATTATTGCACCTACCATTCGCTATGTACAATTATTCCATGACTAGACGTTCCCGAAGAATCCCCATCGTCGTCCTACAGAAGCCATCGAGACTCGAGTACAAGTCAAGACCTACATAAAAACCCTGGAGTGTCCCACACACTGGAAAACCCGCGGATAAAGCACACAAGTTATAAAGCAAGACAGTTGCATTATCTCGCTAAAGCCTCATCCATAAGTACATATAGAGTCTCCGTGCCTTCAAGAATGTTGATTCAAAGTGAGCTGATCTATCACAAGCCATCATATACCAATCACACAAGCAAATAACGTTCCCTTCCAGGCGATCGTCACCTTCTCCTCTCTCTCTCTCCCCCTCAGGAGTGGGGAATAACTTCATATGTAGATTTTATTTATATTCACACGTTGGCCTGCATTGACATTGGATGCGATTCGTGGATCTGACCACCCGATCAGGTTGATTCCACCCATCTACCAATACAATACAGCACACAACACACAAACACACACTGATAACACATAACATATATTAGCTAGCCCATAACGAAGCTAGATACGGCTCGTGATCGTGACTACCCAGCCACGATGGCTCCACCTACCTACCAACCCGTTATGGTGCGTAGCTAAGACATAAACATATACATCCCAAGCCTATGGCGAAACTAGCTACGGCTCGTGGTCCTAACCACCCGGCTAGGATAAATCCACCCACCTACTAGCCCACCATAGCGCATTGGTACGATCACAGCAACACAAATTTTTTCTTTTCTTTTTCTTTTCTTTTTTTTTTCTTTTTTTTTTCTTTTTTTTTTCATAGTGAATTAATTTACCCAAGTCCTGAGAATTAGGGAGAGGAAGAAAGGGATTTTCCCCACTTTTCCCACACATGCATGCAAACATATACACTCTAGCCTTTGACAGATCAACCACCTCTTCACTCCATTCTCTCAATTACAGACACTAAATATGTATTCATCGATTTGACTTTTCACTTGGTAACTACAGCCGGCTATGCCTTGGTCCCTCCTGTACCTATCCTTAGACGATCTAGAATGTGGGTCTCCGGGATGTCTCATGTAGCCTTACCTCACTCGCATCCCGACGACTTCCCTAGGGCGAGTCAGGCTCAACTTCAAGAGCTTCGTCATCACTTCCTATCGTCAACACATCTGCCCAAGCCCAAGTGATATCGTTCTCTTCGTTAGGGTCGAAATAGTAATATCGATCCCCCGCCCATCCTACATGTAATAGTAATATCGATCCCTCAAAGGGTCGAAATAGTAATATCGATCCCCCGCCCATCCTACATGTCTGGTCATGTATTCCTCAAAACACTCAATATAAAACATAACATCCAAACCCTAGTTTATGAAGCATACCAGCCAATGCGCTTCCTCCACATCATATTCCATCTCAAAGTCGTCGACATCTATGTCCATGCGGGCGAATGTTTGGTCCGAGAAATATATCCTTAGCTCGTATAAATAGAGTTGAGTTATTTGATCTGCCATTTTATTACCTAGCTCCTAACAGTCTCTGTGCAACACAAAAAATAATTAGAAGTCCAAAATTCTTGAGCTAGCAAGGGATAATATTTATGACACAAAAATCATAGCTTACATATGCGCATATATATATATAACTATACATCTATGTACAAGGAGTCTACTACGTTCTTCTGCTTGGATCTCGTCTGGCTTCTCCCGTCCTAATGCTACTTGAAATATGGTTTAACTCGGAGCGCGTTAACCTTCACGGGAGCACATTCTTCTCCTAAATCTTGAATTTGCATGGAACCATTGGAGTTGAGTTCCACCACCTTAAACGGTCCTGCCCATCTTGTCTGTAACTTCCCCGGGAATTTATAGTATTTGCTATCATAGACTAGCACCAAATCTCCTTCTTGAATCACATAGGTCTTGAGATTCTTGTCGTGCCTCTCCTTACGTCTTCTCTGAATAGCTTCCAGACTTTGCTGTGCAATGAGTCTCTTTTCTTCTAACTTGACCAGTTGTATGTACCTTTCCTTCAATGACTCTTCCTCTCCCAGCCTAGCCTCGATGGCCACTCTTAGTGTCGGAACTTCTTTTTCGATGGGAAAGATGGCTTCCTCGCCATATACTAGGGAGAACGGGGTGCTCTTAGTCGTCACTCGGTAGGATGTTCGATATTCCCACAAGGCTTCCAAAAGTCTCTCATCCCAGTCTCTCCTATGCACAGCTACTGTCTTTGTCAGAATTTGTTCAAGAACCTTGTTGGTGACCTCCACTTGTCCATTTGCTCTCGGGTAATATGGAGTGCTCTTCCGGTGTTTGATCTTATACAATTCTATTAACTCCTCGATTAATTCGTTGACAAAATAAGTTCCTCTATCACTCACTATCTCCAAGTGATAATTTGTTCATACAAAAATTTAGCTACATCGACAGCTCGGTCAGCCTTCAGAGCTTTGGCTTCTACCCACTTGGTAACATAGTCAGTGCAGACCAGAATATATCTATTGGATCTACGTCTTAAGAGCCAGCACCGACGTGAGAGGAGCAGCATGTGCTAATGTGGGTTTGCCCATTCGTTGGCATTTGTCGCATTTCTTACAGTATGTGTGCGAGTCTTTGAACAGCGTTGGCCACCAATACCCAGCCAATAAAATCTTTCTTGCCGTCAGTTCACCAGCAAAATGCCCACCGCAGGGTTCATCATGCAAAGCCCTCAACACTAGGGTTGTTTCTTCTTCTTCGAGACACCTCCGATAAATGCTCTCATGAACAAAATATCGATAGAGCTGCCCCCCAATGATGCTATGGTGCTTTGCCCATGCTAACAATTTTTGCTTCTCTCTCTTGCTTGCTCCTGGCAGATATTTAGTGGTGCACAAGAAATTCACCAAGTCAGCATACCAAGGTACTTTAGCATCAACCTGGAATAGATGCCCATCAGGAGCATCGTCGGGCACACCAGAGATTGGCTCCTCATTAACAATTCGAGATAAATGGTCAGCCAATATATGCGCTTTGCCTGGTTTGGTTACCGCTGTGAATTGAAATTCTTGGCGGAGTAGCATCCACCTCATCAATCATCCTGATAGCTCAGGTTTATTAATGATATACTTAAGGGCTTCATGATCCACATAAAACGTGAAATGCTTTCCCATCAAGTAATGCCGATACTTGTTTACCGCAAAGATCATCGAGAGACATTCCTTTTTTGTAGTTGTGTAGTTTCTTTCCGTGCTATTCAAGTTTCAACTTGCGTAATAAATAGGGTGGTCCAACTTCTTTTCATCGGCTTGGCAGAGCACTGCTCCAACCGCAGTATGAGAAGCATCTGTATGAACGTGAAATTCTTTCGTCCAGTCGGGTGCTACCAAAATCGGTGTATTTATCAATTTATTTTTTATCAATTCGAATGCAACTTGACACTCTCCAGTCCATTGGTATTGTTGGTCTTTCCTCAAAAGATTCGTCAATGGTGCTGCTATTGATGCAAAATTTAATATAAATCGTCGATAATAATTAGCATGCCCCAAGAATCCTCTGAGTTATCGATTGCGGAGGTGGAAGTTGTCCAATTTTTTCCACTTTATCCTCGTCAACCGCGATCCCTTTTTCGGAAATAACATGTCCCAAGAGCAATCCTCTTCGTACCCCAAATGTACACTTTTCGGATTTAATGCGATGCCTTTTTCGATGCTTCTTCTTAAAATAGCTTCGATCCTCTCCATCATGTTTTCATCATTGCCTCTGATTGCAAAATCATCGAGGAATATCTCCATCCAATCCTGCAAATAGTCTTGATATGCAGCTATCATTGCTCTCTGGAATGTGGCAGGTGCATTGCATAATCCAAATGGCATCACACGATATGCATACGTACCCCATTCTGTGGTGAAAGTAGTTTTTGATTGATCTTCTTCATGGATTTGGATCTGGTTGTACCCACTGAAACCATCCAAAAATGAGTACAATTTATGGCCAGCTACTCTGTCCAAGATTTGATCAGTAAACGGCAAGGGGAAATGATCTTTCTTTGTGCGCTCGTTCAACTTACGATAATCTATGCAAATACGGATTTTCTTATTTTTCTTCGGAACAACTACAATTGGTGATACCCATTCGCTGGATGCGATGGGATATATGAATCCTGCTTCCAATAACTTAGTCAATTCCAGCTTGATCAATTCCGAGTAGACTGGATTCGTCCGCCTGAGTCGTTGACATATTGGTCGGGTACCTTCTTCCAAGTCTATATAATGTTGGCAGATTCGGGGATCAATTCCTCTTAGATCACTGTATGACCATGCAAAGGCCTTGCTGAAATTTTTGAGTGCCAATTTAATACAATCTCGTACTCCATCTGGTAGCTCTGACCCCACGCTCAAGAACTTTTCTGGAGAAACTTCCCATTTTTTCACCTGAGTTTCTCGCGAATATTCTTTATTCCTTGATGACACTGTGATTGGAACGTGCTCTCCAATCACGCATGCATGGTTGGCCAGTAAATCATTGTTTTGTTCTGCTTCGATTGAACCCAATTTCTTGAGTACAGCTTTTGCAATGGCTTCCGACACTTTAGTCTTACTTTTTGCTTCCTTTTCCAATTCTCGACTTCTCCTTAGAAGTTCTGCTTCTAGCACTCTAACCCTCTCTCTCAACTGTTGCACTTCCATTGTCGGAGCTAACTCCAGTTTCAACTCATCTTTTGAAGTTCCCTTCTCCAGGGATTGGGTAGCTTTGCTTTCCTTTGTGTCTATACTCAACATGTAGCACTCAAATTCACTCGTGTGTGTCAACCATCCTAGCAACTCCTGGTCTGAGTCATCCTTGTAACATAGTGGATCTATGTACTCGCCCGCTTTCGCATGTTGGAGGTTGACCAATTGCAGATTAAATCCATCCTGTAAAAGTTCCTTAGAAGTCTCCGTGCGCAAGGCAAATCTTACCCGCGCCATTTCTTGTCTAACCTTTTCCTTTGCTTTTTGCTCCCTTTCCTCAGCTGTTGTCGATCTCTTGCTGGTCAAGTTTGGAGACACTTGAAGTTGTATTCGATCCGCCTTTGGTCCAATTGTGATAAATCCTGTGCGCCAACCGTGCACACATTCGGCTTGCACCAGCCATGGTCGTCCAAGTAAGATCGAGAAGGTAGCCTCTGAGGTCCTTGGTCTTACTATCAGATAATTAACTTTAAATTCTAGACCGCCCACAACTGTGCTTACACAACTTGCAGGCTTCACTTGTGTTTGATCTGCCATTCTCAAGGACATCGGAGTTTCTTCCATGTGGTTGAGGCCCAGAGCTTTCATCATGAACTCAGTCATAAGGTTGACTGCGGCTCCACTATCTAACTGAGCACCAGGGACTGCATACCCTTTAATCTCGACTGTCACAGCTGGAGCATTCGAATCAATTTGTGTCGTAATGCTTTGAATGATCCCTTGGACATCTTTATCTTGTCTCTTTTTATCTCGAGCTTTCCTCGGCTTCTTAATATATTCGTTGTAGAATTGTTTCCTATAAGCAGGTGAACATTTTAGCAATGTGCCAATATCGAGCGTGACTTCCGTGTCAGCGAGCAACTTTACAATATCCACTTCTTCCAAACTTTGTCTTTCCTTCCTACATTTTGGAGCCCTTAATCTTTCAGGGAATGGTGCTATGCCTGGCACAAACTCCTTGGTCACTGGTGGAAGAATCTCTATCTCTTCCCCATCCTCAAACTCTTGCTGCTCAGCAAATCCTCCAACTTGGTTTTCTACCTCTCCATGTTCGGTTATCTTCTCTTGGCTAGCTTTTTCGCTTTCGCCTTCCAGATGCTCCTTTGAATACTCTTGAGTCCTTGTGACTACTGCCACAGTTGGCTCTTTATGTGGTTTCTTGGAATCGTAAGCATCCACAAAGTGCATCGACGAGCTAGAGCCTTCTTGAGGGTTCGGTGTCTTGAACACTACTCCGATCGTAGGAACGTGCTCTTGAGCTCTTGTTGTGGAATGCATTTGAGTATCAACATAATTCGAGGACCCTACTGGTCCTTTTTCCTTGCCGGCGGCGGCTCTTCGTTTTGGACAATCTTCATCAAAGTGGCCCTCTCCACTACAGTACCTACATAGTGGGGTATAATCAATTGGTTTCTTTTCATTTGGACATCTAGATCAAGTATGGCCAAAGCCATGGCATCTCTAGCACTGGATTGGACCATCTCTTCTTTGATCACGTGCGGCTCCTCTTGGATAGTCTCCTCCTTGACCCTGAGCACCATATCCATAAGTAGGTTAATTTTCCCAACGAGATGTAGGTTGGACATCTAGATCGAGTATGGCCAAAGCCATGGCATCTCTAGCACTGGATTGGACCATCTCTTCTTTGATCACGTGCGGCTCCTCTTGGATAGTCTCCTCCTTGACCCTGAGCACCATATCCATAAGTAGGTCAATTTTCCCAACGAGATGTAGGTGGGACACTTTGAGCGGGCAATCCCGTGTAAGGTCTTTCTCTTGTATCTCTTGATTTCATGGTCCTCTCTTCATACGCTCTCTTGTTGTAACATCGGTCCTCCGTGTGATTTGTTCTTCCACAAAAAGTACAACGCATCCTAGGTGGTGATCTATCTGTAAATACCCTTGAGACTGTAGGGTATTCTGAAGCCAAATGGCCGTAACCATGGCACTTTCCACACCATGTATTTGATCTAAACACTTGATTCGGGTTTGTAGTTACCTCGGGTTTTACTGTGTATGTTTCCTGGGTCATTGTGGCAACTTTTATAGCTTGCGTAACCAACTCCAATATTCATTCTTCAGTTAGCACAGGCTTTACCTCGCCTGGCGTGCTAGTGGCAGCTACAAAAGTTGGGGTTGTCAATGCGGGATTTTCTTGGCTAGGATTTTTCATCGGTATGTTTCCTGGGCCTCCCATTGGCTCGTATAAGAGTTCCATCTTCCTCTGTTGACATAATTGTACTTCCTCCCAAAGCCTTGCTTGTTCCTTAGCATCCATTAAAGTTGCAGGTCTTGTCAGGCTGATATGCTGCTCTGCCGTAGGATCTCTCAATCCCCAAATGAATCTTCTTTTCAATGTCTCATCGTTTGGGGCATTCGCGCCCATCTTTCTTACCAACGTTTCCATTCTCTGAATGTAGTTATCGATGCTCTCATTGACTCCTTGTCGCAAGTAATCCATCTGTTGGGCCAATCTATCTTGGAAGCCTTCTCGTCGAAACTTTGCCAAGAAGGCTTCCTTGAGCACCTGATACCTTCCACACTCTTGAGGTGTCAAATGCCCATACCAATTGGCTGCCTCATCTCAAAGAGTAGCCGGAAAGATCCTCAACCTTTGAGCCTGGTCTACTACCTCATTGGCCGCACACGTAACCTCAAACAGTTGGATAAAACTATCTGGATCTTCGTCCCAAGCACCTGAGAACTTGGTGAAGTCCCCCAAGTGAACTGAAATCCGCTGAGCCATTTCGAACAGAGGTGTGATATCAATATCACTTCGATCCCAAAAATTTAATGCACGCGGCCTCAAGATCCCTCCTTCAAACTTTCACACTTGATTCGCGACTCTCCTACGGAAGTACACGTTTTTAGCAGATTTCTTCGAGCTAGTCGAGGTTGACTCAACTTGCGATTCCCACCTCTTCCTTTCTCTTTCAAGGGCTCTTCTCTGAGCGCGTTCCTCTCTTTGAGTTTGTGTTGCTCCTGAGGATGAGCTCCCCTCACTCATGTACTAGATCTGGAGTCCGCAAGCTCGGCCAACATGTGGCGCTAGGCGAACCTATGGCACTCTCTTATAGAGACGTGCCAAGCTTTTCCCGGCAGACGCACCAAAATGTTTAGTTCTAACACCCCAAGAAAAAGTGATTATACGAGACTTTATTTTGTTCAAATCCCTCGGAATCGGTCCAATTGGATTACCTAGAGCCCATAATTATCCCTCGAGGAATCCTTCCTTTGTATATGTACTAGTTCATATGCTTCCCGGCAGACGCACCAAAATGTTTAGTTCTAACGCCCCAGGAAAAAGTGATTATACGAGACTTTATTTTGTTCAAATCCCTCGGAATCGGTCCAATTAGATTACCTGGAGACCATAATTATCCCTCGAGGAATCCTTCCTTTGTATATGTACTAGTTCATATGCTTCCCTGCAGACACACCAAAATGTTAGGCCGCTTAGTCCAAGGGAAAATACCTACGCACATTGATATTTTGCCCAATTTTCCAATACTAGGTGAGTTTTGACCGCACAAGCCCGCAATTTCGCTCCAATTTTATATCTCAAAAATCGAGAGTCGTCTATGGACATGCACCATTTTTTGCTCTATTTTATCTATTTACGCTTGTTCATAGTGCATCTCATTAGTTGTCGCTTTGGTTCTCAAAAAAAAGTAATTATTTTCACCTTCCAGTTCTTGTAATGTTTGACATACACTAATGAACTTGATTTCAGTTTGTGTAAAGAGAAGAAACACCAATTCGATGCATTCTGGAAGAGAATTCGATTTAAATGTCTACAATTTGATGGTAACGCGTAGCACCAAACATTTTAAAAGTGACAATTAGACAATTAGCCTATTACGATTCGAATCCACATCGTAAGGAATAGTGCATTGTATCATATAAAGTAGCACAGCCAATGTGATATAAACGTGCATAAGAGTGAACGCAATATAAAAGATATTTGCACACTAATGAACTCGTTCACTTTTCTGTGGCATAATTTTGAAATACCTCATACAGGCGAACGACATTTAAACAATCTATAGCACAGAATAACACTGATATGCTTAAGACAATGATGGTGAAATTGAAGCACAATTATGTCAAATCGATGGGCAATGCTTTTTCATCAACTAAATTGTTAAATGGGGTTTCAACCATATGCGCTAATTTCAAACTCATTGCCTATTTTCTTTGTGCATGAAACATTCTTCCATGAAGTTACAACCAAATTATCAATAGGCGCTAGCAGTTTTACTTATGGGTAGCTCTAAAAAAACAAATAAAAAACGCTAACAAAGTTATTGTAGAAATTCGTGCATGCCATCTTCTGTATGAACATTCCAATGCAAACTATACATGCAAACATTGTTCTTGGGTCTCCTAACGCAGGATCAAACGCATGCATCTTGAATTAACAAACTATGTAATGCATAAAACTTGCAGCCGACAAGCATCTGAAATAAAAAAACTATGAACTTATATTCAGAGAGCGGCGCCATTCACATCAATGCATAGAGTAGCGAGAATTCGAAAGAAAACTGCTCCAATATAGATAGCAATTGTTCAGGAAAACAAAAGAAAAAAAACAATACTGATAGCCTTCTGCTACAACGCTGTCTACAAACTTCAGAATTTGATCTCAGAAATATATATCAGCATGTCTTCTGACCACTAGACATAACAGATTTATGTGCATGTGCTTTCTCTCTCCAACAATGCGATACAAAGGCCACCAAACAGGTTATTTCCACAACAGTTCTAATCCTCTAGCATGTGAAGCAAATTCTTCGTCAACAAAAAATTGCATGCGCCAAAATCATAGGTCATACATGCCACCAGATTAGCTCCTGCGCAGTTTGTTTTTGTTCTGCTCCCTACCAAAAGATGTTTTCCAGGGCTGACAGAAAACCCCCCTCCACTTGCATCTGCATGGTCCAGCAGATATCATGAATTCTCCCTTCGAATAGGAAGTTAACCCTCCTTTTTCTACTGCACACCTGCACACAGGAGAACCAAAAAAAGCAAAAGCGAGAGCAATGAGATTCCGTGCCCCCCTTTTTCTGCTCGAGCCCTTCATCTTTTTCGTTATCTGCTACCACTGAGGATGTAGTCCCCACACAGCAGCGGCCCCCAACTTTCTCTGCAAATAAAGACAGCTACCTTTGCTGCACAAAACGGAATTTGGCCGCTACTTTTGATTGTTTTTTTCTTCTGCCAAAATACCAGCACCAATAATTTGGTCAGGTGGGGAATGAACTATGGCCCCTCCTTTTCCTCATATTGACAAGAACTGAAGATTTGCAAGTTGATTCTGCTACCCTTTGTTTGGTAATTTCTATGTGTATGTCACTTCCCTTATCTCCAGCACCAAAGTTACCACAGGCTTCCCGAGCACAGGTATTGTGACGACATTGGGAATCACACCATGGAACGGCATGTCTTCAACCAGCTTCAAAGCTTCTTCATCTCTTTCATACTAGGACAACCCTCCAACTCATGCATGCCATGTGACTACATTCTTCATGAGGAAGATATCAAACACCTCCTTTGCTTTATCAAGAAAACCGCACTTCCCATACATGTCCACCACTTTATCGATAGCCTTCAGCATGCCACAAGCTTTCAGTGCATAGACAATCGAAACAGCATCTGGGATAACATCATACAATGGCATGCCTATATAGCAACCAAGCACTTCCTCTGCAAATCATGCTGAATGTAGTTTCCCCTCAAGGCATTCCATGAAACTACATCTTTAAGTCAAATAACAGCTCTAGGAGTCTGCGACACACCCCCGCCTCAAATGCATAGCAAAAGTTTGAGAACGTCCATGTTGTATTTCTTAGCATCAAGAGCTTTCATGTTGTATTCCTCTCGTCAACCATTTGATCAATTCTTCAAGCACCTGCAATCAACCATCTTCTCCTACCAAATAGCAACACGTTAGTGCATAAAAATTAACCATTTTGTGAGCTAACAGGATACTTGTTGAGATGATGTGTAGTATGATGTCATCGAAGAAGCTTTCTCTCAAGTTTTGGTTTGATGTAGTACATAAAACTAATAACATTCTGAATGGGAAGATTATGTTCACATTGAGAAGGAGGATTATGGTAAGCTGATGTAAAAGCCATTAAAGCCATCTTTATGGATATGCAATTGAAAGCAATGGATACTGATTCTATGTTCCAGATATAGGTGGTATTTTACTCTCACACAATGCATATGTTGTAGAAAGTTAGATTTATGATAAGAAGGAAGAGATTCTAGAATTCATAAAAGCAAATGACTATGCATTTTTCACAAGGAATTTGGATTCTTATATTTAGCCATACAAGGGAACCGATGAACCTTCTCAAACCCTAGAAGATACACTTGATAAAGGTGAAAAGAGAATTTCATTACCTACCTCAGTGCCTAGTCCATCATCAATACAACTTGAAGATCTGACATATGAAGTTGGAGAAGGTTCCAGAGTTCCATAAGAAAGAGATACTGAATATCCAGGAATGATTCCACCACTTTTCAAGAATGTGCAAAAGTGGTTATATCAAACTTGGAAGGACAGTGGTATAAAGGCATACACTAGAAGAACCAGAAGTCAGACAAGAAGACAACAAGGAGACTAGGCAGATTATGTAGAACATTTTTTGAGAGTCATATTATTTTAGCTCTTACTTTGGTTGAGAATGAACCAGCTACTGTTCAAGATGCACTACAAAGTGATATGATTATCATAGGTCCCAAAGATTTAGATGTTCACTTGTTTAAAGGAAAATTTAAGCATATATTTGATGTAAATGACTATATTTGATGTAAATGACTTAGGTATTTCACATTACTATCCTGGGATGAAATTCATATATAGAGATGAGTGTATGTACATGACACAATAGAAATACATTGAGAAATCATTGGAAAGTTTTGAGATGACAGATTCCAATCCTATGTAGATACCTATAGATGTCAATGTGTCATTACAGTCAGAAGCAGATTCAAAGGCCTCCATTGAAAGAAATGTTGTAGAGGGAAGCATGGAGGTGGAAAGTACAAAACAAGTTAAAGGAGTTATAAGAAGAAGAACAAATGGAGATCACAAGGAATATTATGTTGATGCCAACCCAAAAGGGAGTAAAACGTTAGAGTGTACACATCAAGTTCATTGAAATTTGAGGAAGATAATTAGATGATTGGATCCTGGATAAAACTTCATGGATGTTCTAAAAATATGTTGAATAAATCCCTTTCTAAAGCAAGAAGCTTTTTAAAGATTAGATAACACTCTTTCTAGACCTTGCTTATTTGAAGAAATGCCAATAGGAGAGAAGTTTCAAAAAGATTATGTGGGATACTAAAGCTCTAAAAAGAGCGTAAGGTGCCACAGCTTGTAGTTTATCTGTATCTTCTAAGATGACAACAACTTTTTGATCATATCTTGCAAATTCCATACGAAAAATGAAAATAGTCAAACCCATGGTAGATATCAAAAGGGTGTGTCAAGGAGGATAGACACTAGGAGAGGGAGAGTTCTTTAAAGAGCAGGCATGCAAGCGGGGAAGTAAACAAAAGAGAATGAGAAAGATAACTACAAAAAGGAGAGAAAGCATGATGTAAAAATTAATTCTTTTACTAAAGAGATAGTCATTTACTACTAAGAGAGGTGACCTTGATGTTTCAAATTAGTTTTTTAAAAGCACTAAAGGAGTTCTCAATGTGCACTCCCCAAAACTAGTTTGCCCTAGTTCATTTGATTGGAGTTCTTTTACCTCATGTATAAATAGATAGAAGTGTAGACCACTTGTACATAAGTGAATTAAATTCATTTCTAAAGAAATTTTTTAATTTGAAGAAGAAGATATTTTGGAAAAGTGAAATCCTACAACTTTTTTTTCTTGCTCCATTTTCTCCCTCTCCGTGACCTTTTCTGCACATATTTGGTGTGCACAAAGTCCTAAGTTGATTTAGGTACCCGGCTTCCTTTCTTTTTCATGAGTGTGGGAAAAGCAAAAAGGTGATTGTAGGTCATCCATGAAACTATTATTTTCTGGCCATAACTTCTGCTTTTCCAAGATTATTTTATTGACGTTTCTTAAAGTCTTTTGTTTCTAGTTTCTTACGTTTATGTTTCTCTTTCCTTTTCTAGCTAGTTTCCTCTTTGTTCTTGTGCCTTTTTACCTTCCTCTTCTTTTTTCAGGGCTCCTATGCTACTTCATATTCCACCTTCATTGAATTTTTTTCTGATTAGGATTCAATTTATTTTCCTATTATGATCATTCTTCCTCAAGTTTTTCTTCTTCTTCAAAATCCGAGTCTTCCTTGGCTTTTTTCTTCTTTTTACTTTTTCTTCTTTCTATGGATCCACATCATGTTTCAACCCTTATGGCTGCTTCTACCATTTCTACAAAGTTCAAAGCTTATAAGGGTGTGTGACCAATTACAAGTCTTTTAATTGTTGTCCCATTCCTCTGCAAAAGTAATCCCCTACTTGTTCCTAAGATTGTTGTTGGGTGTCCCCTAACCTATTCAATAATTTCCTAAATTGCTACTCATATACTTCTACCGAAAATCCCTTTTGTTATTTTTTCCCTTCGTTTTCAAGACATCTTGAAGGGTCATTTTTAGCTTGAAATGAGGCACAAAATCATTTTTTTTAACTATCATACTTTATAAAAAGTGCCATACTATAATACATGAACCAAGTAATTGCTTTGCCTTGCAATGTGGCTGCAAGTGTTCCTTTCTAGTATTATCACAATATAAGTTCTCAAACCTTGTAGCGAAACATGGCTTTTCACATGTTGAGTTTCTTTTCTAGTGAACTTAGAGGCTCTCGGAATGGGGTCACATACCAAATGTCACATATTGAGCCATTATTGTGCCCTTTCTACAATTAGATAGATGAACAGATCTGTTAAAGGAGGTAGCATTGCCTAAATGTGAATCACAATCTTTGCTTTGTGTTCAGGATTTATTTTTGTTTTTGTTTTGTACAGTTGATATGCCTCTAACTATGCAATCCATCATTTTTTTATTTTGAGATCTTGTGATGTGTGTGAATCTTGGTGGGTCATCACTAGAGTCAGTCATGCATCTCATTATTGATTATTGTCCCTCAAGACAGTTATCATCAATTTCAAGTAAAACTTGGCAATGCATGTAGTAAAAATGAATCTGAACTGAAAATAATTGCAGATATTTCCATTGCGCTAATCATAGAATTGAGATGAATACCTAAAGGCCAATCTATGCGCAGCATAGGGTGTATTTACTTTTTGTATCTTTACCACAAATAATGGAATCCGCTATTTAGTTTAGGAAAGTAGTTGATGAATCGTATACTAGAAACAAGGCCAAAGCTTTAACCGGGTGTGTGTATATATGTGTGTGTGCGCATGTGTGTGTATGCGTGTGTAAGTATATGTTCATGTGTATTTATATACATATATGTAAGCATGTATTGATGTATGTGTGAATGTATATATATATATATATATATATATATATATATATATATATATATATATATATATATATATATATATATATATATGTGTGTGTGTGTGTGTATGTGTGTGTGTATGCATGTATGAATATGCGAATTGCAATCCTTGAATGTGAAGAGTTTCATGAGTTTATGTGTTGCGATCGTATGTCGATGGAGCTTCTCAGAGTTCTGTGGCTTGTTTATGAAGCTCAAGTTCTTGTCCTGGAGCCTCGGACCATCAATGACTTCATGACTAGTTTTCCTGAAGCGTCGGACCATCAATGAAAAAGAGGTGGATGGAAGACTCGTGAACGTAGTTGACGTGCTGTACTTGCAATTATTCTACCAATGCATCCAAGCAGATGAGTCGATGTGGAGCAGCTCTCCTTGTCGAGGACAGAATATGCAAAATGAAAAAAAAAAAAGGGAAGAGGAAAAGCAGGAGCTGAGTATGTTTCATAGAAGGAGATCACGAAGAGGGGTAACGAAGGATGGACCATGTCCTCGACTCTTCTTTCTCGTAGAGCGTTTTAGCAGCGACACAAAAGTCAGTAGTTTGGTGTGTACTTCGGCCATAGCTGAAGCGACTGTTCGGTCTCGCCCTTATACACGAATAGTTTTAGTGGGTTGGAACTTAGACGCGCCGTCCTTCCGAATTTCATGGTTGGCTCGGTCAGCCATCACTGATCAGCCGTGTGGGTTGTCTGCTACGTGTGAGAGAGAGAGAGAGAGAGAGAGAGAGAGAGAGAGAGAGAGAGAGAGAGAGAGAGAGAGAGAGACCGAGTTTTGTAATCACGTAGAAAAGATTAATCAAAGGTTTTGTAATCACGTAGAGTTTTGGACATGCCTGAAATGGTCTGAGGAAACACGTAGAAGAAATTAATCAGAGGAAAGAAACATTGAGAGAGAGAGAGAGAGAGAGGACAACAGAGCGTTAACAAGAGAAACAAAGACATTGAAAGAGAGAGAAAGAGAAGAAATCAGAGGCTAAACAAAAACAGAGAACCAAACTGGTGGCCAAATGGTTAATTAAAGCTCTGAGCTATAGGGATGCCTCTTGGGCCAAACTAAGTTTTAGAAACTAGAGCACTCTTAGGCTTGTGGGCCTTCTAGGGTGGAAGGGTATGGATCTTCTCACTCATTTGTTCTCCCCCTACTAAGTGTCCCCTAGAGGCTCGAGCTTAGTTTGCTCCCTTTGGAAGAGTTGGAACAAGGTGAAATAATTTGTGAAGATCAATGAAGATTGGAAGTGGGCTCCTGGTATTAAACAAAATGATTCAATGTGGTTCTCTATCAAGGGCATGAGAGGTGTTGAGCCTTGGAACCTCCAAAAAGTTAGGAAGCTTTGGAACAAAGTTTTCTGTTCGTGGACACACCTCTGCGATCAAGAAACATGCCAATGGATAAGATTTGAGCACATTGATGCATCTAGGAGAGTGGACTATGAAGAATGGTCTCTATTATGAAGCAGATTCAATGCTTGGGAGGGCTGCATGACTGGCCTTCTTATTGGGCATGACTCCCCTCACCTTGAGGGTCTTAGATGGGACAACAACATCAGTCTTGATAAAAATATGAGATTCAAGAAGAATGTGGAATTTCACGTCACACTTAATAGGATGGTGTCTAGATTGGTCGCGTTTTAGGTGGGATCTCAAGTTCCAATCACTTTGGCATCCTCTCATGGAGGTTAAAAAATCGGTTCTTATGTGGCAAATTATCCATCAAGAAATTAATTTGGACCAACGTAAAAGCTATCAGAATTTGTGGAGCCCCTCATTGGTGTAAAAAATGCCATCATGGCAATGAGGACTTGGGACACCTCTTCTTTTCATGCCCCAAGTCAATGTGGGTCATGTGGGCCCTTGGGAGAATCATGTTGCTACAAGGAGAAATCAATTGGAAGCACGCTCTATTGGGTGAAGCAATTGGTTGTTCCTTAGCACTATGGAATGCTATAAGAGGTGAGACCCTCTGGAAGGTCTAAAAAGAGAGGTGTGCCGTCAACTTTGGTAGCCTCCCTAAAGAATGGTCGATCCAAAAATCTCTTTTCCTTTTGGACAAAAGAATTTCCAATTGTACGAAGCCCCACCTTTTAGACATCATAGATCGTTTTCCTTGAGAGCAACAAGATTAAAAGCAAATGGACCCCCATGAGGGGGACGAAAGAGTTATGAACCTTCCTTGTAATGTTCTTTAGCAAGTTTTAAATAGCCCATGCATTGTGGGATTCAGGGGGTCTCATGGGTGCTAGATCCATTCACTTGTACAATTGTTCTTTCTATCAATTAAAGTTTGGGAGAGTAGGCTATCTCCGAACTTCCTTAAAAAATATTGATGAACATTTCATGTCTATGCATTCATTCTTAGTGTGTATGTACTACGATTTCACGAATGAGATCTTGGAAACAATAATACTAAATTTTATCTTCTTTTTATCGAATGAAACAAGGATTTTTTTTTCTGCACACGTATGCAGCTTTCTTCTTTTAGAAATCACCATTGTTGGATTTGAAAATAAAAAGTCCATATATTTTGAAGAATCATCATCAACCACACTACTTCCGCTCTTGTGAAACATGTTTCTTTGTACTCAAAGTTGATTACAGACCATGCTCTTAATGTTTCAAGAATTCGTGTAATCACTTAGAACAGTAAATGAATTCATCCAAAAATAAATATTCAACTTCAAACTTCCTTCAAAATCTTTCATCATTCACAAGCAGTTCAGGCAATTCACAAGCAATTCATAGGCAACTTCAAACTTCCTGCAATTTTTTTTTTTCATTCACAAACAATTCATAGCCGGCTTGGGTAAGGGCATTGGGGATTCCTTCCCCCTATTTGCAGTATGGCCTCCAATACAACCTCTAGAAAAGGCAAAAAATTTTAAGACTCAAGAAGAGCTCAATAGATCTTGTCTATTGGTCAGCTTTCGTTAAACACCCTCCAACCAAAGGATCAATATCTTGGATGAGGAAGCAATGGTTTCCAACAAGATTTTTTTCCCTAAATGCCAATTTCTATTGGAAAAAAATATTCTTCTAGTCTTTAAGCATGAAGAGATGTCTCTCAATGTTTTCCACATGGGCACTTGGAAAGTGTAGAGATGAACATGTGCCTCTTTAAATTGTTCTTGGAGCTCTCCCCAAATAAATCTAAGGCTTCTTAGTTTTCACTTTCGATGGAGTTACCCAACCTACAGTTTTTCTTACATCTCTTTGTCAATCAAATCTTCACTCTAATTCAATGCCATTGGCAACCAAAGAAGATGTTTGGGGTCTGATTTATGAAGGGGCTTCCCACTCCTTCAATCTCGGATAGAACTTGCATGTTTTTGTGGAGGTGTGTTAAAAGTCAAGCTTCAAAGTAAAAATTCATGGGAAAACTAATTTGTACAAGTGGACCAATGTATGAAGGCCTCAATTCATGGTGTTTCACTGAAAGAAATCATTCAACCACTCCTCAAATCATTCCAGCCAAGTCCTCTAATTTAGGAGGAGCAGTTTTAGGAAAAGTGGTTCCAAAATTGTAGGGGCCTACTTGCTTTCTATATAGGCTTAGATCACAACTTTTTGGGTGATCCCTTGTGTTTCATCTATGTAATGGAGTGTCCTTAGAGTGCTCAAGTCCAAAAAACAAGCCCCTAGCTTAAGAAAGCACCCTACTTGCTTCCATCCCGTAGGATATCTCAATGCTTATCTATGCAATGACTAGTTTCTATTTCTTTGAGTTGTATTCATTGGTCCTCCTATTATAGGAAGCTTATTTCTATGATTTTTCTCTTGTTGGATATCTAATATAGTCTTCTACAGTTGGGTTAAATCTTAGGATCTACCTCTACATATTCTCCTAGTTATTATGTCTACAGCCAAAGTATGTCTCCATATAGGTGTTTGAGAGTGTGTGCCAAGTAGCCTACTTTGCATACATTTCCATTTGATTTGTAGCATCCATTTGGGATGAAATTTGTTTCATTTGAAAGCTCTTTTGGTCTACTTTTAGTGATCAAACGATCTCTGGAAATCTCATCACCATCTCAGAGACATAACTAGAGCTTGAGAAAAGTGTCTATTTGAGTTTATCCTATGAGGCTACACTACACTTCTAGTTGCATAGGGAGATGCCAAATCTCCCAACAATGGGATCAAAGCATCTTGAAGTTTTTCAAGGGCATCCATCTTAAGATCTCAAGCTGAACATGTGATGATCGAGGATGACACATATCACTTTTCTGTTTTTGTGAAGTGTATAGTGGTCACACTAGTATATGTTAGGGATACTTTAGTGTGCTTTACTAGATTTATCTACCTAGAGTGATGGCACATTTTTGGGATGAAATTTGTTTCATTTGAAAGCTCTTTTGGTCTACTTTTAGTGATCAAACGATCTCTGGAAATCTCATCACCATCTCAGAGACATAACTAGAGCTTGAGAAAAGTGTCTATTTGAGTTTATCCTATGAGGCTACACTACACTTCTAGTTGCATAGGGAGATGCCAAATCTCCCAAAAATGGGATCAAAGCATCTTGAAGTTTTTCAAGGGCATCCATGTTAAGATCTCAAGCTCAACATGTGATGATCGAGGATGACACATATCACTTTTCTGTTTTTGTGAAACGTATAGTGGTCACACTAGTATATGTTAGGGATACTTTAGTGTGCTTTACTAGATTTATCTACCTAGAGTGATGGCACATTTTTTTCTTGCTAGCTCACTCATTGAGAGACAATTGAATTTTCCTAATGTATTGTTCTTTATATATTTCACTAATTGTATTATTGTATTAGGTTATTCTTGTATATTCTTTTTATGTAATAGAAGAAGAACAAGGTCAGACTTCCTTGCCTCAATCTATGTATGCTCCTCTCTTTGTTTGTGAGAGAGCTCTCTTCCTTATCTTCTTTCTTTTGACATAGTATTAGAGCCAGTGTGGCTGTAGAGAGCTCGTGGAGAAGGATGACAATGAAGAGTATATAAGAAGTCATGGAGAACATGCACATTACAAATGATCTCATATTGTTACAAAATTTGGTGTGAAGTTAGAAGGCATCAAAATATTTTCAAGAAATATCCATTTAGGAGCACTCCTTTTGCTTAGATTTAAGGTTCCAAGCCATATCGACCTCCATTTTGAGTTTGCAAGGTGGGGCCCCATAGAAAAACTAGGTCAATTGCTAATATTGTAACTTGCATTCTATTTGGAATCTCTCAAATATTTTGGATCCAAAATTTCAAGAAATTCCATGCACTATTGATACATGAAAACTATGTCTTTCTGAGAGTGAATTGTCAAGTCAATGTGATAGGGTTCAAGTAGAAGTACTACTTCTAGTGTTTTTGTAGTATTGTATAGTGTTGTAGAAACGGAAAATCCTGATGGAATGAGTGAACTTATGATTGACAAGCTGGACAAGAACAACTTTCATGCTTGGAGATTCAAAATGAAGAATTTCTTGATGGAAAAGTCTATTAGAAGTACATCAAAGGAGAGAATGAAAATGATCCTTAGTTACTAGAGAGGAACCAGACTCTAGATCAATTAAGAGCATATGAAGATTGGTCCAACATCATACGATGAATACAAAGTCTCTTGATCTTTGAAAATCAAATGGTAATGTTTGAAATGTTGATCCAGGTTCCTCAAATCACATGAACAACCATGAAGAATGGTTTAGTAGTTTGTTGTAATTGTTTGTTCTTGGATTTGTTGAAACAGGCAATGATACATCACATCCTATCGAACATACAAGAAACATCGCACTATCCATGAAGGATGGAAAGGTAAAACATCTTTTTGATGTACTACATGTTCCAAATATAACAGAGATTCTGGTTTTTGTTGGACAAATGGTTGATCAGAGATTACATGTGAGGTTCAATGTTGATGGTTTATATGTAGAAGAGTACAAATATCATACATCAATGGTTGCACTAAATTCTGCATCCTTCTAGATTGTCTTGATCCTAGGTCACTTATGCTTGTTGTATCATCTGCATATGTGTTTCTTACTCCTAGAGTCTTCCTAGAGGGAAATCCAAGTTCCTCATCAAGGCTCTTTTTTGAGCTCCTTAAATCTCGATCAATGTCTTCAAAAACTATATATGTTTTATTACTAGCAAAAACCTTCTCTTTACCTTTCTTGGATGTAGTTGATGAATTTGATGGATGGAAATTTCCACGCAATCTTCCACTCCATGGGTTTGAGTTGAAACTATTGCTTGGAAACATATTAGGTCCACTTAGAACTCAAGATTCTACATGCATTTTCAACATTTCCTTTTACATTTGAGTTAAGATTAAGTCCTTATTTGACATCTTCAGAGAAGCTTGACATTTTACCAAACACTACATCTCTACTTACCTTCACCTATTGTTTGAGTGGGTTGTAGTATTTATATCCCTTTTGCTCAATGGAATACCCAATGAAGATACTTTTTTTTTTTGCTTTTGGATCAAGTTTTCTCCTCAACTCATCAGAAACATGTATATATGCAATACAATCAAATATTTTCATATGTGATAAGTTTGGCTTTCTACCTGTAAAATTTTCTTTTGGTGTAACTTGATGTACAATAGTAGTTTGAGTTTTGTTCATGATGTATACAACAATATGCACAACTTCTACCCAATAACAATGAGGCATATTTTTCTCAGCCATCAAGGCTCTTGCCATTTCTACAATATTTCTATTTTTGCATTCAACAACCCCATTTTGTTGTGATGTGTACCTGCATGAAAAATTCCTTCAAATCTCATGACTTGTTCGAAAACTATTGAACTCATTTGAATGCTCCTCCATCAGATCTTAGTGTTTGAATATGCTTCCCTATCTGTTTTGAAATTAAACACCTCACTCATCTCTTTAATGAACTATAACCATACCTTTTGTGTATGTTCATCAATGAAAGTGACATAGAACTTGTCACCTCCCATAGACATAGTCTTTGCAGGACCCAAAACATCTGTGTGTACTATTTCTAGCACATTCTCGCTAACATGTTTGTCATGCGCAAATGATGCCCTTGATTTGTTACCAAATTGACATGGTTCACATACCTTTTGCATCTCGACAACCTTGAAATCTGGTAATCCATTGGCAAGATCCTTTGACTGCATCAATTTCAGCCTCCACAAATTTGCATGTCCAATTCATTTTTGCCGATTCTCTATATTAGCAATAACACTTGCACCTTTTGCAAACACGGCTGCATTCATTTCAAGAATTTTCACATTCAAAGTAAACATCCTACCAACTTTATTCCCTTTGGTGACAAACCTTCAATTGGAAGTACATCAAAGGAGAGAATGAAAATTCTCGGTAGGTACTAGAGAGGAATCGAACTGTGGACCAGCTAAGAGCATATGAAGAATGGAATCAAGAAGCACGAAAGGTATTGTATTGGCTATCTGTCAGCATACAAGATAGCATGACTGTGCACATATAGGATGCCAAGACTCCGAAAGAAGCTTGGAACAGTTTGGTCAGATTGTATAAGACCAATATAAAGGCATGGAAATTGCAACTCAAGAAGGAGCTACATACACTAGAGAAAAATGGCATTTTGGTAAGTGACTACACCTTGAAAATCAAAAGCATATGTGAGTTGCATCTATTGGCATGAATGTGGATGATGATGATGATAAGGTGAAAGTTTGTCTTTGTGGTTTAGGAGCTACACATAAGCAGTTCTAAACTTCTATACAAACTAGGGAAAATATTTTGAATTTTGTTGATCTAGTGTCCATGTTGATTATTGAAGAAACGAACCTTCGTGAGGATTCAAATTCCTAAGGAAAACCTAGTTCTAAGCAAGTATTCTACTTTGGCAGAGGAAGAGGCAGAGATAGAGGTTTTGAAAGTGAAAGAGGAAACAATAACCAAGACCAAGTTCAACATCATAATCATGCAAGAGGTAGATGACAATATTGAGTCACAGGGAGCCAAAGAGGCTACAAAAATTTCCAAAGAAATGATTCAAGTAATGATAGCAAAGGATGTTGGAATTGTGGTAAACTTGGACACTTTGAACATGATTGGAGATTGAAGAATCAAAATAACAGAAGGCAACAAAACAACTATGCATCCACAAGTGCATATGATTTTGAGAAGTTGTTCATAGTTAACATCATATGATGAATATGATGTCTATTGACATTTTTCAATCAAATGGTAATGTTTGGATTTGGTTTTTGTTGGTCAAATAGTTGACCAAGGACTACAAGTCAGGTTCAATGCTAATGGGCTATATGTAGAAGAGTACAAATAGGATGGACAATTGATTGCCAAAGGAAACAAAGTGGGTAGGATGTTTAGGTCAAATGTGAAAATTCCTAAAATGAATGCATCCATATTTGCAAAAGGTGAAGGAGTTATTGCTAGAACTGGCACAAAAGAATTGGACATGCAAACTTGTAGAGGCTGAAATTGATGTAGTCAAAGGATATTGTCAATGTACTACCAAATTTCAAAGTTGTAGAAATGCAAAAATTATGTGCATAATGTCAATTTGGTAAATAGTCAAGAGCATCATTTCTGCATGACAAGCATGTTAGTGAGAATGTGTTGGAAATAGTACATACAGATGTTTTGGGTCTTGCAAAGACCACATCTATGGGTAGTTTTAGGTTTTATGTCACTTTCATTGATGATCATACATTGAAAGTATAGGTATATTTCATGAAAGAGAAGAGTGAGGTCTTCACTCACTTCTAGAATTTTAAAGATATGGTGGAAAAGTAGACATGGAAGCATATTCAGACATTAATATTAGATGGAGGAGGTGAATATATATCAAATGAGTCCAACAAATTTCTAAAAAGTCATGGAATTCAACATCAATTTTCATGCAGGTACACACCACAATAGAATGGTGTTTCTAAACACAAAAGTAGACATATTGTAGAAATAGCAAGAGCCTTGACGGATAAGACAAATATGACTCATTGTTATTGGGCAGAACCTATGCAAACTATTGTATACATTATGAAGAGAACTCCGACTACTGCTATACATCAAGTTACACCTATTGATATATTTGTTGAAGATAAATGTACAAGCTCATTTTCATATGAGCCATGCTTGGATAAATTTACCAAATATAAAGATAAAGGAAAATTAGAGGAAAAAAGGAAAAAATAATAAAAGAAAAAGTCTAGTCAAAACTTCATAATGAGTAAGAGATACAATATCTTGCCTTGTAGTTAGTAGCATGTAGTGGAGAAAGTGGTGAGTTAAGAAGGAGGCACAAACTTCTTCGCATGCTCATTGGTTATAAAAGTGAAGTGGGAGCACATTCAAAACAAGGAGAGAAAGAGGCAAGAGCTCCCAGTAGTCGGATCTAGCCATTTTGTCATTTTGGTTTTCCCTTAGACTCCTTCAAGCCGCACATCAATTTGTACACAGCTCTGTTGCAGAGCTCATATCTCAGTGCATATGTAACCCTTTTGTGCGTTTAAACATTCATTGGAAAGCTTATCACGTGCACTTTTTGTGTATCAAATATATCTTTGAAAGCTTATGTAGTTTGTGAGATATCAATGAAAGAGTGAAGTCCAGTTTTTCAGTATACCTGTGTAGATAGGTAGTCTATTTTGGTCGGTTCAGTTTCCCAAACAAAACATATCAAAATTGCATGATTTTTGTCTTGTTGGAAAGCTCTTGGCATCTACTTTCACTATCTCAAATATCTCATTCAGATCATTCATACTCTATGAGATATCTGTCAGAGAGTAAAGTCCAGTTTTATAGTGTACTTATGTGTGCAGGTGGTCTATCTTGATGAGTTGAGTTTTGTTACACTTATGTGTTCCTTGAGTAGCTTTGATGTGAACCTTTTCCCTATACATGGGAACTTTTTACTCTAGTGTTGGCTAGAGGTTTTTTCCCCATGTTACCACATACTTGATACTCTCATATGTGGTGGTACTTTGTACTTAGGGATATTATTCAGCTCTTACTTCAATTGAGTTTATCGATCAATAGAGAGAGCTATTCCAGCCATCTTCTTCTCCGTGTGTCTTGCTGCATTTGTGCTCTTTGTGTGTGCTTCTCGTGTGTCTCTTGCACTTCTACACACACCCAACAGTGGTATCAGAGCAGGTTCATCTTCTTCTCAAGTTTTGGTTTTTCGCGTCGCGGTGCGCGCGCACTTTAACAGTGCAAATCGACTTCGAAGCATAGAACTGCAAATTTCAGCAGCCCAGAAACATTTCCACCAGGTGTGCTCGGGTTTTACCCCCATTTCGAAGCCATTCGTGCAGTCAGAATCGCCATCAGAGTGACGGTTTGTGAGCTGAAATTTCAGCACTCATTTTAGTTTTTGTCGAAGTGAAGATTTTGTCACATTCTTGTTCCGTAGTGGAATGGCGGGCAGCAATGACTTGTTTGGCATGCTTCAAGCTGAAGATAAGCTTGATGGGACCAACTATCCGATGTGGTCTTACATGATGAAGCACGTTCTTGTTGCAAAACAACTTTGGAACATAGTGGCAAATGTAGATCGAAGACCGAAAGGTGCTTCTACTTCATAATCTACTGTCACAGATGGAGCTTCTTCTTTGAGTAGAGTGGTTTCTCCTTCTCCACCTACACAAGAGCAACTTAGATGGGATGGAAAAGATGCTCAAGCTCATGCTTTGATTGCGCTTTCAATGAAGCATCATATAGTTCCACACATTTGGTCATGTTCTACATCACGACATGCATGGGACACTCTTGCTTCTTTGTATGCCGTGCGTAATGAAGCACGTGTTGCATACTTGAGGAAGAAACTTGAGGATGTATGTATGGCTGAAAATGAGTCAGTGGATGTGTATGTGACACGCATCAAGGACTTGAAAGAGCAATTGGCAAACATAGATGAGATCATTCCGGATGCATCACTCATTTCTACATTGTTGAAAGGATTACCGGAATCTTTTCAAAGCTTTGCTACTACACTCCGTTTGGTTGCAAAAGGAAATCCTAATATGTATGCATTTGATGAGGTTGTGTCTCTTCTTTTGCAAGAAGAGCAATCTAGAGTGAATAGGAGTGGTTTGATTGAGGGAACGCAAGCACTTGCTATCTCACAAAAGGGAAAAAGCAAGTATGGTTCAGCTTTTGGTTCATCAAAACCAAAGCCTCAAGCTTCCTCTTCCACTCATTCCTCTAATGATGGTGATTTGCAAAAGAAGAAGAGATGCAAATATTGCCGGAAGGCTGGTCATACTATTGATGAGTGTAGAAAGCTTGCTAAACGCAATGAAAAGAAGAAGGAATCAGGCATGTCTATTGCTGAAAATTCAGCAAATGCATAGAATGATGAAGCTAACATGGCTCAAGATTTTTGGGCATGTGTTGTTACATGTCATTATGATGCTTCTTTACATTCTAAATGTATGGTTGTGAGTGAGGCTGATTCAGATTGGTTCTTTGATAGTGGTGCTTCAAAGCACATAACATCATGCAAAAGATTTTTTGCCTCTTTGAAAGATGCACCTAAAGGAGGACATGTGGTGTGTGCAAACAATGCCTCTTATCCTATCATTGGAGTAGGAGAAATTGAGATTACGGCTGCAAATGGAAGTGTGATTCTCTTGAAAAATGTATTGTATGTGCTCGGTATCAAGAAGAACTTAATTTCAGTTCTGTTGATTGCCAAAGCTGGACTTCATGTACACTTTGTTGATGATAAGTGTATGGTTCATGATTTCAGCAATGGCGATGTTATCGTGATGTCCGATACATTATGTAATGGTTTGTATCGCATGGATACATACAAGAGGGCTACCTCGAATGCCTTAGTTGCTCATACTTCTTCCATGGCTGAAATGGAGCTTTGGCATGCTCGTTTTGGTCATTTAAACTTCAATAGTTTGCTCTACTTGCAAAAGAAGGACATGGTTATTGGCTTGCCTACACTTGAATCCATTGAAAAGCATGCATGTGAAGGTTGCATTCTTGGAAAAATGCATCGTGCTTCTTTTCCAAAAGATAGTCACACACACACACTACAAGAAAATTGCAACTTGTTCATAGTGATGTATGTGGTCCGGTCAAGACTCCATCTTTTGGGAAGCATGTATATTTTGTTACCTTCATTGATGATGCTACTCGCCATACATGGGTGTATCCTATGAAAGCAAAGAATGAGGTATTTTCTTGCTTCAAAGCATTTTTAGCTATGGTTGAAAATTTTTCTTCACAAAAGCTTTTGATGCTACGCACGGATCGTGGTGGCGAATACATGTCACATGAGTTTAATGCTTTTCTTTGTGAAAGAGGTATTTCACACCAATGTACGGTGCCATATACACCTCAACAAAATGGTGTTGCCGAGCGTAAAAATAGAACTCTACTTGAAATGGCACGATGTATGGTTAAAGGAAAGCATCTTCCTCATAGCGGTCATGTGTGCAAATTATGTGTTGAATCGCTGCCCTACAAAAGCATTGAGAGTCATCACTCCTTATGAGGCTTGGAATGGTCATAAGCCTATGGTTAGTCATATGAGTGTGTTTGGTTGTTTGGCATATGCTCTTGTGCCATCACAACAACGTCACAAACTTGATGACAAGGCAAAGAAATGTATATTTGTTGGTTATAGTGCTGAAAGTAAGGGATATTGGTTGTACCCTCCATTGATGAACACAATTATTGTGAGTCGAGATATGGTATTTGCTAAAAATTCAGTTTTCCCTCTACTTGAATGCAAAAAATTGCCAACAGTTAGCTCACAAGATGTGTTCGATACACTCATGCCTTTGTTCCAAATACCAAAGCTAGGAAACTTCAACTCAAGAATGAGTTGAACACAATCAAGAAAAGTTCGAGTCAATCCATAGCTGAATATACTTTGAAGATTAAGGAGCTAAGCGATGCTTTAGCTTCTATTGGCACAACGGTTGAAGACGAAGATCTTGTGTGTTATACTCTCAATGGCTTGAGAGAAGATGACAGATGGAAGCCTTTTATAACTTCCATTAACTTGAAAGATGTATATCCAGGTTTTGAACAACTAATCCCTCATCTTGTCACAGAAGAGCTTAGCTTTGGTGGTCCCAAAGGAAAGGACAACCACAACCAAATGTTATATGCAGGTCGAGGCAAAGGAAGAAACTCAAGAGGAGGCTCAAGAGGAAAAGGAAGAGGTCACAACCACTCCAACTACAATCAAAACAATTCAGAAGACAACAAGGATGCATCAAATGCCAACACACAAGGAAGAGGTCAAGGTATAAGTAGAGGAAGAGGCCGAAGCTCCTACATTTCTCATAAAAGTATAACATGCTATCATTGTGGTAAAGTAGGACACTATGCTAGTGATTGTTGGCTGAAGAATGGAAGACCAAATGGAGGCAATCAAAGGAACCAAAGCAACTATGCAAGCACCTCAAGTGAAGGAAGCAAGGACACACTACTTGCAATGAGACATGAGTATAGAAGCTCTTGTGAAGATGACAAAAAATGGTACATTGATTCAGGTTGTAGTAACCATATGTCATGCCAAGGAAGTTTGTTCACTAATCTACAGGTACCAAGTGGAAAAGGATGTGTTGAAACAGGTGATGATACTCAACACATGATTGAACATATTGGAGATATAAGGCTTGGAGATACAAGTAGATCAAAGGTACTATCTAATGTTCTTCATGTTCCTACAATTTCAAAGAACTTGATTTCAGTAGGACAAATGGTAGAGAAGGGTTATCATGTCATATTCAATGAGAATGGGTGCTTCATAAAGAATCCAAAGGAAGGCTTCAAGGTCATTGCTCAACGTAGAAGAGAAGGAAGGATGTTCACTTTGGATGTCCAACATCCACATGGAAAGGTCATGTACATTCAATGTGGGAACAAGAAGATTTCAGAGCTGGACTTATGACACAAAAGAATAGGATACATCAACATTCCAAAGCTGAAGGACATGAGCAAACATGAAGTGGTAAGAGGTCTTCCAAAATTTAATAGCATTGGACTACATGAGTTATGTGAAGCTTGTCAACTATGAAAGCAAACGAGGTAGCCATTCAAGAGGAGCAATTATGTGGCTCCAAATGTCTTGGACTTCATACATACGGATGTATGGGGACCAACCCAAGAGGCATCAATGGCTGGTAATAGATTTTTTGTCACCTTCATTGATGATCACTCAAGAAAGGTATGGTTGTTTTGTATGAAGCAAAAATCAGAGGTGTTTTCTATATTCAAAAGATTCAAAGTTGAAGTTGAAAAGGAAACAGGAAGGTCTATCAAAACCTTAAGGTCCAATGGTGGAGGAGAATACATCTCCAAAGAATTTTCAGATTTTCTACAAGGGAATGGGATCAAAAGGAAATTCACTTGTAGGTATACACCACAACAAAATGGAGTAGCTAAGAGGAAAAATAGGCAAATTGTTGAAATTGCAAGATGCATGCTCAACGAGATGAAGGTACCATTGTACTATTGGGCTGAAGCTACCACAACCGCCATTTACTTGATGAATAGGTGCACAACATTGGGAATACATCACTTGACTCTAGAAGAGGTATATTCCGGTAAGAAACCTGATCTTACACACCTCAAAGTGTTTGGATGTGTATGCTTTGTTCACATTCCACAAGAAGTTAGAACAAAGATGGAACCAAGGTCAGAAAAATGCATTTTCATCAGCTACTCGATGGAGCAAAAAGGATACAAGTGCTACAACCCTAGAACAAAGGAATTAAGAGTCTCGCGAGATGTGGTCTTTGATGAACTAAGACCATGGTATGAAGATAAAGGAAAGGAAAAGGTTCTTGAAGAAGATTGTGATGATTATGCAAGAACAAATCAAAGGGAAGCTCAACAATCAAGCACAAAGGCTTCAGGTCCAGGGGCATCTACATCAAATGAAGAATGTTCAACATGGAGGGAGAGTCATTCTTTGTCTCCAAATTCAGCTCATAGTAGAGCCAAAGAGGCAAGTGCTACTCCAAACAGTGAGGTAGATGCAAGTGAAGAAGAATATGAAGAGGTAATCACTCCGATGGTAAAGCTAAATAGGTTAAAGAAGCAACTCTCTAAAGGCAATGAAAGAAGATCTTCAAGGACAAGGTATCCAACTCAAAGGTTGAGTTATGATAGTTTTATGGCGACACATTTTGCATACATGATGCAGGTTATCAAAGACAAAGAGCCTGAGACATATGAAGAGGCTTGCACACAAAAGGAATGGAAGCAAGCTATGAAAGAGAAGATCAAAGCTCTCAAAGATAATCACACATGGGAGCTAGTGCCAAAGAAAGAAGGTATGAAGATTGTTCCAAAAAAATGGGTGTTTAAAGTAAAGAGGAATGATGATGGTTCACTAGCTAGATATAAAGCTAGATTAGTTGCCAAAGGATTTAAACAAACACAAGGCATAGATTATGATGAAGTTTTCAGCCCCGTTGCAAAGATGGGAACTGTCAGAACCTTAACAGCAATTGGTGCTTCAAGGAGATGGCCATTATATCAACTCGACATCAAAAATGTCTTTCTCAATGGAGAACTACAACAAGAGGTATACATGAGTCAACCGGTTGGATTTGAAGATGAAAACCATCCAGATTTTGTTTGCAGGTTGAAGAAGGCACTTTATGGCTTGAAGCAAGCACCAAGAGCATGGAATCAGAGATTGGTAGAGTATCTAACTAAGTGTGGATACAACCCAAGTAGTGCAGATCCTTTGTTGTACATGAAGAAGGAAGAAAATAGAGAGGTATATATTTGCATATATGTCGATGATCTCATCATAATAGGAAACAATGTTACAGGGATTAAAGATATGAAAAGGAATCTTGGTAAGGAGTTTAAAATTTCAGATCTTGGGGAGCTGAAATATTTTTTAGGAATTGAAGTTGTTTATGGAAAGAGTGGCATCTACTTGATGCAAAGGAAGTACTTGTTGGATGTTCTTTTCAGATTTGGAATGAGTGAATGCAAACCACTCACTCAACCCATGGACACAAATACAAAGATTTGTTCAAATGATGGAGAACCATTGGAAGATGTTACGACATACAGAAGCATTGTAGGATCATTGATCTATGCAAACATTACAAGACCTGATTTGTCTTATGTTGTTGGTGTACTTTCTCAGTTTATGCAAGCCCCGACAAGTGAACACTTAAATTCAGCCAAGAGAGTGTTGAGATACATAAAGCATATAGTTAATCATGCTTTGTTTTACAAGTTTGATGAAGAATTGCAGGTCAAAGGCTTTAGCGATGCTGATTGGGCAGGTTCAAAGGAAGATAGGAGATCAACATCAGGTTATGTATTCATGATAGGAAGCAAACCTATCACATGGAGCTCAAAGAAACAACCTACTGTTGCACTTTCATCCATGGAGGCTGAATATAGAGGATTAGCTTTTACCTCTGTCGGAGAGTAAAGTCTAGTTTTATAGTGTACTTATGTGTGCAGGTGGTCTATCTTGATGAGTTGGGTTTCCTGATCAAAACTCATCCAAATTACTTGAGTTTTAGCTTGTTGGAAAGCTATTTGTGTCTACTTTCTCTGTACCAAATATCTTTCTCAAAGAATATATATTGAGAGAGCTATCAGTCCGAGAGTAAAGCTCAATTCTTCAGCATACCTATGTGGACAGGTAGTTCATCTTTGATAGTTATGTTTCCTAATCAAAACTTGTCCAAATTAAGTCATTTATAGCTTGTTAGAAAGCTCTCTTTGTCTACTTTGATTGACTAAAGCATCAAGTCCATTTGAGTTTTTGTGTTGAGAGCAACAAGATATCTAAGGTGCAGATGTTTGTCCAAGTGCTGGACATACAAGGGTTCACTACACACTTCCGTTGCGCATAGGAGAACTCATCAGGGCCGTCAGGGCAGTTTTTTCCCTCTTTAGGAGGTTGTTTTCCCATGGCTTTTACATATGCCTATAGCCCTAATGGGTTACTTATCTTTGTACATTCTAGTGCTAATATATTCAATATTATGTGTTGTGCTCCAAGATTCTCCTTCTTCCTTGTGCTATTCGCATGCTTCCACATACATCTAACTCCAACAATTGGTATCAAAGGAGGTCACTACTTCATCTAGGGCATCCTCGACACTCCTCCGATCAAAGTCTGAGAATCACATGAAATTTGGTGTGTGAGTACACATAGGTACAAGTTGTCTATTTGTAAAATTATTAGTATGTGTTGTGCAAGGAGGTTGACATACCTCACATTATTTAAATGCAATGATTTACAAGTTGTTGAATAAAGTAGAAAATCTATTATGTCTGTGCAAAGTTTTAGAAGTTGGGTCCTCGAATCTAAACAGAAATTGAAGTTTTGATAGATTGTGGTAGCCTGTTAACCTCCAAATTACCTCACAGAGTGCTATTTTGGTGCACACAGCTAAATGTAATTACCTCTTAATTGGATCCTATCTTGGCTATGTATTACCCACTTCGATGAGAGATTTGGATATTATGACTAGTCTTATATTGATGAGCCTGTTTACCTTTCATCACGGATGTAATGTTCCCTTGTGCTCCATTATCTATGGACCTTTGGACAATGTAAAATTGAGGCCCTCATTTTACACCAGTTTGTAAGCCTTAGAAGCCACGTGCCTTCTTGACTTTTCCAATTGAAGCACATGGTAAAAATCTATTGCATGTAATGAAAAGAGAAAAATGAGGGATCAGTCAGGAGCGTATGGGGGGGTATTGGGCATTCTCCATGCATCATGGGAGGCTCTTTTTTGAAAAAAGGGGGGGCTTCATTACGCTTCTTCGACGGGGGGGACCCCGAGGGGGGGGTGTGTTGGTTTCTACAGGCACGCAGGGGGGGGGGGGGGGCAGGCCATCCCTCTTGTGGAGAAGAGGAACCAGGAGAAGAGGAGGGCCAGTTTAGCAAGCATTATGGTTTTTTTTGCATTTGCAGGTGTTGACAAAGAGGCAAGAAAGAAGGGAATTGAGTGAGGTAATCTTAAATGGTCGGCACAACAAATTGATCAGGTGTAGCGAAGTTGTTCATTCTTGGGATATAAGGAGGCGGAGAAAACGAGGACCTCCAAAATTACCCAAAGTGTACTAGGAGCTGGCATAGTTGAAGTCTTTGAGGCGAACGTTGAGAATAAGGTGCTACCATGTATTCGTCTCTCAAAACCTTTTGATCCAAAGGCATTCGTCAGCAGAGACAACTGTGGAAATTTAGATCAGACAGAACCTGATCGAAGTACAAGAGGTAGGAAACGTGGGCAAATAACAGAGCAGGTTGCTAAGCTCTCCATAAATTGTCAAATATATGATATTATCAAACAAGGTGGCACAAAGGGAGTACCAGTGATAGAGATCTTTACAAGCCTTGGAGTCAATAATAGAAAGAACTATTATCATCTATCGGATATGATACCTAAGCATGGTTTGCATTCGAAATTTGAAAATCACAAGAGGTCCCCACAGTATCGTGTTTGTATTCCTGCAGAGATAGATTATGTTGCATAAGATTTGAAGGATGGGAAAGAAATTTGAGACAGCAAACTAAAGGAAACATGCAATGTCTCATCTAAGGTCAATGTTGTGCCAGAGAGCTCAACAACTGAATGCTTGGAGAAGCCTTCAAAAGTAGCCTCGATTAATGAAGACTTTACATCAGGAGATGGACACAATACAGGAGATGAAAGATCACCTGCTCTTGGCATGGAGATGGTTCCATACTCGGAATTGAGAACCCAGAAACAAATAAACAGATTATAGTGTCAGGAATTAGCACTCAGGTTGCAGCTCCAGTTGTATGCATAACTGATGTTAGCCCTATTGCCCTTTCTGTGTCCAACCAAAGGACTGTAGCATTGTCATTGGCACATACACAAAGAGAAATTTGGATTATGGAAAGACTGGAGAGAGAGCGTTTTGTTCTTCGGAGGGAATTACACAAATGGTTGGAAGGACTCAAGTGCAGAACTAACTCTATCTTAGATAGAAAGACAGTCATTCGTAATTTGCAACAATTGCAAAGGCAAGGCCACTGTAAATGTATATTAGTTAGTCTTCTTGGTATTTCAAACTATGGACAAATGCGTACTGTTGATGTGGTACTATTGCCTTCAGTTGAGGTTGGTCCAGAGCTCCTTTCAGAAATATATGAACGGCAAAGGGCATTTGATCTGCAGAGTCGCACACAAGGCATGTTTCGCAGAAAAAAAAAACAAAAGCTGATGGACAGGTTCCTATCGTGAGTGGAGTGATGAGGATGCCAAAAGCAGAGTATCCTTGTGGTGAATCGAGAGGATTGCAAAAACCTTGGATGTGGTTTGCTGTAATGTACAGTTTGTTGTTGCTTACATAATCAATCATGTCCTCATTGCTTGGAGTTGTAGTTGATTCGAACTTAGTATATTGTTGTTGGCCTTGAGTTCGAACTATTTGACTGATGTTCACGTATCAATTCAACTGTGGGTTATGTTAGTATCTGTTTGAGATTATCAGCAGATGATTAGGGCTCTCAGTCCATAATTATGTGAGGGCACAACACATATATATGCGCTAGTGGTATTGCTAGAGTTTTGTTTGGAATTTTTCTTTGAAAAATGAACGCCGGATTGAACTTGTCTTATCGCCAACATCTTAATTCTGAGTTGTTTTCAAGATATATTGAGCGTTATTTTTAGCATTCGAATGAGAACGTTAAAGACTCAAGTGGTGAATTGTATGGACATGAATCACTTTCTTTAAAAAAAATTCAAGGAGATGAATTGCAGAGATCATGGTCACATTGAAAAAAATGCACCTTGCATATACCAAAGAAGTTGTTTATTTCGCACATGCTGCCATACTTTCCACACAAGTTTGACATATAAAAAGAAGTTTTTTAAGTGCTGCACATTTGTTGACGCAGTCGGAAAGAAGATCTTGAGGCGTGCAGAGACAGAAAATGCTTAATGGAAGGAGATCATCAGCCTTTAAACAGTGCCCTTACTGCAGGTTTATGCCATTGCTGGGCCTAAACACAGATACAAACCGGACAGGGAATTACTGTCCAAAGAGTGTGTGAGAGTTTCACTCCAGTTACAACTAAAAGTCTTTTGGGATGTTATCATGAACACGTAGATCTAGGTCAAGTCCCTCGTAGATTGTTTGAGAAAGGATTTTCTCTCAAAATGCATCTCTGTGTATGGAGAACCATCTGTGGATGTGTGACATAGTTTGTCCATCCGTCATTCTTTGAGGATATGTTATGCAGCTACATGAATCGACTACTTTTTCGGGTCCCAACCTAACATTATTTCCTGATGAAGAAGTGATTACAACAATGAAATGAGTAGTGAAGTATACACTTGACCTTGGGCTATAGGACTCTTCATTTGACGATCGTATTGGGGATGCAAGCTCAGCACATCCTATCAAGGAGTGTTGTGGGATCGCCTGGTGCCCCACAGTGTGGCACAACTTGCGATCGAATCACAGAAAAGAAGATGATTTGGTGGTGTTGCAGCTATTGCTGGAAGTTATCATCATAGGGGTCATGGCAAAGACTTGAGTAGAAGATGAAGAAGAGGGGGAGGTAGGCAATAAGGGCTATGATGAAAATCGGACATTTGATCAATCCAAAGGTAATGATTATGGGAGCAGGTTGTCAGGTGCAAAACAGAGACAGAATACAGAGAAAGAAAAGGCAGCTAAAGAATCCTCCAAGTCAGCATGGATGGCTGCATACAACAAGGCTTTGGATCCATCATAAAGACCAAGAATTAAGGGCCTAACAGATAACAGATGTAAATGCTGAAGATTCAATTATATCTGGAGGAGATGAAGATGACGAGTCAAGGAGGTCTTTACAAAGGTCAAGGAAGGCAATATTGAAGTAACAATCCAAGAATGGAGTTGCAAGGCAAGTCTACAATCAATTGCATCTGTTTTGCTACAAGCAAGTAAGACAGAGAATCAGGATGGAGTTGGAGATGATGCAGTGAAGAAAGACAAAACTAGAGTTGTCTTTACATAGATCGAGGAATTTAGCCGCAATATTCAGCTTGATAAAGTCCTTTTCTAAAGTCTTGGGAAAAGAAATGTGTTTGATGAGGATGATGAGCTTAGGAAAGAGGAGAAGCCTCTTAAGGAAGATGGAGGTTGAATGGAAGTAAATGCTGAAACCAAGGATGAAAAAATGGAGGAGCACTAGGTTGAAGATGTGGGTAAAAGGTGTGGCGGGTGCACTACAGCTACTTACATGCGGAACCATTAAAAGAGAGTTGTTTGGGGGGTGGTTTCTTACATCCATTTTTACCTAAGAACATTATTTGTATGCTTGTTAATGGTAGACCATGGTGTGTGGTGATAAGAGTTAGGGTTAGTGAGTAGTGAGAATAGGTGAGTGGTGAAAATGTGTGTGGTGGGTTGGTGAACAAGGCAAAAAAGCCTTGGAGAATGTGTATGAAGGTGTGGGAATTGTAGCGTAGAGTAGAAGAAAGAAGAAGTGAGAAGGGTGAGAAGGAGAGGATGAGAAAGAACTCAAGTGTGGGGGACGGAGCAGGGAATGGTCTAGATTAACATCATACATTTCAATGTTTCTTGATAACTATGGTTCGCAGGAGCTCACCAGCCAAGTGTGGGGGGATATGTTAACCTCCAAATTACCTCACAGAATGCTATTTTGGTGCACACAGCTAAATGTAATTACCTCTTAATTGGATCCTATCTTGGCTATGTATTACCCACTTCGATGAGAGATTTGGATATTATGACTAGTCTTATATTGATGAGCATGTTTACCTTTCATCACGGATGTAATGTTCCCTTGTGCTCCATTATCTATGGACCTTTGGACAATGTAAAATCGAGGCCCTCATTTTACACCAGTTTGTAAGCCTTAGAAGCCACGTGCCTTCTTGACTTTTCCAATTGAAGCACATGGTAAAAATCTATTGCATTTAATGAAAAGAGAAAAATGAGGGATCTGTCAGGAGCGTATGGCGGGGTATTGGGCATTCTCTATGCATCATGGGAGGCTCTTTTTTGAAAAAAGGGGGGGCTTCATTACGCTTCTTTGACGGGGGGGACCCCGAGGAGGGGGTGTGTTGGTTTCTACAGGCACGCAGGGGGGGGGGGGTGTTAGCTCACAAAATGGTTGGTTTTATGCACTAATGTGGTCCTATTTGGCAGGAAAACATGTTTGATTTCAGGTCCTTGAAGAATGAATTTGATGATTGATGAGAAGCATGTGGAGATATTGATTGCAGGAGTGTGGAGAGAAGGGATTGAGCATGGAGGAGTTGTAGATGGAAAAGATGGTGGTAGAATTTTGGGTGCTTGGGAAGTTGACATGAGAGGAAGAAGAAATAAGAGAATTGCTTCTTGATTATGTTGGTCAACATTGTTGCTGGGGGCGCTCTCCAGCAAGGACATGAAGGATAGTAAAGGTTGACATGAAGGATAGTAAAGGTTGAGGATTGCAACTCATATATTGGCATGCTTGAGACATTTATTGAGGAAAGGGATGTGATTGATGACGTGGTAGATTCCTATTATAATGTGCAGTAAAAATCGGGCTCCATTGAAAAGGCGTTGGCATCATATTGTTATCCATTTCCTCAATAGCTGTCCAAATTTTGGTGTATACAATCTGGGATTGCAAAAATAAAGGCATCATTGAGTATGGTAGACGTAAACCTGCCAATCAAGGATTACATAAAAAAGGCGTCTAATTCATATCAAAAAGAACCATTATGGGTCATCCCCATGATGACAGCATAACGTAGGGTTTGACATTAGAAAAGAGGGGGGCACGCAAATTTCGAAAGAGAGAGAAGGATGATGCGAGGAGAAAGGAAGGAGGTTTTTCTGTCGCGTGGTTGAAGCATATAGCGAATCGTGCAGGAGCTGGCCAAAGGAGAGTTTTTTTTCGACTAGCCTTTGTGCGCAAGGGGCTTTCTATGGTGAGGGAAAGCAGTCCTGTCGTCATATGTAAAAGAAACGCATAGACTGGCTGTTGCAGAATCGGAGAATGAAGACGGCTTGCTAATTGATGTAGAAACCCACAGAAGACTATGAGATTCAAGAGGAAGGGATGCAATTAATTCATGTGTGCAGAGCCGGAAACTTGAGGCAATACTAAAGAATGAAATGGTAGGGCAGAGTACAACGTCGAAGCAGTTTAAAGGTCAGGATATTGTAATGAACAAATTTCTGTAAGTGGTTCCCAATTGATTGACCTGAAGTGTTATGGGCACTGAAGTTTGTTCTTCGTCTGCAATAATGTGCGCGTGAAGAATTATTAATGTGTTGTTAAGGTATCTTGTAAAACTGATGATATCTATATGCATCTTGCATAATTACTGCCTCTGTTCCGAGCTTTGCTTTGGATGCTCTGACATTTGATAACATGAAACTGTCGGTTAAAGGAATAATTCAGGAATAAGTGAAGATGAGCACTGCAATGGAAAGTAAACTGTATATCTACTTTGTCGAAATCTAATCAGGTTAGACTCGTAGAAGTGTTCTATATTTGAAATTTTTTTGGTTAAAACGTTGGTGTGTTCCAGGCAACAGTTCTGTCTTGGTTTATATATCATAAGAAAAAAGTGAAAGTTTTTTCGTGTGTTTTTTTCTTCTTCGGCTTCATAATTGTAAGGAACAGTGTAGGAGTGTAGGTGTAGAGAATGTTTACCGTAGAGATGTTCAGTAGTGAAACTTGATGAGTACAAGGGAGGAAAGACTATAACAGCGCAAATCAGAGCCTTCTCCTTCTTTTCTGCTGCTACTGGCTAGCTTTGTGTGGTTAGTTTGCTGATCACATAGTATTACTGTCCTTCAACATCCCAAGACCCTTGGTTATGGGTTGGGAAAAGTACTACCCATCCAATAAGGGACTAGGCAAATTAGCATCCATTTTCATCATCGTCATGCTGATTGGGGTCCAATTGTTCTATTGATGTAAAGCTACCATAGATGATTTTCATCACGGCCCTACAAGCTAACAACTGTGTTGAGTATTCCTTTGACATCATGGATTTCATATCTCCTCAGTGATCAAATGGTTGAACTGGAAGACTAGCTGAAAAGGAGGAATACCTGCTCTTAGAAGATAACGGGTTTAGGAAAGCTTGGAGGAATTAAGTATAACAATTACGAGGACCTTCACATGAACACACACACACAGAGAGTGAGAGGAGAGAGAGAAGTGAAGAGAGTAAGAGTGTGGGTGGGAATGCACAAGTGTGTACACTATGGGTGTGAGTAGGGAGGTAGATGAACTTGAAAGCGAGTAGTGAGACAAAGGATAGGATGCCACATGTGTGTATGTGGGTGAGTGAACCGAAGGAGTCAAGAGTAGGAAAGAGAAGAGGGAATGCGAATTAGTCAGAAAGAGAGTGCATGTGCGAGAAAAGGTTTGGGATACATTCAATTATGAGTTATTGACTTAAGCAAGAGGAATAAACCGATTCCGAGGGGTTTAAGCAAAATAAAGGCTTCCACAATCATATTTTCCTTGGACTTAGGAACCTATCATTTTGGTGCGTTAGCCGGGAATTTATGAGTTAGTACATATATAAAGGAAGGACTCCTCGAGGGATAATTATAGGCTCCAAGTGATCTAATTGGACCAATATCCGAGGGGTTTGAGCAAAATAAAACCTCGTACAATCACTTTTTCCTTGGTCTCCGAGACTATTCATTTTGGTGCGTCTGCCGGGAATAGCTTGGTATGTCTCTATAAGAGAGTGCCATAGGTTCGCCTAGCGCCACAGGTTGGCCGAGCTTGCGGACCCAAAGATCTAGTACATGAGCGAGGGGAGCTCATCGTCAGGAGCAACACAAACTCAAAGAGAGGAACGCGCTCAGAGAAGAGCCCTTGAAAGAGAAAGGAGAAGGTGGGAACCGCCAGGTGAGTGGACCTCGATTGGTTCGAAGAAATCAGCCAAAAACGTGTACTCCCGTAGGAGGGTCGCGAATCAAGTGCGAAAGTTTGAAGGAGGGATCCTGAGGCCACGTGCATTAAATTTCTGGGATCGAAGTGATATCGACATCACACCTCTGTTCGAAATGGCTCAACGGATTTCGGTTCACTTGGGGGACTTCACCAAGTTCTCAGGTACTTGGGACGAAGATCTGGATAGTTTTATCCAACTATTTGAGGTTACCTGTGAGGCCAATGACGTAGTTGACCAGGATCAAAGGTTGAGGATTTTTCCGGCTATTCTCCATGATGAGGCAGCCAATTGGTATGGGAATCTGACACCACAAGAGCGTGGAACTTATCAGATGCTCAAGGAAGCCTTCTTGGCAAAGTTTCGACGACAAGGCTTCCAAGACAGATTGGCCCAACAAATGGATTATTTGCGACAGGGAGTCAATGAGAGCATCGACAACTACATTCAAAGAATGGAAACGTTGGTAAGAAAGATGGACGTGAATGCCCCGAACGATGAGACATTGAAACGAAGATTCATTTCGGGATTAAGAGATACTACGGCACAGCAGCACATCAGTCTGACAAGACCTGCAACTTTAATGGATGCTAAGGAACAAGCGAGACTTTGGGAGGAAGTACAATTATGCCAACAAAGGAAGATGGAACTCTTATACGAGCCAATGGGAAGCCCAGGAAACATACCGATGAAAGATCCGGGCCAAGGAAGTCCTGCATTGACGACTCCAGCTTTTGTAGCTGCCACTAGTACGCCAATCGAGGTAAAACCTACGCTAACTGAAGAACGAATATTGGAGTTGGTCACGCAAGCTATAAAAGCTGCCACAATAACTCAGGAGACATACACAGCAAAACCAGAGGTCACAACAAACCCGAATCAAGTGTTTCGATCAAACACATGGTGTGGGAAGTGTCATGGTTACGGCCATTTGGCTTCAGAATGCCCTACAGTCTCGAGAGTATTCACAGATAGATCGCCACCTAGGATGCGTTGTACTTTTTGTGGAAGAACAAATCACACGGAGGATCGATGTTACAACAAGAGAGCCTATGAAGAGAGGACCATGAAATTAGGAGATACAAGAGAAAGACCTTACACGGGATTGCCCGCTCAAAGTGTACCACCTACATCTCGTTGGGAAAACAGACCGACTTATGGATATGGTGCTCAGGGTCAAGGAGGAGACTATCCAAAAGGAGTCGCGCGTGATCAAAGGAGAGATGGTCCAATCCAGTGCTGGAGATGTCATGGCTTTGGCCATACTCAGTCTAGATGTCCAAATGAAAAGAAGCTAATTGATTACACCCCACTATGTAGGTACTGTAGTGGAGAGGGCCACTTTGATGAAGATTTTCCAAAACGAAGAGCTGCCGCCGACAAAGAAAAAGGACCAATAAGGTCCTCGAATTATGTTGATACTCAGATGCATCCCACATCGAGAGCTCAAGAGCACGTTCCTACGATCGGAGTAGTGTTCAAGACACCGAACCCTCAAGAAGGCTCTAGCTCGTCAATGCACTTTGTGGATGCTTACGAGGCTAAGAAACCACACAAAGATCCTTTTGTGGCAGTAGTCACAAGAACTCAAGAGTATTCGAAGACGAACCAAGGAGGTCAAGGTGAAGAAGGGAGTCAAGAGAAGATCGCTCAGCGTGAAGAGGTAGAAAACCAAGTTGGAGGATTTGTTGAGCAACAAGAGTTTGAGGATGGGGAAGAGATTAAGATTCTCCCACCAGTGACCAAGGAGTTTGTGCCGGGCATAGCACCATTCCCTGAAAGATTGAAAGCTCCTAAGATTAGAAAGGAAAGACGAAGTTCGGAAGAAGTAGATATTGTAAAGTTGCTCGCTGACACGGAAGTCACGCTGGACATTGGTACATTGCTAAAATGTTCACCTCCTTATAGGAAACAATTCTACAACGAATATATTAAGAAGCCGAGGAAAGCTCGAGATAAAAATAGACAAGATATAGATGTCCAAGGAATCATTCAAAGTGTCACGACGTAAATTGATTCAAATGCTCCAGCTGTGACAGTCGAAATTAAAGGATATGCAGTCCCTGGTGCTCAATTAGATAGTGGAGCCGCAGTCAACCTTATGACTGAGTTCATGATGAAAGCTTTGGGCCTTAACCACATGGAAGAGACGCCGATGTCTTTGAGAATGGCGGATCAAACACAAGTGAAGCCTGCGGGTCTTTTGAAGAATGTAAGTACAGTTGTGGGTGGTCTAGAGTTTAAAGTTGATTATCTGATAGTAAGACCAAGGACCTCAGAGGCTACCTTCTCGATCCTACTTGGACGGCCATGGCTGGTGCAAGCCGAGTGTGTGCATGACTGGCGCACAGGTTTTATTTCAATAGGGTCAAAGTCTGATCGGATTCAAATACAAGTATCCCCACCCTCGAGCAACAAGAAGAAAGCAATAATAGTAGATGAGATGGAAAAGAAAGAAAAGGAGAAAGCAAGGCACGGGATTGCACGAGCTAGGTTTTCTTTGAACACGGACACCTACAAGAATCTGCTTCAAGACGGGTTCAACTTGCAGCTCTTTAAGAATCAAGACACGAAGATGGGAGAATATCAAAATCCATTGCTCTATAACGACGATTCCGACCAGGAGTTGCTGGGATGGTTGACACATACAAGTGAATTTGAGTGCTACATGTTGAGTATAGACGCAAGTAAAAACAAATCCACTCAATCCCTGGAGAAGGGAACTTCAAGAGAAGAGCTGAAACTAGAGTTAGCTCCGACGATGGAAGTGCAACAGTTGAGAGAAAAAGTTAGAATGCTAGAAGCAGAGATTCTAAAGAGAAGTCGAGAGTCGGAAAAAGAAGCGAAGAGTAGGACTAAAGCGTCGGAAGCCATTGCAAAAGCTGAACTTAAGAAATTGGGTGCGGCTGAAAAAGAACAAAACAATGATTTACTGGCCAACCATGCACGCGTGATCGGAGAGCACATTCCAATCACAGTGTCATCACGGAATAAGGAATATTCGCGAGAAGCTCAGTTGGAAAAATGGGAAGTCCTTCCAGAAAAGTTCTTGAGTGTAGGGTCAGAGCTACCAGATGGAGTACGAGATTGTATCAAAATGACACTCAAAAATTTCAGCAAGGCCTTTGCATGGTCATACAGTGATCTAAGAGGAATTGATCCCCGAATCTGCCAACATTATATAGACTTGGAAGAAGGCACACGACCAATATGTCAACGACTTAGGCAGACAAATCCAGTCTACTCGGAACTGATCAAGTTGGAATTGACTAAGTTATTGGAAGCGGGATTTATATATCCCATCGCATCGAGCGAGTGGGTATCACCAATTGTAGTTGTTCTGAAGAAAAATAAGAAGATCCGTATTTGCATAGATTATCGAAAGCTGAACGAGCGCACAAAGAAGGATCATTTCCCTTTGCCCTTTACTGATCAAATCTTGGACAGAGTGGCTGGCCATAAATTGTACTCATTTTTGGATGGTTTTAGTGGGTACAACCAGATCCAAATCCATGAAGAGGATCAATCAAAAACTACTTTCACGACAGAATGGGGTACGTACGCATATCGTGTGATGCCATTTGGATTATGCAATGCACCGGCCACATTCCAGAGAGCAATGATAGCTGCATATCAAGACTATTTGCAAGATTGGATGGAGATATTTCTCGATGACTTTGCGATCAGAGGCGACGATGAAAACATGATGGAGAGGATCGAAGCTATTTTAAAAAGAAGCATCGAAAAAGGCATCGCATTAAATCCTGAAAAGTGTACATTTGGAGTACGAAGAGGATTGCTTTTGGGACATGTTATTTCCGAAAAAGGAATCGCGATCGACGAGGATAAAGTGAAAAAGATCGGACAACTTCCACCTCCACAAAACTTGCGGCAACTCAAAGGATTCTTGGGCCATGCGAATTATTATCGACGTTTTATATTAAATTTTGCATCCATAGCGGCACCACTGACGAATCTTTAGAGGAAAGACCAACAGTACCAATGGACTGGAGAGTGTCAAGTTGCATTCGACTCGATCAAAGAAAGCTTGATAAATGCACCAATTTTGGTAGCACCCAACTGGACGAAAGAATTCCATGTACATACCGACGCTTCTCATACCGCGGTTGGAGCAGTACTATGCCAAGCCGATGACAAGAAGTTAGACCACCCTATTTATTACGCAAGTCGTAATTTGAATAGCACTGAGAGAAACTACATGACTACAGAAAAGGAATGTCTCTCGATGATATTTGCGGTGAACAAGTATCGGCATTACTTGATGGGAAAGCATTTCATTTTTTATGTGGATCATGAAGCCCTAAAGTACATCATTAATAAACCCAAGCTATCAGGGCGATTGATGAGGTGGATGCTACTTCTCCAAGAATTTCAATTCACAGTGGTAACCAAACCAAGCAAAGCACATATATTGGCTGACCATTTATCTCGAATTGTTAATGAAGAGCCAATCTCTGGTGTGCCCGACGATGCTCCTGATGGGCATCTATTCCACGTTGATGCTAAAGTACCTTGGTATGCCGACTTGGTGAATTTCTTGTGCACTACTAAATATCCGCCAGGAGCAAGCAAGAGAGAGAAGCAAAAACTGTTAGCATTGGCAAAGCACCATAGCATCATTGGTGGGCAACTCTATCGATATTTTGTTCATGAGAGCATTTATCGGAGGTGTCTCGAGGAAGAAGAAGCAAACCTAGTGTTGAGGGCTTTGCATGACGAACCTTGCGGTGGGCATTTTGCTGGTGGACTGACGGTAAGAAAGATTTTATTGGCTGGGTATTGGTGGTCAACGCTGTTCAAAGACTCTCACACATACTGTAAGAAATGTGACAGATGCCAACGAATGGGCAAACCCACATTAGCACATGCTGCTCCTCTTACGCCGGTGCTCGCGCTTAAGCCATTTGAGAAATGGGGAATTGATTTTGTGGGGCCTATTGATCCTCCCTCACGAAGAAGATCTAATAGGTATATCTTGGTCTGTACTGACTATGTTACCAAGTGGGTAGAAGCCAAAGCTCTGAAGACTGACCGAGCTGTTGATGTAGCTAAATTTTTGTACGAACAAATCATCACCCGATTCGGATGCCCATTGGAAATAGTAAGTGATAGAGGAACCCATTTTTTCAACGAATTAATCGAAGGATTAATGGAATTATGTAAGATCAAACATAGAAAAAGCACTCCATATTATCCGAGGGCAAATGGACAAGTGGAAGTCACCAACAAGGTGCTGGAGCAGATTCTGACAAAGACAGTAGCTGTACATAGGAGAGACTGGGATGAGAGACTTTTGGAAGCTTTGTGGGCATATCGAACATCCTACCGAGTGACAACTAAGAGCACTCTGTTCTCCCTAGTATACGGTGAGGAAGCCATCTTTCCCATCGAGAAAGAAGTGCCGACATTAAGAGTGGCTATCGAAGCCAGGATGGGAGAGGAAGAGTCATTGAAGGAAAGGTACATACAACTGGTCAAGCTGGAAGAAAAGAGACTCATCGCACAGCAAAGTCTGGAAGCTATTCAGAAGAGACGTAAGGAGAAGCATGACAGGAATCTCAAAACCTATGTGATTCAAGAAGGGGATTTGGTGCTAGTTTATGATAGTAAATATTATAAATTCCCGGGGAAGTTACAGACAAGATGGGCAGGACCGTTTAAGGTGGTGGAACTCAATTCCAATGGTTCCATGCAAATTCAAGATTTAGGAGAAGAATATGCTCCCGTGAAGGTTAACGCGCTTAGGGTTAAACCATATTTCAAGTGATATTAGGACGGAAGAAGCCAGATGAGATCTAAGCAGAAGGACATAGTAGACTCCTTGTACATACATGTATAGTTATATATATATATATATGCGCATATGCTAGTTATGATTTTTGTGTGTCATAAATATTATCCTGTGCTAGCTCAAGAATTTTGGACTTCTAATATTTTTGTGTTATGCAGAGACTGTTCGAAGCTAAGTAACAAAATGGCAGACCAAATAACGCAACTCTATTTGTACGAGCTAAGGATATATTTCTCGGACCAAACATTCGCCCGCATGGACATAGATGTCGATGACTTTGAGACGGAATACGATGTTGAGGAAGCGCATTGGCTGGTATGCTTTATAAACCAGGGTTTGGGTGTCGCATTTTACATTGAGTGTTTTGAGGAATACCTGACTCGACATGTAGGATGGGCGGGAGATCGATATTACTATTTCGATCCTTCGAGGGAAATGCCTAACGAGGAAAACAATATCACATGGGCTTGGGCAGATATGCTAACGATAGGAAGTGATGACGGAGCTCCTGAAGTTGAGCCTGACTCGCCCTAGGGAAGTTGTCGGGATGCGAGTACGATGTGAGATTGCATGAGATATCCCGGAGACTCGCATTCTAGGACACCTAAGGATAGGTATACGAGGGACTAAGGTATAGCCGGCTGTAGTGACCAAGTGAAAAGTCAAATCGATGAATACATATGTAGTGTCTGTAATTGAGAGAATGGAGTGAAGAGGTGGTTGATCTGTCAAAGGCTAGTGTGTGTATGTTTGCATGTATGTGTGGGAACAGTGGGAAAAGTCCCTTTCTTCCTCTTCCTAATTCTCAGGACTTGGGTGAACTAATTAACTATGAAAAAACGAAGAAAAGAAAAGAAAAAAAATATTGTGTTGCTGTGATCGTACCAATGCGCTATGGTGGGCTAGTAGGTGGGTGGATTTATCCTCGCCGGGTGGTTAGGACCACGAGTCGTAGCTAGTTTCGCCATAGGCTTGGGAGGTATATGTTTGTGTCTTAGCTACGCGCCATAACGGGTTGGTAGGTAGGTGGAGCCATCGTGGCTGGGTAGTCACGACCACGAGCCGTATCCAGCTTCGTTATGGGCTAGCTGATATATGTTATGTGTTATCATTGTGTGTTTGTGTATTGTGCACTGCATTGCATTGGTAGATGGGTGGAGTCAACCTGATCGGGTGGTCAGGTCCACGAATCGCATCTAGTGTCAATGTAGGCCAACGTGTGATTAAAATAAAATTGTCATATGAAGTTATTCCCCACTCCTGAGGGGGAGAGAGAGAGAGAGGAGAGGGCGATGATCGCCTGGAAGGGAACATTATTTTCTTGTGTGATTGGTATGTGTTGGCTTGCGACATGTCAGCTCACTTTGGATCAACATTCTTGAAGGCACGGAGACTCTATATGTACTTATGGATGAGGCTTTAGCGAGGTAATGCAACGGGTTTGCTTTACAACTTGTGTGCTCTATCCGAGGGTTTTCAAGAGTGTGGGACACTCCAAGGTGTTTTATACCGGTCTTGACTTGTACTCTAGTCTCGACGGCTTTTGTAGGACGTCGATGGGGATTCTTCGGAAGTGTCTACTCATGGAATAATTGTACATAGCGAATAGTAGGTGCAATAATGGGGTATGCATTTTGGGTATTTTTGCATGTCCTGTTGGATTCATTTCAGTTGTCGTTGTTCATTTCGGTATTTTCTTTTCTGTTTTCCGCAATGGTAGTTGCATGTGTAAAACATGGAAAGGTGTGCATGTGTTATCTTGGTTGAGACCATTTTTCATAATGGAATGTATGAGCAAATTGATGCATGGCTGAAATGGAATTGCATATATGTGCATGTTCGTGGATCATTTTGGAAGTGACTGATTTGTATGTATTCATGAGTGATTTTTTTGAGCACTAATAGCTTCGATGAGTGCAGGTTCAGTGGAAGTGACGGATCGATGAAAAGGTATGCAACCAAGTTATAAATTGACATGTTCATGGTTTTTTGGATTTTATTGCAGCATGCAATGGCTCGTCGAGGATGACTTCACCAATAAGAAGAGGGGAGTATGTTAGCTCACAAAATGGTTGGTTTTATGCACTAATGTGGTCCTATTTGGCAGGAAAACATGTTTGATTTCAGGTACTTGAAGAATGAATTTGATGATTGATGAGAAGCATGTGGAGATATTGATTGCAAGAGTGTGGAGAGAAGTGATTGAGCATGGGGGAGCTGTAGATGGAAAAGATGGTGGTAGAATTTTGGGTGCTTGGGAAGTTGACATGAGAGGAAGAAGAAATAAGAGAATTGCTTCTTGATTATGTTGGTCGACATTGTTGCTGGGGCGCTCTCCAGCAAGGACATGAAGGATAGTAAAGGTTGAGGATTGCAACTCATATATTGGCACGCTTGAGACATTTATTGAGGAAAGGGATGTGATTGATGACGTGGTAGATTCCTATTATAATGTGTAGTAAAAATCGGGCTCCATTGAAAAGGCGTTGGCATCATATTGTTATCCATTTCCTCAATAGCTGTCCAAATTTTGGTGTATACAATCTGGGATTGCAAAAATAAAGGCATCATTGAGTATGGTAGAGGTAAACCTGCCAATCAAGGATTACATCAAAAAGGCATCTGATTCATATAAAAAAGAACCATTATGGGTCATCCCCATGATGACAGCATAACGTAGGGTTTGACATTAGAAAAGAGGGGGGCACGCAAAGTTCGAAAGAGAGAGAAGGATGATGCGAGGAGAAAGGAAGGAGGTTTTTCTGTCGCGTGGTTGAAGCATATAGTGAATTGTGCAGGAGCTCGCCAAAGGAGAGTTTTTTTTCGACTAGCCTTTGTGTGCAAGGGGCTTTCTATGGCGAGGGAAAGCAGTCCTGTCGTCATATGTAAAAGAAACGCGTAGACTGGCTGTTGCAGAATCGGAGAATGAAGACGGCTTGCTGATTGATGTAGAAACCCACAGAAGACTATGAGATTCAAGAGGAAGGGATGCAATTAATTCATGTGTGCAGAGCCGGCAACTTGAGGCAATACTAAAGAATGAAATGGTAGGGCGGAGTACAACGTCGAAGCAGTTTAAAGGTCAGGATATTGTAATGAACAAATTTCTGTAAGTGGTTCCCAATTGATTGACCTGAAGTGTTATGGGCACTGAAGTTTGTTCTTCGTCTGCAATAATGTACGCGTGAAGAATTATTAATGTGTTGTTAAGGTATCTTGTAAAACTGATGATATCTATATGCATCTTGCATAATTATTGCCTCTGTTTCGAGCTTTGCTTTGGATGCTCTGACATTTGATAACATGAAACTGTCGGTTAAAGGAATAATTCAGGAATAAGTGAAGATGAGCACTGCAATGGAAAGTAAACTGTATATCTACTTTGTCGAAATCTAATCAGGTTAGACTCGTAGAAGTGTTCTATATTTGAAATTTTTTTGGTTAAAACGTTGGTGTGTTCCAGGCGACAGTTCTGTCTTGGTTTATATATCATAAGAAAAAAGTGAAAGTTTTTTCGTGTGTTTTTTTCTTCTTCGGCTTCATAATTGTAAGGAACAGTGTAGGAGTGTAGGTGTAGAGAATGTTTACCGTAGAGATGTTTAGTAGTGAAACTTGATGAGTACAAGGGAGGAAAGACTATAACAGCGCAAATCAGAGCCTTCTCCTTCTTTTCTGCTGCTACTGGCTAGCTTTGTGTGGTTCCTTCAACGTCCCAAGACCCTTGGTTATGGGTTGGGAAAAGTACTACCCATCCAATAAGGGACTAGGCAAATTAGCATCCATTTTCATCATCGTCATGCTGATTGGGGTCCAATTGTTCTATTGCTGTAAAGCTACCATAGATGATTTTCATCACGGCCCTACAAGCTAACAACTGTGTTGAGTATTCCTTTGACATCATGGATTTCATATCTCCTCAGTGATCAAATGGTTGAACTGGAAGACTAGCTGAAAAGGAGGAATACCTGCTCTTAGAAGATAACGGGTTTAGGAAAGCTTGGAGGAATTAAGTATAACAATTACGAGGACCTTCACATGAACACACACACAGAGAGAGTGAGAGGAGAGAGAGAAGTGAAGAGAGTAAGAGCGTGGGTGGGAATGCACAAGTGTGTACACTATGGGTGTGAGTAGGGAGGTAGATGAACTTGAAAGCGAGTAGTGAGACAAAGGATAGGATGCCACATGTGTGTATGTGGGTGAGTGAACCGAAGGAGTCAAGAGTAGGAAAGAGAAGAGGGAATGCGAATTAGTCAGAAAGAGAGTGCGTGTGCGAGAAAAGGTTTGGGATACATTCAATTATGACTTATTGACTTAAGCAAGAGGAATAAACCGATTCCGAGGGGTTTAAGAAAAATAAAGGCTTCCACAATCATCTTTTCCTTGGACTTAGGAACCTATCATTTTGGTGCGTTAGCCGAGAATTTATGAGTTAGTACATATATAAAGGAAGGACTCCTGGAGGGATAATTATAGGCTCCAAGTGATCTAATTGGACCAATATCCGAGGGGTTTGAACAAAATAAAACCTCGTACAATCACTTTTTCCTTGGTCTCCGAGACTATTCAGGGGGGGGGGCAAGCCATCCCTCTTGTGGAGAAGAGGAACCAGGAGAAGAGAAGGGCCGGTTTAGCAAGCATTATGGTTTTTTTTGCATGTGCAGGTGTTGACAAAGAGGCAAGAGAGAAGGGAATTGAGTGAGGTAATCTTAAATGGTCGACACACCAAATCGCTGAGGTCTAGCAAAGTTGTTCATTCTTAAGATATTAGGAGGCGGAGAAAACGAGGACCTCCAAAATTACCCAAAGTGTACTAGGAGCTGGCATAGTTGAAGTCTTTGAGGCGAACGTTGAGAATAAGGTGCTACCATGTATTCATCTCTCAAAACCTTTTGATCCAAAGGCATTCGTCAGCAGAGACAACTGTGGAAATTTAGATCAGTCAGAATCCGATCGAAGTACAAGAAGTAGGAAGCGTGGCCAAATAACAGAGCAGGCTGCTGAGCTCTCCATAAATCGTCAAATATATGATATTATCCAACAAGGTGGCACAGAGGGGGTACCAGTGATAGAGATCTTTACAAGCCTTGGACTCAATAATAGAAAGAACTATTATCATCTATCGGATATGATACCTAAGCATGGTTTGCATTTGAAAGTTGAAAATCACAAGAGTTCCACACAGTATCGTGTCTATATTCCTACAGAGATAGATTCTATATTCCTACAGAGATAGATTATGTTGCATAAGATTTGAAGGATGGGAAAGAAATTTGAGACAGCAAACTAAAGGAAACATGCAATGTCTCATCTGAGGTCAATGTTGTGCCAGAGAGCTCAACAACTGAATGCTTGGAGAAGCCTTCAAAAGTAGCCTCGATTAATGAACACTTTACATCAGGAGATGGACACAATACAGGAGATGAAAGATCACAAGCTCTTGGCATGGAGATGGTTCCATACTCGGAATTGAGAACCCAGAAACAAATGAACAGATTACAGTGTCAGGAATTAGCACTCAGGTTGCAGCTCCAGTTGTATGCATAACTGATGTTAGCCCTATTGCCCTTTCTGTGTCCAACCAAAGGACTGTAGCATTGTCATTGGCACATACACAGAGAGAAATTTGGATTATGGAAAGACTGGAGAGAGAGCGTTTTGTTCTTCGGAGGGAATTACACAAATGGTTGGAAGGACTCCAGTGCAGAACTAACTCGTTCTTAGACAGAAAGACAGTCATTCGTAATTTGCAACAATTGCAAAGGCAAGGCCGTTGTAAATGTATATTAGTTAGTCTTCCTAGTATTTCAAACTATGGACAAATGCGTACTGTTGATGTGGTACTATTGCCTTCAGTTGAGGTTGGTCCAGAGCTCCTTTCAGAAATATATGAACGGCAAAGGGCATTTGATCTGCAGAGTCGCACACAAGGCATGTTTCGCAGAAAAAAAAAACAAAAGCTGATGGACAGGGTCCTACCGTTAGTGGAGTGATGAGGATGCCAAAAGCAGAGTATCGTTGTGGAAAATTGAGAGGATTGCAAAAACCTTGGATGTGGTTTGTTGTAATGTACAGTCTGTTGTTGCTTACATAATCAATCATGTCCTCATTGCGTGGAGTTGTAGCTGATTCGAACTTAGTGTATTGTTGCTGGCCTTGAGTTCGAACTATTTGACTGATGTTCACGTATCAATTCAACTATGGGTTATGTTAGTATCTGTTTGAGATTATCAGCAGATGATTAGGGCTCTCAGTCCATAATTACGTGAGGGCACAACACATATATATGCGCTAGTGGTACTGCTAGAGTTTTGTTTGGAATTTTTCTTTGAAAAATGAACGCCGGATTGAACTTGTCTTATCGCCAACATCTTAATTCTGAGTTGTTTTCAAGATATATCGAGCGTTATTTTTAGCATTCGAATGAGAACGTTAAAGACTCATGAATCACTTTCTTTAAAAAAAAATCAAGGAGATGAATTGCAGAGATCATGGTCACATTGAAAAAAATGCACCTTGCGTATACCAAAGAAGTTGTTTATTTCGCACATGCTTCCATACTTGCCACGCAAGTTTGACATATAAAAAGAAGTTTTTTAAGTGCTGCACATTTGTTGACGCAGTCGGAAAGAAGATCTTGAGGCATGTAGAGACTGAAAATGTTTAATGGAAGGAGATCATCAGCCTTTAAACAGTGCCCTTACTGCAGCTTTATGCCATTGCTGGGCCTAAACACAGATACAAACCCGACAGGGAATTACTGTCCAAAGAGTGTGTGAGAGTTTCACTCCAGTTACAACTGAAGGTCTTTTGGGATGTTATCATGAACACGCAGATCTAGGTCAAGTCCCTCGTAGACTGTTTGAGAAAGGATTTTCTCTCAAAATGCATCTCTACGTATGGAGAACCATCTGTGGATGTGTGACACAGTTTGTCCATCCGTCATTCTTTGAGGATATGTTATGCAGCTACATGAATCGACTACTTTTTCGGGTCCTAACCTAACATTATTTCTTGATGAAGAAGTGATTACAACAATGAAATGAGTAGTGAAGTATACACTTGACCTTGGGCTATAGGACTCTTCATAGCCAATAGAGTGGTACTAGGAAGGTTCCATTGTTGTTCTTCTCGAATTAAGAAGTGATATAATCCATTAGTGGTATCAAATCAATTTTGAAATTCGAGGAAATCAAGAAGAGGAGGTCTTGAAGTTTCTTGTGAGCCTAGGTTTGAAGTAGAGACTAGGAAGATGTGGAGAAGGATTTGAAGCAAGGGAGAGCTTTTATCATCGAAAGGTTCAAGAAAAGTGGAGGCTCTTGTGGGATGGTAGCATATCATTATTTCTCACACCTATCAAGGTAAAAATTTTCTTTGGCACCTATTAGTTTTCGCTTTGGGAAAGGATCTATGGGGTTGGTTAGTGGTACTAAAGTGAAGGCACACATAGATCTACATAAACCTATTGAAAATCAGAGGAGAGCCACTAAAAGGACTCATTACCTAATTCTGAGCAACTCACCTCTCTTATTGTGATTGAGGAACACAACCATGGAGGCAACATGTCAAAACAATGCCACAAAAGACTCTTCTATGTGAGGAAAGGAGGAAGAGGTAATGGTTATAGAGTTTGATCAAGAAAAAGAAGTAGAAGAATCTACCGAGAAGGCATCCAAAGAAATAAAGTGAGCTAAGAAATCCAAGATGAAGGTCAATCTTGAAGAGGAAGAGGAAGAGGAAGAAGTAGAAGTAGCGCAACAAGATATGGAGGTAGAGGCTACTCCAGATCAAGTGGATGCTTCAATTATGGGAAGCAAGGAAAATATGGCAAAGGTTTTTGAAAAATAACAAAGTGGGGAAAACCTCAAGGGCAAGGTAATATTGCTAATTCTTCAACTAAATAAAAAACAAATATTTGTTACCTATGAAGCATAGTAGTGAGGCCCAAACACATGATGAGTTTTGATATATAGATAGTGGTTTTAGTAACCACATCTCAAGTAGAGAGGAATATTTTAGAAATATTCAAACACCTAAGCAAAGAGGTTTTGTGGAGACAAGAGATAACATAGAGCATGAGATACAACAAATGGGAGATGTGAAGCTTGAAGGCTACCACAAAGGAAGGGGTAGAGGTAGTTCATGTTCCTACTATTACAAAGAGCCTAATCTCTATTGGGAAGATGGTGGAAACGGGATACCAAGTTATGTTCAACCACAAAAGATTCTTTATCGAAGATCTAAGCAATGGCTATGAGTTGATAGCCAAAGGGATATAAGAAGGAAGGATATTCACTCTTGACATTGGAAAAGGATAAAGCAACAAGGCAATGTTCATCACCTATGGAGAAAGAGGATTGGATAATTGGATGTGGCAATAAAGGTGTCACCACATCAAAATTCACTACAAGGAATATGGGCGCATAACGACAGTTAATGCAACACAATTTTGTCACTTTAAGATATCATAAAGCATCACAACAAGTGTCAAGCACTGAACATCAGTTAAACGACAAAAACTTCAATGTTTTTATCGACATGTGGCATGACGGGATAGCAACGATTACATTAGCATCACTAAAGTGAAGATTTAAAAAAGCTTCGCATAAGCGATGCTGATTTGCATCGCATAAGTGATGCTAATTATCGTCGCTTATGCAACACTATCTGGAAAGGAGTTTACGATGCTTTGGCATTGGTTACACGATGCGTTTTTTATGACAAAAATAAAAATGCTGGGATCGGCATCTACACGCATCTGATCGAAGAGCTCTCCAACGTTCACAATTGCGCTACGCTTACAAGCTGAAACAATTGCTTGCTGAATTTTTGTTTTTTCTAATCTCTATCTTATTGTCTCTCTCTCTCTGTGTGTGTTTTTCTCTTTCTACCTCTTTCTCTCTTTGATTTATCTCTCTCTCTCTCTCTATTGCAGGTTATTCAAGACGTTAACTAAGCAAAAAATATGGCTAACTATTGTAAGTACAATTTCCATTCTTTGTATATCAATTGAATTGTGCTATTTTCATTATATAGCATACTCACACTTATTGATATGCACATATACACTTATACATGAAGATGCACGTTCACACATATACACATATACACATGCACACACACACATACACACACACACATACATGTGCACATACACTTAAACCTACACACACATATACATGCATATGCACAAACATTTCTACAACCACATAAAAAGACTTTCATGTATGCATTATTGCATATATACATACACATACACACATTAACACATACTTAAATACATGTATATGCACATCTACATGCATGCACATTCACATGCATGCATATACACATGGATGCAAATGGAAATGCATCCACATGCACATGCATGTTTCATACATATACACATGCATATACATACACTTGTATATGTTTATACACATACACATACATATGCACATATGTACTTATACACACACATACACATATATATGCACATACGTAGCTACACATATGCACATACACACACACACACTTACACATACATACATACATACACATATACATACATACATACATACATACATACATACATACTAAATACATGCACACATACACATACTCACAAATATATATATATATATATATATATATGTGTGTGTGTGTGTGTTTGTGTGTGTGTGTGTGTGTGTATTTATATACATACACATAAACATACATACACACACACACACATATATCCACACACATACATACATACATACAAAATACATGCACACATAAACATATATACATACACACATACACTTATACATACATACATACACACACATACACATACACATATAAATGCAAACATATACACATACATATATGCATACATATACACATATACATACATATAAAATAAACACACATAAACATATCCACATATATACATACACACATACACATGCATGCATATACACACATTCATACAAAATACATGCATTTATCCCACAAGAATGTGTATTTGTGTATATGTGTGTATGTGTAAATGTGTATATGTGAATGTTTATGTATGTAAATAATAAGATTATTAATATCTAATACCATTATTAGTAGATTCCGATCAATATGGCCGAACTCCACCACCATCTCCTAATCGTGCAAGGACTATATACTGTAAGTATATCAAACTTTTAATTTTAAATATATTTGATAGATGCATAATTGATATATGTTTTTTTCTTGTTATAATCAGATTTTGATAAATCAGAGGGCACTCCACCACCTTCTACATATGCAATGACTTCACATGTGTCCTCCGATAGGAATTATGATGAATTTTACTATCAAGAGAATATTATATGTTGGTGTAACTCTTGCTATGGCACGTATCAAAGAACACAATAGGAATGTATTGAACATGAGGTAGAGTATGGTACTTTTGAGCGTGCACCACCACCTGGTCAATGTGATAATGCTTGGGTATGCATTTTTTTTATAAATTAATGTCATTATTTTATTTTAAAACCATATTCAAAATCTACAAATAGTAAGCTAAAAAGTCTAAACAAGTGTGCCATCACTCTCGATAGATAAATCTAGTAAAGCTCACCAAAGTATCTCTAACATATATCAGCATGACCACTATACATGTTGGAGAAATGAAAAAGTGATATGTGTCATCCTCGATCATCACATGGTGAGCTTGATAATGAACTGAACTAGAAAAATTTTGGGCTTTTTCCAAGGTTTCCTACTTCTCCTATCCTTACTCCTCTCTCTTCCTTAAACCCTAACTCTTTCCTCACTCCTTGACTCCTAAACCTAAACTTGAAAACAACATTCCTCCTCAAGCTCAATGTCATGTCGTGTAATCAAATCATCTTTTGAAACTTCTTGAGCTTCTTTGGTCCTAGTGCTTTAGTGTAAATATCAGTGACCTACTCATCTTTCCTCATATAAACAAGATTAATATTACTTCCTTATACCTTTTCTCTAATGAAGTCACAATGTATCTCGATATGCTTTGTTTTAGCATGAAAATAGGATTTTGTGCTAATTGGATGCTACTAAGATTATCACAATAAATGATGATAGTCTTTTGCATTTCCACACCTAAATTTGCAAGTAGCATCTTTAGCAAGCACCTCTATACTCAGCCTCTATACTTGACAAAACAATAATGGGTTGCTTCTTACTACTCCACCCAATAGCTACACTCCTAAGTGAGAGTAGAAAGCCACTAGTAGATCTTCTATCTGGAATACTACTAGCCCAATCTACATCGATGTATCCATGAACCTGCCATTCTACACCAACTTCATTAAAAAAATGCATAATCTAAAGTGGCACTCACATAATGTAGAGTGCATCTCATAGCATCTAAATGTGGTTTCTTGGGAACCTTCATAAATTAACTTTGAATTCTTATGGTGTAGCTTAGATCAGGTCTTGTAATTGTGAGATATATCAAACTTCCCATAATTTTCTTGTTCATAGTAACATTTTCCAATGCTTGACCTGATGTAGTATCCAACATCAAATTCAGATCTAATGGCACAGAATATGGCTTACAATCAGCCATACCATACTTTACTCAAGGTATATTGCCTTTCCGACATCCATGTACCTATTTCTATATGTATAAACTCAATGCCCAAAAAAAGTAGAGCACACCAAGATCTTTCATGTTCGGTTCTTGCATAAAGAGTTCTTTACGTCTTTAATGATTTCTTCATTATCACCACCTTCAATCAAGTCATCAACATAAATAGCCTCAATCATGATGCTAACATCAACATTCCTTGTGTATAATGAGTGATCTTCATCACAGATAGAAAATCCAATGGTGGTTAAATAATATGCAATCCCATACAAAGCTTTTTGTAGCCTACAAACATATTTTGGATGCTTTGAATCCTCATATCCTTATGGATAGTCCACATATACTTCTTCTTCAACTCACCATGTAAAAAGGCATTCTTCACATCCATCTGATGCAAAATCCATCTTTTTTTGTAGCTAATGCAACAAGTTTCCGACGATAGACATTTTAGCTATAGGGATGAAATTTTCCACATAATCAATGCCATATGTCTATGCACATCCTTTTTCTACCAATCATACTTTATACATGCTTATGCTACCATTAGCATTGTGTTTTACCTTGTATACCCACTTATAGCTTATGGGTTTCTTTCCTCATGACAATGGAATGAGCGGCCATGTCTCATTTCCATTAAGTGCAGTCATCTCCTCATCCATAGCTTTCTCCCATTGTGCATTTCCAATCGCATCTTCAAAACAAGAAGATTAAGCATCTTGTATTACCTTGGTCATGTAGGCACAATGACAAGCCTTTTTCCATCAAGAAATTCTTCATTCTAAATCTCCAATCATGGAAATTGTTCTTTTCCAGCTTATTGCTCATAAGCTGACTCATTCCATGTGCCTTTGCCATTTCTACAGTAATTCACAACACTCCAAAAACACCACAAGCAGAACTTCTGCTTGAACACTGTCGCACTTTGACATGACACTTTGATCTAAGAAAAACATAGTTTTTATGTATCAACAGTACTTGTAATCACTTGAAATTCTAGATCTAGAATGGTTGAGTGTTGATAAACAACATGCAAATTATAGTTTTTCAAACTGACCTAGTTTTTCTATGGGCCCCACCTTGGGAGCTCAAAACAAAGGTCGAGATGGCTCTGAAATAGAAATCTCACAAAAAAGAGTGATCCTAAAGGAATAACTTATGAAAATATTTTGACACCTTCCTTCATACCAATTTTGTTAGCAATCTGAGGTCGTTTGTGAATCGCGCTTTCTCCATGCCTTCTCGTGTACTCTTCACAGTTGGCCTTCTCCACGAGCTCTCTACATCCACACTAGCTTTGATACCATGTCACGAGGATGGAGATAAGGAAGAGAGCTCATACACACACTCTCTCAGAATCAAAGAGGAGAACACACACAGATTGAGGCAAGGAAGATGTTCTTATGCTTCTTCTTCTTCTACTACATAAAAGGAATGTACAAGAATGACCTAAAATAATACAACAGGTGCAATGTATAAAGAACAACATATAAGGAAAATCCTTATGTCCATAAACGAGTGAGTTGGAAATAAACAAATGTGTCATCACTCTCGGTAGATAGATCTAGTAAAGCTCAATGAAATATCATTGTCATATACCAATGTGACCACTATACATGCCATAGAAATGAAAAAGTGATACATGTCATCCTGGATCATCACATGTTGAGCTTCATATCTCAACAAAACATAACATTAAGCTCACCTTCAGTGAAGCCTAGTGTTTGTAGTTGCAATCTTGGGATGAACAACATCATCATTGCTCCTACTTTCACTACAACTACTCCTACTGAGGAACCACCTTGATTGAGATGAGAAATATGACGATTGAAAGATAGAGAACTAAAATTCTTAAATTTCTAAGAGGAATGTAGCTACAAAGATGATGGTGTGCTCTTCTGTACAAATAAGATGGCAATCTAGAACAAACTCTAGATAAAGGGCATACCAATGCACAATGTTATTTCATTCTCAACATAGGCCATGCTTTAATAGCTTTTACAATGGGATTTGATATCAAAAAACATAATAAGAGAGATAAAATATATGCCCTATGGACCCTAGAAAAAGATGCAAGCTCTTGTATGCACTCCCTCATTAAGGTTCTATGAGAAAACTACATGGTGCCCCAAGGGGTTTATTTTTAGCTTGATTGGAAACCCAATAACACAAAATTTTATGATACCTAACCTCATGTATCGACTCACAAAGAGTAACTATTGTACAATCAACATTCATACATAGACCTTGCCTTACTTAGAAGTTAAGATTCCACATATTTTTGCGCTCTCAAAATGATTTCAAATCATAATGGGGGTCATTCAACTTAGAGCACCATGAATCATTTCTAATTACTTAAGGGTGGACTATTGAGCATATCTAACACTAACTATGTGTCAATGAATGTGCCAGGCCTCATACATAGAGATGTATGGAGGAGAAGTAAAGATCCATCTCCTATAGTTAATATATATTTTGTAACTTCTATTGATGTTGACTTAAGAAAGGTCTAGCTATATTTCATTTAAGAAAATCAATGGCATTTGTTACCTTCAAAAAATTCAAGGCACAACTAAAAAAGGATTCATGCAAATGGTTCAAAACTCTAAGCTCATATAGAAAGGGAAAATACTTCTCCTATGCATTTTCTAGTTATTTTCAAGATAGAGGCCTAAGGAGTGAGTCACTTCAATTGTAGATACACACCACAAGGAAATGGTGTGGAAGATATAAAAAGTAGATATATAGCATAGATAGCATGAAGCATGATGAATGAAATTAATGCTCCAAGGTTATTACAGAGAAATAATCCTATGCACATCATGAATAAGTTTCTTGTTGTTATATCTTTGTAGTAATTTTTGTGAACACACTTAGGACCACGGGGCATATTTTTCTCTCTTTGGGAGGTTTTTTCCCAATGGCTTCTATATATTCTATAACCCAAATGGTCTATTGATCTTTGTATATGCACTTAATAATACAATCAGTGTTGTGCTCCATGCTTCTCCTACTTCCTCGTGATGTTCGCTTGCTTTTGTAGTCCTCAATCTTGAACAACTAGTATATCAATAGTTTGCCACTTTCTACAGGGCCTCATCAACATCCTTCTGGTCAATATCTCACAATTGCATGAAAATTGGTGAGCATACTTGAGGTCATTAGCCATTCAAAACAACTTTGTTATGTGGCATAAAACTTTGAATTGTTCTCTACCTCTAAATGTACCATCCTCATAACCTACAATAGTTTGTCTTCGCATAAACTTTTGAGTACATTCCCCCAAAGTACTATGGTGATTTCTATGTGTGATGTTTAAGGTTAGGAAGTTTATTCATTTGTCCAAGCAAGAAGTGGGCAATTCAAGAGCAAGTTTTTGCAAAGACCAACTCATCTCTATACTCTTCCATCACCTCTTTATAGTGATATTAGAGCATTATCATAGTATATACATTATGGGTGATGGCTTTCCTTCTTCAACTGAAAAATTGGATTGAAGCATTGTCTTTAAGAATGGAGGCATATCTACAAGGGAGGAATCTTTATGGATGCATATATGAAGATGAGCTAATGCATTGTCTAAGGACCAAAGGACATCCAACTGAAGAAGATCAAGAGAGAGTGAATACATGGTGTGCAAAAGATGCTTTGTACAAGGCCATACATCTCTATCTCTGATTTCTTACTTCCATACATAAGTGCATGCAATACATCACAAAAACCTAGAACGCACTTGAACCACTCTTCTCTTCAAGTACTAAAGCTAGGAAGAATCATTTATGGATGGAGTTCACCTCTGTCAAGACACAACCCAAGTAGAATTTGATCAACTTTGTCACAAACATAAATGACATTCTTGATCAATCAGGAAGCATCAGAGAAATCATAGATGAATATCAGACATAACTCATCAATGGAATCAAAGTAGATGATAAGTGGGAAGACTTTTCCACAACCATGGACCTATACATGGACATGCAAGAATGAGATTTGAACACGCTCATGGGACAACTCTTTACCCATGAATCCAAGCTTATAAAGAATGGAGATACACAAAAAGGTAAGCAATCCTCTACTTTATACACTGATAAAGGTAGAAGCAAATATACTAAAGGAAAAGGGAAGAAGTATGATGCAGAAGAAGCAAGCACCTCCCAAGCTAACTTTGCAGGTAGAGGTAGACGTACAAGAGGAAGATGCAAAGGAGGTAGAAAAGATAGGGGTGATCCCAACGCTTTTTAATATCGGCCATATTTGGACTATCAAATCATATCACTGAAAATTGATTCAAGAACCCAAGGAACTAGAGAGGAAGAGGATATAGTAGAGGAGGCTATAGAGTTCCTAGAGGTAGATAAAATAGCAACTATATATACAATGGAAATAACAACTTCAAGAACCATTATAAAGGAGGTTGGAAGTAGAGACTATAACAACTACATTGATGATCAATCCAATGAGGATTCAGTTGTACTCATGAACATGACCATGAAAGAAGGTAAATCCAATGAACATGTATTCTCTATTGATTATGGATGTTCAAATCATGTTGCAGGGAATGTAGCACTACTCTTAGATTTGGAAGACCCAAACAAACTATTTGATTTGGAAGACCCAAACAAAAAGCATGAAGTGAAAACACAAGATGACATAAGGCATTCTATAGGGAAGAATGGAAATTTAAAGACTTCAAATAGTAATATGACCTTGTTAAGAAAAGTTCTCTATGTACCTAACATTATCAAAAAATTGATAAGTGTACGATAGATTGTGGAGAAAGCATTTCAAGTGAGGTTTAAAAAGTATGGAGCTTCTATGGAAAATCCATACCAAGGATTGAAGAAGTTTCCCAAAGGAGAAAATTCAAGTAGGGCATTGGCCTTTGAACTCCAAGACACAAGGAGCATAGCATTGTTTGACTATGGTACACAAACTTCACCAAAATTAGAAGTTTGGCACAAAAGGTTAGCCTACATTGGAGAGGGTGCCTTAAAAAAACTTAGTAGAGATCAAAGTGTACTTGGACTGCTAAATATTACAAAACAACACATGATTTATAAATCGCAATGCATGTCAATTGGGAAAGTCTCACGAGCAGCCTTTCACCAAGAAAGGGGTACATACATGGAGACATTTTGGAGCTAGTCCACATTGATGTTGGGGGACCAAGCAAAGAGCCATCAGTTTTAGGTTCAAGGTATTATGTATGGGCCATCATTGATTATTGTACCAGATGGACCATATTATATTTCATGAAGCAAAAAGATGAATTGTTTTCTTATTTCAAGAAATATCTTGCACTTGTGGAAAATCAAACATGTAAAACTTTCAAGAGACTAAGGTCTGATGGACGGGAAGCATGCTTCTACCATAATTTTGAATCTTTCTTACAAGAAAGGGGGATCAAAATAGAGACTACAACCACATACACACCATAGAAAAATGTTGTAATAGAAAGAAGGAATAGAACCATTGTGGAAGTAGCAAGGTCAACACTCAATGAGAAGAAGCTACCCAACTATCTATGGGAAGAGACAATATCCACCAGCACATCTCTCATAAATAGGTTACCATGAGAATCCTTGCAATTCACAATACCTTATGAAACTTGGAATGGAAGAAGACCAAGCTTGGATCACTAAAAGATATTTCACTACCACTCTTTTTAGGGAGAATATCACAAGAAACGAAATTGATCTCTCATACATTTCAACTAAACAAAAATGTGTAGAAATGATGCTTTGGATGGAGTAAAGCTAAGCAGATTCAAATCAACTAATGGACTTTAGGAGACTGCAAAAGAATGAAAACTCAAGCACCTTGGGTTTGCAATGGAGTTGTTCGTACATATGGCAAACCTTAGAGCTTGAACACATCACTTGATTACTTGAGCTTTAAGGATTAGTTATATGTACTCACATTTATCCTTTGTTCATGCATCAAGGAAACCTTCTATTTGTTTTACTCATTGTATAAAACATATTAGACCTTAAAGTTGACACTTGAAATAAAACTAAAAGGATCCAAAAGCCAAGAGTTCTATTTGAATTCAATATTCAAATTAGTTTTGAATATGATTGGAATCTTTTGGTAAATTCTCTCACTACCAACCATCTAGATTCACGAAAAGTGATTGTATAAACTCTTGTGAAGAAATCATGGATTTAGATTGAACTCTCACATACTTTAAGTGTGCTTATTAATCTTTCCTCATAGAAATAGGATCCCCCCAGCACCTTCAAGCATTTTATTTTACATACCAATACATATACTTGGTGTTTCATCATCATCGTTGAGCTATTGTGTACTCTTGACTCTCTACTATTCATGTGTGCTTGCTTCTCATAATTATTGGATTTGATATATGGTCTCAAGCTCATAGCCAATGCATGGATCATGAAGATAACATCCTTGTGAACTTGTTTATGCAAGGATTTGATAAGTGAAGCTATGTGTGTAGAGATATGAGTCATTCTTTATGATTGTGTATAAGCATTGTCTTCTTCCTAAAATGTTGGGATCAAACCTATGATGTCTTCTCTAGATCTCTCTCATCCTAGGCATTCTAAATTTAGTTTATAAATTGGCATAGATCACTCAGCTTTGTATTATAAGTTGTCCAAAAGGATATTGCTCAATTCATAGCAGGTTAAGAGTAGAGAGCATTTTTTTGACTTCCATCTTCCTTAAATTGAAGGTTTTATCTTCATGCTCATAACCTACAGATACCCTGTCTTGGCATAAACTTTTGAGTACATTGCTACAAATTACTATGGTCATTTTTTTGTATCATTGGCAAGCTTAGAAATTCTATTAATGTTTCCAAGAAAGAAATAGCCTTTTTTTCTAGGAAGTAAGTCACATAAAGACCAAGTGGATGGCATATTATGTTTGCATTGCAACCATCCATTTTTTTAATTTCTTTGCTTCACTAAAAAACAAATAGGATCATTCTCATCACAAAGACTAGAGAGAGTGATTTCATAACAATATGATGCAAAAGAAGCATTATGAGGGACTAAACAAATATGATATGATAAAGGTGCATCTAACCTATTATCTGTCAAAGTTTACTCCAACCATTTAGGCATATTATTTGCCTCTACAATGCCAACTCTCATCAATAAGTGCATCATATTAATCTACATCAAAAAAAGAATGGCGTGCATCATTATTTGAATTATATAGAGTTTGTAAAATTGCTTCATTAGGAGCAACATTTGACTATCCACCTATTAAAAAAGGAAGGAAAGTGTCATAAACATCCTTTGAGCTAACAAATGTCTCCTTGGTACATAAAATTAAGGGTTAAATTTCATCTTCCATGAAAACAACATCACAACTAACCAAAGTGTATTTATTTTTTAGGTGATACAGATGATAGCCTTTGCGTTTAGAACTATACCCAAAAAGAATATATTTCACAACCTTATCATCTAATTTTTTGTGTTGTTGTTCTTACACTAATGCATATTTAAAACAACATAAACCATGCAGATAAGAAATAGATGGCTTGCAACCATGCCAAGATGCATATGGAGTTATGAATTGCAATGCTTTGGTGGGATAATTGTTAAATACGCCTGTTGCACACATTATAGCCTCAAGCCAAATGCTATGTGGTAAACCTTGACATTTGAACATATACCTTTCCATTTCCATGGGAGATGCATTCTTCCTCTTGGAAAATCAATTTTGTTCATATGTATATGACATTCTACACTAGTTTTGTATATCATACTCATACATAAATGCAATGAACGTAGAAGACATATACCCCCTCCCCCCGCACGCTCCCAATCACAACAGAGGGTGGCCATTTACATGCTGATAGATATTTAGCCATAATTAGGAGCTCATTAAAGCACATAAATACTTTGAAATTTTCTTTCAATGGATAAACCTATGTATGCCTAAAAAATGGCACTAAATGGATATACAAGCTGAAACATAAGCATGATGGAACAATCAATACATATAAGGCCATGATTCTTGCCAATATGTTATGCTCAAGAGAAGGGCATTGATTTCGATAAGGACTTTTCTCCCACGTGCCAAATGACAACCATTCATAGAATATTCCACTTGCAGCTCATCATGGTTGGAATGTACATTAATTAGATAATAAAACTTCATTTTTGAATGATGATTAACAAGAAGATGTATGTATTTAAACCCTTTGGTTTTGTGCACAAATGGCACAAACAAAAAAGTATGTAGGTTGAAAAGGCATTGTATGGATTGAATCAAGCACCACATACTTGGTATGAAATGATGTATGGCTACTTGCTAGCATCTATATTTTAGAACAATCCCCTACCTCAATAAAATCATGCTACCATCCTATTTCACAAAAAGTGTAGATATCCATAAGCATATATACAATCAATCATGCATGTATGAAAAAAAAAATGCCTATTATAAGTGATGATTGATACAACAAAAGAGACTTAGAATGTATTTAACAAGAAAACTTATATACAGAATGAAGAAGTCCACTTGCAGAGGTGGTGGAGGAGCTTGAAGTGATCACCAGCCATCCTTCTTGAGTTCCCAAGTTGATCATCCTAATGCCTCAAAAGACCGCTTATGAAGTTCCTTGACTGTGATTCTTTTGTTGTGAGAAAGAAAGTCAAGCCCAACCATATGTAACCATAAAACGTGCTAACTGACTCGGGATTAAAAGCAGGCTTGCACACCTTCATCGCCCTCTTTCCAATCTGGAATGCAATGGAAGGATATAAAGGGGATTCAGTCTCTTGATACACCTCCTCTCAAGATTCTATTGGTAGTGCCTATCTCCAATAAAATGGCCATAACTTCTTCATTTGTTACCCAAATTGAGTGATTCCAAGTCTTGTGGAATATTCAACAAATTCTTGGAAGATAAAATTTGTCTCTAGCAAACATTTTGTAGAGAGCTTTGAAGTTGATTTATGAAATCTCTCTCAGTTGCTTTGAGCACACATGGGAAACTATCGAGGAAATTTTCATGTGTCCTTCCCTTGGCTGAGCATTTTTGCATGTGTAGAGCTCCCTTGGGGGGGCTTTGGAGCTCCTCTCAGGGGGATCTATGAGGAGATGAGGTCATAGGTTCCAGAGATGAGTTGGTGTTAAGGAAGAGGATGAATTGTGACCGCTTTCCCCCAATCTTTGCATATGTGGAGTATTAAGAAAAAATCCCCTTGTCTTGCTCTAACTAGCAAATGTAGGATTTGCTCCCAAAAAATTTCTCCAAGAAGTGTTGAACTCAAGGCTTAATTAGTTGTGTGTGCAACTCACGTCCCATCCTTTATATCCTCTTGCGCCCAAAATAATAATGATATGGAATGATCTAGTGTGGACATGTGGCCATCACGCACACTCATTCCCATTACCCCTTAGATACCTTAGGATATCCCCTGAGCTAGGGACCTTGACTATGCTTAGCCCTTGTCTCACACACACATATAGAGGACTCTATAGACCAATTTCTAGGAGTATGTATATAAAGGCAAAAGCAATGTTGTAAGATTTCATCTCGCTTAATTGTTGCATGATTTAGTTGGCATGAGGATTCACTTAACAATCCTACAACATCACCATTTGTAGCATTTAAACAATCACTTAAGTAGTTCTGATCATGTAAGGCTGTGTACAAGGACTCTGCTAAAATGATGTTATTGTGTGTTCGTGAGTACACACACATTTTCTAGTATAAAACGACCAAAATATTAATTATTGCTTCCTAAAACCAAATGAGAATTTTTTAAAAGAATGCTATGATGAAAAGATAAGATGAGGTCCGAAGGGATTAATTGCATGATAAAATCCACAAACCAAAATATGCCCCAAACAAATGAAATTTAAAGAAAGCATGCAAGAGAGGGAAGGAAATGCGTAATTCTAACATTTGATACCATGTAATCAAAAGATAGGATGCAGCCAAGAAACTTTAAACTGACATTGGAAGAAAGGAAAGTAATAATATATGTTCCTAGCATTTGATATAAACCACCCAAAAAATAGAGGGAATATAAATTCAAATACATACAGAAGCTAATTTCTCTACAAGTACATAGATTTCTCTCATGAAGAGTAATAGGGATTTCAACATGAAACTCAATGAAGGCGTAGGTGATAAGAGCTAAGAAAAAAACCCCTTTGATTAAATAAAAGTTTACTCTACCCATGCTCTGAAAAGTAATGGCTATAAAAAAACTGCAGAAATTGGAGCAGCATGTACCTAGAGAAGAAAAAAATATTATTTTAGCTAAGTTTTTTTGGAGTTTAGCAACTCGGATTCATCTCTTTATTTGTGTTTACATTCTTACATGACAAATAATAAGGGGGGGAGACAAGGAATAGGGATTACTTTCTTCTTACTATGACATAATGAATGGCCGGACATGGTATATGTTGCAACTCAGCCATCCCCTAGACTAAGTAATCTTCTTTTTCCAAACTCATACTTGGTACTAGATGCAGAAGTCAACATCTCACCATGTTCTTATTTCTTATTTCATCAAACGATACTACCAATCTTTTTGTATTTTTAAAACCAATGGTTAGGCTATATTTTCCTTCAGACACTGAATCCCAACTCATGACATGGTGCAACTAAAGCTAGAAGTTCAGCTAATGTCGGTGTCATGGTTGTGTCATGAGGTGATAAGGAGAGTTTGTGTTCCTGAAAGCTTCATATATTTTGCTATCTTTAGAAGGGATCGAATAAGTCACTCATAAAATTCATTTTCCCTTGTTCATTTTCTAAAAAAGTGATTTCTAATGATAGACCTGAAGCCCATTTTTTGTCTAAATTAAGATGATGAGGTACATGTATTTTCTTATGATGCTATTGAAAAAATAAATTACAACTCAAGAGAAAAAAAGATATGAGTGGTTTATTTACTGATATCATTTTGGTTTTTTTACCTAGTCTCCTAATGTCCGACTCATTGAACTTATACAGCAATGCATGGGCATAATATATGCGGAATCTCTTGTATTAAAATGGAAGAACACACAACATGTCAGAGACATTTGGTTTGGAAGTGTTTTGGAAAGTAAGGATGAAGAATGACCCATTGCCTTAACCGCAAAAGCAAGTTTTTGTGTGAGATACGCTTACACAGATATATATACACACATGCGTGAGGATGGAGAAGGACCTATTGCCTTAACCGCAAAAGCAACTCAACCTTGCTTTTGTGTGAGATATGCTTACACAGATATATACACACATACGTGTATATGAGACACTCGTGTATGTATACCTTTGCCTCGACTTCAAAATCAAACTTGGTAGGTCCAATGTCCATTCAATGAATACGGAAAAAGTGGCACCGAAGAGCTTTCATGGGGTGAGCGGCAAGCCCATCATACATGCACAAATCGATGGAAGTACGTACGTCCTACATTTTCCTTACCTAAAACCCAATAATTCGTTGTTGCATTGATAATTTGCATGGAGACAATAGAGACATCAACTGCACTTTGACTGTCCACGTCTATTAAGGCAGATGGTTGAGCTGTGACCTCTTGAGATGGAGGTACAGGAGTCAAGCCCTGGACTTGGACTTGATATGTATGGCTTTGGCCACAAACAAAAAACAAAAAAAACACCACCTGCACTCTCACTTCTCATGGGCCAATGATTGTAATAGAATATTCTCATGGTTCACCTGAATCTAAGGTGGAGAACGAACTCTGACTCCTGAGTCCTGACTCCTGGTATACCATGTGCAGAAGACGATATTTTTTTTCAACATTTTTCTCTGACCCCATGGACGCTGCACCTGCAGCTCCACATCCACAAGCCACCATGGCACGCCATCGTCAGCCTCAGGAGTGGCTGCATGTTGTAGCTGAGCAACGAGACTGATTGACTTACTTTTACTTATACTTTTTGAAAAGTCAATGAGGGGATTCGAGAGAAGTTTGAACTTTGAAGTCCGGAATCCTGATGATGATGATGATGGTCTGACGAGCGCAACTGAAGGTAACTAAGTGCTGCCTGGCAGTATTATTTCTGCAATAGCAGATGATCCTCCGAGCGTCATCTGATCAGAGACTGAAATGGACCCTAGACTTTTTCAATATTCAATGATCATTGGAAAATTTAGAAGCCCTAATAACGATGATGATGATGATGATGATCATTGATGACTTAACGATGGGCAACTAAAAGAAAATGCTATGAAAGTCATTTGTAGTTTATCGATAACAGACCTTTCACGCATGAGCTGATCACGGACCGAGCCAACCATGAAAACTTTGGAAGGACGGCGCGTCCAAGTTCCAACCATGAAACCTATTTGTGTGTGTGTGTCTGTGTGTGTGCATGTGTGTGGGGCGGAGGGGTGTGACAGAGAGAGAGAGAGAGAGAGAGAGAGAGCAGTCGCTTCAGGTACGGCAGAAGCACACCAAACTAGTGACTTTTCTGTCGCCGATAAGAACACTTCAAGAAAAAGGGGAGTCGGGGACATGGTCGATCCTTCGTTATCCTTCTTCATATTCTCATTCTGTGAAACATAATCAGCTCCTTCTGCCCCCCTCCTCTTGTTTCTTTTTTGCAAATTCCTCCTCCACAAGGGAAGCAGAACATCGCTAATTTATGCCCCTCCCCTCCTCCTGCTCCACTTCGACTAATCCTACGTCTATGCATCAGTATAATAATTGCAAGTATCCCACGTGAACTACATGCACTGGCTTCCATCTGACTCCGTTCCATTCCTCTTACTTCTGTGCTTTACATTGCCCCCATCCGACGCGATCGCATTACATACATATAGACATCCCAGACGATGGCTGGGGGGGATAGCCTCCTCTACAAGCCCACATGGGCCATCGCCTCTACTTGTTCCATCTTCATCCTTGGGTCTCTCATCGTGGAGCGCACCATTTATTTGATAGGACGTGTAATCTCCAACCTCCTCTCTTGCAGTTGGTATCACAAATTGAGTTACTGTAATGGATTTGCGTAATGAGGAAGATATGATTTATCATATTCGATAAATGCAGGCTTTTCTTTTTTGTTTTTTATATGTATTTTACTCCTCTCATGGACGTCAACATCTTCGTTATGAAACTCAACCAGTCGTCCCGCAAGCAGAACAAGCCCAATCTAAACACTCGGTCCTGATTATTTTAGTTTACAAGGAATTCACTTTCGGAGACATTGACAAGACATTTTATATAAATTAAATTGTGCTCCAAAAATCCATCTGCTAGCGCTGGCCCCTAATGAAATATTGTTCTGGGCATCAGCTCCCAAACATAAGAAATTATTCAAATGATTTACAAAATAATACATAGAGAGAACAGATTTATTTAAATGCCAAACGATAACTAATTATCACCCTCAAGGGATCAATATCGATATGGCATTGCCACAAACTACATACTATTCACTAGAATACCTCAATATTCACGGATTCACCGCGCATGAAAATCACGCCACATATGATTTTCCTTTCTGAACTCTGGCCCAGATAGATATTCCAAGGGGCAGCTTTTTGTCAGCACCTTTCACGATCGTAGACTAAAAGCGAGCATAATCTGGAATCATTCAAACAGATACGCAATACAATTGGAAGGATATTTTATTCTGTATAGATCATAAACACACTTGAGGAGTTCACTAGCATTCTTCATAACGTGTAAAATTTGTGGATTATTATCATCCACTAATGTGAGTTCGTAATGAAATTAACATTGACTCATCGTCTAACGTCTGCTATCAGGCTTGTTTACAAGTTTTTTTTTTTTGGCATGTTCAAGTTTAGATAGCTCACTGGATAATGAGCAAACCAGAATCAAAACTGACTTATCTTAATCACCTCTGTCCAGCTTTTGGTTAAATATAAACAGTCGGCACTTCAAGAAGCATTTGAGAAAATAAAAGAAGGTACAAAGAAATTTATTTCATCAAATATTTAACTCTATAACCATAAGTACCTACTCATTTCATTGTGTTTCCTCTAGCAGAATTAATGATGGTGGGGTTTATATCAATTGCGTTGACAATAGGGCAGAAAAGCTTCTCAAAAATCTGTATGCCAAGCAAGTTGTCAAAAAGCCTGCTTCTTTGCAATAAGGACAACGAAGGAATAAATCTTGAAGGAAGGTTAACGCTTGACACTGGAGAACGCATCCTGGCAACAGTATCTGTCAATGCATCTGAAGTTTGTGGTGCAGTGAGTTATAGTTCTTCCTTTCTATAGTCTTAGACACTTCCAATGAGATTTTCCACAGAATGTATCAGAACTTGAGCGCTAGGAGCTGCTCCATAAAGATCCTCGTCTGTATCTCATCTGTAAACCATTAAATTACATCGTCAATATTGCCCATGGCACCACAGGGCCAGCAGCCCACGCTGCCTTTACACCAAGCTCTTTGGAATGTACCTGTTCATTAGCGTAGCTTCTGTTTAATGGCTTGATACTTTGAGTATTTTCATCAAACAGTCAGTAGGCTCGCCTACTCGGAAAGGAAGATGCAAAACAAATCCTAACCAAGACCCTCTGTATTTTATTTATAGTAGTGTGGGCTTGAATCATATTAAGCGGCTGTTTGGCAAGTATATATTCATAACCTCACTGGAGTATATCAATCCTAGTTCAGTGAGTTTGACATGATTATCCATTCTATATTCCAACAGTTAATTCTAATACATTGATGATCCTTTGTGTAGGATCAAACGCTGTTCATGCCAGCTGAAAGTCTTCACCAACTGCATATCCTAATATTCATGTTGGCAATAGTACACATATTTTACACAGTGTTAATTGTCCTACTTGGAATGTGGAGTGTAAGTTGCCAAGTGTTGAATTTCCTTGCGATTCCCTGCTTGGACTTAATTATTTCTTATCTCTGTTTGGAACAATTACAGGTTAGCCATTGGAAGGCTTGGGAGGAAAGAGCTAACACAAAAGAGGCATTGAGCGCTCATGGTATGTGTCCTGAACTAAAGTGATGATGATAATGCTATGCAGAATGAATTTGATGGCCATATTGTCTTGGGGTTGACCATCATGAGCTTATAGTTACACTTTCCCTTCTTGGGGTGGATTCGGGTTTCGCTCAGGTTCATCTAAGTATATTATATGATGATGGCCCCAACATCCGTAGGAAAGCTGTCCTATATGATGCATGGGGGTTATCATCACAGCATTTGTAAGGGCCTAGTACATATCGAGAAAAAGGAAAAGTCCATAAATAGTAGCCTTTATGTTTGATGGGATCTTTTATCAAACACTTAAAGCAAAAGTTCACGATTTTAACTGCTTTTTAGTTAATTTGCACTATTTAGGGCATAAGTTTTGTAATTCTCTGAGAGTTTTCCCTTCATTATTGAAATTCTATGGATTTTATGTATTTGATCTCATTAATAGACGATAGTTTTGATAATGATAGATGCTCAAGATGTCATTGCAATTTGAAAATTCCATCCCATTTATTCAAGCATCTCTCGTCATGAGATTAATAAGTGATATAAAGTACACAAATTGAAGGCCTAGTTGGATACCAGACTGCCATCAGCCCCTTTTTAGCACCAGCCCTCCTCCCTCAAACATATGGTCACGACAATCTCATGATAGAATGACAGATGTGTGAAAAGAGCAGATATGAAAACACACTCACATACACACACACACATACATACATACTTATGTATATACATCCATCCATACATACATAGATGTCACCTTTTGCTACTTGACAAAATGGTTTTTGTCCTTAGCATCCTTAAATATTAGTTCAAAAAGTCCATGTCTACAGTCAAATACTTTGTCTACTGCTGAATAACCGTAACCACTGTCAATAGCTTGTGCCATGATGAATCAATTACATCAAGAGTTATTTCTTTGAAGAAGATCAGTATACGCCATTGATGGAACATGAGGGAGGAGTCCCAAACCAGTTACAGGTCCACCTCAGCATTGAGTTCCCCTCAATAGCATCATCTTTGGTGAAAGCCTCCAAATTCCAGACCTGTTGAGTACTGCATTATAAATGTTCATTGTGTGTTTCACCATTTATGTTGCCAAACTTCATCTGTACAGACATTAAACTTCTCCCATATCTCTGTTATGCATGCAAAAAATAAAGCAGTACTAATGATGTGATGCAACAAAGCCACTAAAGTGTCTCTAGAAGTTTCTCCATGTACTTATGTTGTGTCATATAAATACATTTATCACTCTATATGAATTCAATGCCAAGATAATATTGATTTTTTACAAAACAAACATGCCACTTCTATTTTCACCTTGTAATAGAGAATGCTCTTTCTTAGATTAAGGACTTGACATGAATCTTTATTTACAATCACTTTACAACCATGTGTAAGAAATTTTGAGATAGAGAGCGAATTCTTCTTGATCTCTAGTATATAAAATGGTAAAATTATCACTTGCTCTTGATTTAAATATGACTTCTCGCACACCAACAACATCCAAATCATGATCATCTGTTATGGTCACTCTTCTATGTATAGAGTTAGTAATTCCACGGGTTGTGGCTATCACACTGAGTCACAACGGCACTGTTTATGGGACTCCGGTTGGCCTGCAGAACTAGTTGAAGATCTTGAGGCTTATGACTTGGAGGGAGGGAACTTAGTTGATTGCTTGGGGTGCAGTTGCTTGGGGCTCGCTTACTGCCCGGCCCTCAGTTATGAGCATGTGACGGAAAGTACTATCCTCTGGATCTGGGATGGGCAGATTTTCACCACTCAGGGCATTAGCATCTCTTCTTGGAGAAGCGATGGCAACCCCTACTAGGAGCTTATCAGAAGCCTTGCTCTTTGGTTTGTTTGGAGAGCAAGATGCCGATGCATCTTCAAGCGGCATGTGTTTCCTCCGGCGGAGATTGTTTGGGACTTCTAGCTTGAGAAGATCCACACTATTCGGGAGTAAATGGACCATCTTCAGGATGACTCAGATGGCATGATTTGGTGGAGGCTCACCTTTCTAAACGCTTGAAGAAAGGCCCCTTCTTTACCTCTCAAGGTGATACTATCTGGTGGAACAATTGGCTGCTTGCTTGGCTTTTTTCCCCTCCTTCCATCCCTCCCCCCAAGAGCTAGTCATCTTCTTTTTACTTGTACCAGGTGTGTGTGTGTGTGTGTGTGTGTGTGTGTGTGTGTGTGTGTATAGGCTGACATGTCCCCCACGTATACGACTTTGTATTTGATCATAGATTGTTTATGTAGCCCTTTGGGCATTATTTCTTTTAACTAATGAAAGGATCATTAAAAGAAAAAAGGGCCGCCTTGTTTGCAAACTTGATGTCCTAAACCCTTGTTCTGAACCTGAGCATCATGAAGCTCATTCTCACCCATGATTGCTATTTGGAATCTTCAATCAAGTGTTTTCTAAGAAAAATCATTCCAAGAGCTTTCCAATGGTTTCTTATATATCTCAATCCAACCTATGGATTAGAAGATATTGCTACTCATTTCACTTCTCTTGTCTCTTTTCTATTTTTGTAATCATTCTTCTTATTTGGTTCAAAGTGTGTATGTGCTCAAGATTTTAAGTATAAGAAATATTTTGTGGAATTGTTATTAGGCCTACCTCACTTTCAACATTTCGTATTCGAGTTTTGTGCACATATATAACTTGTTCCCAAGATGAGTAATTATAGAGATATGTTGAAACAAGAAGACAAACTTGTGGAATGTCTAACTATCCTATGTGGAGTTTCATGATGATGAATTTGTTGGTATCCAAAAACTTATGGAATATTATCAACGACAAACATCCAAGGCCAAGACAAACTACAAAGGATATTGCATCTTCTTCCAAACAACAAGCTGCTCCCTAAGAAGAGAAGTCTAGATGGGATTTAAGGAGAGAAGTTACCATCAAGTTAGTTCCTTCAGAAGAAAATTCTATTTCAGATTCAAGAAATTCTCAAGCACTCTCTCTTATAGCTATGGGTATGAAATGTCATATTATTTTTCAAATCAAGTCATACAGAACCTCTTTTCATGCTTGGTTGGAGTTTGAGAATCTCTATCAAAGTAGAAATCTTGCTAGGAAGGTTCATCAAAGGAGACAATTAGCTAACACACACACGAAAGTTTGTGAGTCAATACAATCTCATATTTGAAGCTTAAGGACATTCGTGATCAACTTCTTAATATTGGAGACAACATTTTTTATGAAAAGATGAAAACATACTTATCAATTCACTTCCATCTACATATCATTCCTTTGTTACTTTTCTCTCTCTTTCTGTAAGGGGTATATGAATTCCATTTAAAGAGTTGGAGTTCTTGTTACTTCAAGATGAAAAACAGTGGAAGAGTATGGAAGAGAATGATGAAACTATGATGTCATCATCCAAAGGAAAGAAGAAGAAGAAAGTGATTACGAAGAAGAAGAAAACTCAATAATCAAAGAAGGAAAGTAAGTCATGTTCTTCTAAGTCTTCAACCACATCTTCTTCAATCTCTACTTCAACTACTTCATCTACACTTAAGGAGAAATCTACTTTATCCAAACCATTACTTTCATCAAGATGTCTTCTAATGGCGCTGATTGCACCTTGCTAAAAATTATGTTTGTGAAATGCAGGTGATTATATTTTTTATGTGCATAATCATGTTTTACTACAAGGGAGCTTTTCATCAAATTAATAAGCTGTTTAACATGCTTATTTCCATAATGTTTTGCATATTTTAACCTCCTGAGAACTCCATTTACAAATCTCAGAACTTAACGACTTCCTGGAACAGGTGGTATCAGACTGACAAGAGAGACAACATTTATGCGGTCACATATTTTAGGTGAATGGATGGGAAATACGATTGCATCATATCTGGTGCGTATACTTCCTCGCTGTATACTGTTGCATTTATTACTTGTGCCTGATTGTTCTTCATCACCATTTATAATGCAAATCATGACACACGGCTTCAAACCATAAGAGAACCAAGTGTATGGGAATCTTCAAAATGTATGAAAACCCTAGCATTTAATAAAGAGGTTAACAATGATGTGGTTGTGGTATTCGTTGGACTAACGATGTCTGGAGAGCACAATACATAGTCCAGACTATGCTACATAACCTTCAGACAATAAGAGATCTGCCTAGTCTGAAAGGGGGGGCTAAGAATGTCAGCATGTTACCACAATCTGATCTTATTACGATATTGGATGAGCTAATGATATCTTAACATAAAAGCTTCAAACGGCACTAGACGGCATTCTTAAGTGAAATCATAGAGACACATAAGCAAAGTGATTTAAATGAGAAAAGTGTGGAAAAGAAATGCATTTTGAGAGAGAGAGAGAGAGAGAGAGAGAGAGAGAGAGAGAGAGAGAGAGAGAGAATGAAATTAATGTCTTCAGTGAAGTCAAAATGATCTATGGGATTAAAAAATTTATATCAGGTTTGATCTGCTACAATAACGGAAAAAACAAAGGGAAAGAATAATGTTATCAAGTGGACATGCCAAGAAGATAAAACATGTCATGGGCTAAACCTACAACAAAAAAAGAAAGGGTAAAAAAAAAACAAAAATCCGATTAGGCAGTCTATAAGTGAGTTGGTATCCACTTGTACCAGATGCCCATATTATTACGGAGAAATAGGTTTGAGGGCTGTATAATTAGTGGTGGTGCAAAGAGATGATGCTTTACATAGGCCACCGACAGATGTGATGAATATTCTTCATGGTAGATATGCTCATAGGGTGCCTCCCATGACAATCTAGGATGATCCCAATCTTGGATTGGACTTCCCGATGGTAAAGTGAGGTCCTCGGTAATAGAGGCCGCCTAGATCGTCGTAGCTATAGGCATACTACAAGTGAGTGGATACCCACTGGTACAAGATGCCAATATCATTACGTCAAAAAGGTACATGACATGTATTGTTACGTAAAAAAGGTACACGAGAATCGGAATTCATAAGTACTGATGGTGCAAGGATGTGCCAATTTCAGATGACTCCTCCCATAGGTCACTGAAAGGTTTCATCAATATTCTTCATGGTATGCTCACGAGTTAGAGGTGCTTCCGAGGACTGTTGATATATTTAGGTAGTGATGTGTGTGAACATACTAGGACCTCCGGGGCACCTTTTTCCCTCTTTAGGAGGTTTTTTTTTTCAGGCTTGTATATATGCCTATAACCCTAATGGGTATCTTATCTTTGTACATTCTCTTGCTAATACATTCAGTATTGTGTGTTTCACTCCAAGCTTCTTCTTCTTCCTTGTGCTGTTTGTATGCTTCCGTAGACCTCAAACTCCAACAATTGGTATCAGATAAGGTCTCCGCTTCATCTAGGGCGTCGTCGACACCCTCCGGTCATAGTATCAAAATTGCACGAAAATTGGTGAGCATACTCAAGGTGATTAGGAGTTCAAAACAGCTTTTTATATGGTGTCGAAATTGCAATCTGAGCTCGTTTCGGCCTCCAAATGCACTATCGCAGCGCTTGTGCAGGTAGTTTTGTCTTTTTATGCCAAAGATATATATAGGTTTTGGTTCGCAAGTATAAGCTCCTCGAAGTCTGCGATAGGTTTAGCTGAACTTGACCGACATTTCTGTTCAACTTTTTGAGATATAGTCTTTTTTCTGCATAGGGTATTTTAGTCAGTGGCCATGGCTGAAAGTAGTGATGTATTCCGTATGTTGACTCTTCAGGATAAGTTGGATGGTACCAATTACCCATTATGGGCTTATAAGATGCATTGTGTATTGGTTGCAAAAGGACTATGGAATATTGTGCACGGTGTTGAAAAACGTCCTATTACATCTGCAAATACAGTTACTCAAGGTGATGCAGATAGCGTTGAAAATGGTGATATTCGTCAGGTATCTATTCGTGTTGCGGTTCCTCCTCCACCTACTATAGATATTCCTCTTATTCTCTCTTGCAAAACAGCAAAGGATGCTTCAAATACACTTACCACTCTACACCAAGCAAGGAATGAGGCTCGTGTTGCTTACCTCCAAAGACAGTTAGAGCATGAGCACATGAATCAAAGAGATTCCATGGATAGTTTTGACAAAGATCAAAGATTAGGAGGAGGAGTTTATTTTTGCTCATGAAGTCTTGCCTAACAATTCACTTGTGTAGATTGATTTGAATGGTCTTCCATATTCATATCAGAGTTTTGCTTCTATCCTTCGATCGATGATGAAAGGGAATCCAAACGCCTTAAAATTTGAGGAGTTAGTCTCTGTTCTGTTGCAGGAAGATCAGTCTAGGCAAAACGGGTCCATTATGCATGTTGCAGATCAAGCTTTCTTGTTGCAAATACTCTAAAGGAAATGATCATGTCATAAAGACTTGTCCAAAACTCGCTGCAAAAGAGGCAAAGAAAAAAGACGCTAGAATGGTTGTTGCAGAGGCATCTACACCTAAATCAGAGTCTGCAAATCTTGTGCACAATGAAGAATGGGCATTTACTACTGTTTGCACTTATGAACGATCTTCTCATCAACAGTGTATGTCTGGAGCAGACTCAAATGTTTGCTACTTTGATAGTGGGGCCACCCAACATATTACCTCGCAGCGCAGTTTCTTCACTTCACTGGAGCCTTCCCCTACAAGGAATATTGTCACATGCGCCAATAACTCCTCTTATCCTATCATGGAAGTTGGTAAGATCATTCTGACTACTCAGGACGGTAGTTCTTTTACATTCTCGGATGCTTTATTTGTGCGAGGGATAAAGAAAAATCTGTTCTTAGTTTCAACATTAGCCAAGATAGGCTTGGTTATGAAATTTTTTGATGACAGATGTATAGTTCATGATCTGTCAAATGGCGACGTCATTATTGCTTCTTGGATTTATGTCGTTGACTATATAAGCCCATAGAGTATGCAAAATCTATGAATTATTCAGCATTTGCAGTTCAAGATTCTCAGGCTATGTCAAATGCAAAACTTTGGTATGCACTCTTTGGACATCTAAATTTTGCTAGTTTATTGCGCCTGCAGAAATCTAAAATGGTTTCGTCTTTGCTCAAAATTGAGGCACCTCGTAAACATGTTTGTGAAGGGTGTATTTTGGGAAAAATGTAGCGTTCCTTGTTCCCAAAAGATAGTTCACTTCCAACTACTACGAAATTGAAGCTTGTTCATAGTGATGTCTCTCGTCTTATGCAAAAACCCTCTTGTAAGGAACTACATTTACTTCATGACTTTTATTGATGATTTTTCCAGACATGAATGGGTGTATCCACTGAAAGCAAAGTCCGAAGTGTTTATGTGTGTCAAACAGTTTTTGGTTTTGGCTAAAAATCTATCAGCATGTAAAATGGGCATCCTTCGTTCAAATCGAGGGGAGGAATATATGTCTTCTGATTTTAATGCATTTCTGGCTAAACGTGGGATAAAACATCAATGTACAGTGCCGTAGACCCCTCTACAGAATGGAGTTGCTGAAAGTAAGAACAAGTCACTCATGGAGATAGTGAGGTGTATGATCAAGAGTCAAGCTTTACCACATAGTTTCTGGCTTGAAACTGTTAAGTGTGCAATATGTGTATTTAACACGTGTCCCATTAAAGCATTGTATTCTATCACTCCATATGAGGCTTGGCATGATCGCAAGCCATCTGTTGCTCATGTACGTGTCTTTGGTTGTATGTCATATGCATTAGTGTCCGAACAACAATGCAAGATATTGGATGATTAAGCAATGAATAGTATTTTTGTTGGGTAGAGTTCTAAAAGCAAAGGCTATCGTCTGTATCATCCTCAAGCTAAACACATTTTGGTTAGCCGAGATGTCGTTTTTGTGGAAGATGCAATTCAACCATTACTTTCATGTACTAAGAGAATTGATACAAAGGAGGCAAAAACTAAGCCTAAATGGCTGGTGCAGACTTTGTGAGATAGCAAATTAGATGCACCTTTGTCATATCGTACTCATTTAGGCTGTCATAGTGCTTCTTTTGCATCAGATTGCTATGCTATGGCGGCCTCTAGTCCTTGTGATGAGAATGAACCTGTTTCGTTTGATGAAGCACAAAATTATGAAAGTTGGATGGCTTCTATGCAATCAAAATACAATGCTATTATGAAAAATGGTACTTGGTCTTTATGTGACTTGCCTCTTGGCAAGAAGGCCATCGGCACTAAGTGGGTATACAAGGTGAAGCATAAGCATGATGGAATAGTTGACATATATAAGGCTAGGCTTGCTGCAAAGGATTATGCTCAAGAAAGAGGCATTGATTTGGATGAGACTTTTGCTCCTACATGTCGAATGACTACTATTCGTAGCATCTGTGCACTTGAAGCTCATCATGGTTGGAACATACATCAGTTCGACATTAAAACTATATTTTTCAATGATGAGTTGTATGAAAAAGTGTATGTTTTTCAACCCCATGGTTTTGTGTAAAAAGGGAATGAAAACAAAGTGTGCATGTTGAAAAAGGAATTATATGGTTTCAAGCAAGCACCATGTGCTTGGTATGAAAATATACATGTCTACCTGATTTCACATGGTATTGAACCCAATCAAACTGAGAGCACCTTATATGTTAAGCGTGTAAATGATGTGCTTCTGAACATTGTTGTTGTTACCGTTAGTGTCCATGTGAAAGGCCAAATGGCCACCAGACACTTCTTTGTACATGTCCTTCAATAAAACATGTGTCAGTCACAAACCGTAAGTTTAACCGCATTCGTAAGACCTAAGCAGTTTGTCTTCATGCCCCTTGTGTAATGTGTTTTCTGCGTATTTTGCAGCCTTTGTGCGGAGTACTGTGCGCTGCATGAGGAGGTCAGTTTTCTACTCTGAGGATATCGTCGTGGAGCTCTCGAGAAGGAGAGCACACCGTGGTGCATCGCCATTGTATTACTTCACTGGTATGAGAGAAAGTGTGACGCAAAAGCTTCGTTCCTTTTGTGCGAGCGAAGCGAGCATCCCCCCGGCTCTCTCCAAGGCTTACGACTAAGGCAGCGACCAAGGCATATACCTTGGCATACCTTGTCATCCGAGTCACCGAAGTCATCATTGGCGCCGTTGGTTCCGCGGAGGGAGGACCTAAGCAATGAAGGAAGATAGAGGTTCCTAGTACTTCCCGAGAGGTCACCCATCCAAGTACTGTTCCCCCTAGAGCTCGCTTAACCGTAGCAATCTCTTTCCACTAAGCTACACTCTTGTGGTGTCTGAAGAAGGGGAAAGATTAAGGTTGACATTACGTTGAACATGTTTTGGTTCCTCAAAGCTTCATTCTTTGCTTTTAAAGCCTATTTTTGAAGCATTTTTGGTGTCTTTTGGAGACATTTTGGAGTACTTTTGCACATAATTCTCTTCACAAAGGTCCAAGAACATCAAGAAGAGTGTTCTTTGTACTTCTCCGACAATAAATATCAACCTTTGGGGCTGTATTTTCAGCCACACTCGTAAAACTACAAGTTTCTCGAAAGGTCTTCAATTTTGGTGGAAAAAGCCCCCGCAAATTTATGCAAGTTTTTTTAGCGTAAAACATCAGAGTTGACATAAACTTGCAAGTGTTGTTGGCTAGTTTTTGGGCTGTGCATTCAGCCGTTTAGTGTCATCTTACTACATATATTGAGCACATACACACCATGTACGCTTCTATGGATACCGCTTATGTACGTCCATGTGATCATTGATATAGCGATTACGTTTTTGCATAAAGCCTTTTACGTTTTCATAAAGAGGGTCGTGGTGAAGTTTTCTTAACTTGGGGACACCCAGATGTCGGGGTCTCTTCGGTGATGCAGGTGGAAGACTTACCAGCCTAGCCATAGGAGATGTATGATAGTTGTTCATAGGTGCTCGATAAGCCTAGTTGGCTTCTATTGGGTAACTGATTATATGCAGTGGAGTTAGTGATTCACTATGTAGGTAAACATGTCAGTACTTGCAGCTTTATGATATTTTGACACTGGTGATATGCTCATTTTGCAGAGGATACTCTGACAAAATGTTTCCAGATTTTTGGTTTAGCCAACTATACAGTGGTCGATTTACTCCTTGATACACTTATTCATTGGTGTTTGGACTCTTCTAGCTCCATTATCATTCTATTTAGTTCTCTACCATCACGGCATCAGAGGTCTCAGGCACATCTGGTGGATCAGGGTCTCATGCCAATGTTCCGAGGAGGAGCAATAACTTGTAGGGCAAAGACCATTTTGAGATCCGAAAATTTGATGGCACAAACTTTGCTCTATGGAAGAATCAGATTAAAGATGTGTTGATTCAAAGGAGGCAATGGAAGCCAGTAAATGGGATTTCAAAGAAGCCTGCTGATATGGATGAAGATGATTGGGATGAGTTAGATGCAATGGCCAAGTCTACCATTTGCTTGCACCTGGAAGATAATGTTACTTTACAGTATTAGATTGTGGAAGTGCAGAGGAGCTTTGGAAGAAGTTATGCAATACATATGAAAAAGAGACGACATCAAATAAAGTGTATCTGAGGAGAAAATTATATGACCTTCGCATGAAGGACACAGATAATGTTGCTTCTCATCTAAATGAATTTGATGCTATATTCTCCCAGTTACAGGCTCAGAAAATGGATATGGATAATGAAACGAAAGAAGTGGTGGAAGGTATAGTTTGTATACTTACACTCACGTATTCTTTATCATTCTTTATTTTCTCTCCCATGATTACTTTGGCCATATTGTTCTTTAGTTGGAGATTGTTACCGTTAGTGTCCATGTGAAAGGCCAAATGGCCACAAGACACTTCTCTGTATATGTTCTTTAATAAAACATATAGTGGTATTGTTTAGTTCTTGAGCCCAAGGAAAAGATGATTACACGAGACTTTATTTTTGTTCAAACTTCTCGGAATCGGTCTATTTGGATTACCTAGAGCCCACAATTATATCGCAATGGATTCTTCCTGTGTCTATGCACTAGCTCATATATTTCCCGGCAGACGCACCAAAATGATATGTTCTAACGCCCCAGGAAAAAGCGATTATACGAGACTTTATGTTGTTCAAAATCCCTCGGAATCGGTCCAATTGGATTACCTAGAGCCCATAATTATCTTGCAATGGATTCTTCCTATGTCTATGCACTAGCTCATAAATTCTCGAAATTGTGCAGACCTCGTATGTGAGAAAGCGTTCACACAGACAAATGGACAAGCTTATTTATCCTTAGCATCATATACGTATGCAATGTGAACTACATCAGAAGAAAAGTAGGACTCATATCCCCGTTTCCACAAGCGCTTACGAATTGAAATTCATGAGATTCAGAAAACTTGGCTGGAAAATAAGTAATAAGATTCTGATGTCCAGTACCTTGAAGATCTTGTTGTCATAGGCTGAAGCCAATAAATAAACACAGGAAATTATCCCAACTACTGTCTGCGGGGTGATGAGCATGATCAGAGCTATAGAAGCAATCTCCATTGGTTGAAATGAAGACAAAAATAAAAACTTGGGTATGCTCAGAGCTATAAAATCAACTTTCGTTGGTTGCAAATGGGTATTAAAACAAAAACCTCTCATAAGTTCTTTCCTACGAAGTTGCACTCTCATAGGTCAAGCATGCAGACAAATCCATGTGAAAAGTGGCAGAAAAGGTAGATGAGTATATGTTTATAACTACATCATATGCATATACGAAACGTGCACACATTCCTGTACACACGAAATGAAGTTTCAATGATGAGCATATCAAAATAGGTGTATAAGTACAGTGATATGGAGAAAACATACAACATTTAGCTTCATATTGGCCTGGTTGCATCTATGATTTTGCATTTCCAACATCCCCTATCCATCTCCCACGTTATGACCATGCGCACCAGCAAGTAAGTGACCATGATTACTGCTCCAGCACTGGTAATCAAGAAGTACAGCTTGAAGAACTCAAGAATGGTCAACCTCTTTTGCACATTTTTTGGAATCCATGGGTTCAGTATGCGATGCTCGATGTATATTTCTCCGATTCAGTATCTCATCAATATGTTACAATGAGAGCAAGCGATTGAACTTCAAGGCCATATAATACCTTGCGCTGGAGCTATCGGCATATGTCATCCCACGATGGACCAGATGAGTGGCCCACCAAAGCACAAAGACTATGCTATTATAATCAAGGTTCAGCATCACTATAATTGAGCATGACAAAAAACGGCCAAGCAGATTCAAACGTCACTGAGCATTTACCATTCCTATGCTTCATCAAGCAATCTACAGGAATCCTTCACATGAATGCGCGTGAAGGATGTATGAACAATAGTACCTTGAAATCAAACACATACTTCGAGTATGGAATGAGCAAAGCAATGAATCCCCAAATGTATACACCAGTTGTTTTCCAATGATGTATTGACCACATAAGAAACAAATTTAGTGAGTGAAGAAACTCCACCTCATCATATACAAACTCGAGTTATTTTAGCTCCTTTGTCTTGCTTTCCGACTTGGAAATAAGTGCTTTGGGCCTAGTCTTGAACAGTATTTTGTGACGGATTATCCCAATAGCCTTGAGCTCTGAAGTCTTCTGTACTTGTGTCGGGTATTGAGTCGATAGAACCACGGGGGATGACTCAACATCTATGGGGTCTTCTCTTAGGACTTTCTGAAGCACCAGCATTGGTTTCTTCAGGGACACCTTCTTCCCCTCTAGCTCATGATATCCAATTGTGAAATAATACTTCTCCTGTAGGAGATCTCGCTAATAGCTCTTATCATTCTTTCCGATTTTAGTCCCTATGACTCCACCATTCTTAACTCTGTTCGCAGAATAAGTTCAGCAAGGTTCAACAGCAACCATGATCAAGATCAGTCCCACAGAGGAAATCTATCTTTGCATTTATCTCAAGAATTCCCTAATCTGCCAGCCATTCAAAGATCCATCAAAGCTGAGCAATCATCAGAGATCGAGGAGATCCCGATTGGCAATAGTAACACCTCATTATCCCACCAAATATCTCAGAACCATCTGGGAAGCCCTGGTACTGTATCTTCATGCTCAGCAGTGTCGGCAAGGTCGAGCACACGGTTTGCCCGTCAAGAGACCAATGGGATCCCGATTACTGTCATGCCAACCAAGCCTACGAAGAAGACGACCGCAAGGACAGAGAATCATCGTCGCCACAGCAAAGGGGGATCTTCGCAACATTCAACTAATGCCGCAATGGAAAGCTCGTCATCAGGCCCACACTCTCTTCTGAAGCAGATTCTCACATGTGGAAATGCAGATGTGGTGTCAGAGAAGAAGCCTCACAACAGCATATCGAGCCACACTTTTGTCGTGATAAACCACAATGCCTTATCAGGGCTGCCAGGTACCACACCCTCGAGAGCCATAAATGCAGCCACACGCACGTATGACGATCTGTCCATAAAGCTCAGAGAGCGCACGAGAGAGAGCTCCTCCCCCCATCGGTCCTCTCCCTTCCTTCGAATCCCTTCTGCCCCCACTCCTCTTGAGCAGGGAAACGCATAGACCCCTCACTATTGCTCGCCCAGCTACTAAAAAAAAAGGGACGATACAGAATTGTGCTTGGGCTTTTCTCTCCTTTCTTGGGGGATGCAAATACACTTCCAGATTCATTCATTGCAGCCATTGAAAATCCAAAATAATCTGTCATAGCAGGCACACGCACTCCCCTACCAGTATCGTGAAATTTAAATTAAGCACCATAAACTTGATAATCTGCTGTCCACATGTGAAAGGCAGAGCAGCATTTGTAGCTACTGCCAAAAGCTCCTGATGTCCAACCATTGTCACAATAGGGCCTTCCAGAGATAAGACTGCCACCTGCAAGCCCCCTTTTCGGTTTCTCTTGTCAGAGGAAAAAACGGACCTGCCCCCCTATAATTGAATGCACAACACCACATTTTGGAAGCATTGCCACGATTCGATTTGTTTTAGTCAGGCTTTTCCCAAAATTTCATCATGAATTTGACTGCCCTTGTCCAGCGCTCCAATGCTAGCACAAGCTTTCAACACATTAAAAATGGTGGCCTTCGGTGTGAAACCTTGTTTCTGCACCAACTCAAAACAGCGTATTGCTTCTTTTCCATAGTCATGCTCTGCATATCCTTTGAGTTGCAGTTCATCAAGACAATTGAGAGCAAACATGGCATCCCCATGTTTGGCATATCCTGCAATTAAGGCAGTCCATGACACAGCATCTTGATTCGGAAGCCTATTGAAGACTTCGTGTGCTTTCTGATCAAGCCACACTTGACATACATGGCTACCAATGCATTTCTAACAGCAGTACCAAGCTCCCGATCCATTCTGATCATGATGGCGTCATGTAGTTGCAAATACTTCCCTTCAAACATTTGATCACTCTTCAAGTACCTGTAATCAAACATCTTCTTCTGCCAAATACAAACATATTAGTGCATTAAAACCAACCAAATTGTGGGCTAACATACTCCCCTCTTCTTAATTGCGAAGTCGTCCTCGACGAGCGATATGCTACCTGCACTCCAGTTCCGACATGTGATCATCACTCAATCAAATACAAATCTTTACCTTGCATGCCTACTCTCTTCTTCATCAATGTAGCACCTGAAATCATACTTATACAATCATTTGTTAGTACCAAAATCCAATCATTTCACTTACCATCTTTATCCATCTTTTCGCATCTTTATCGCCATGTCTACCTGTCTACAAACTCATTAAACATATTAGATCATTTTTCATCAAACACCACATCTACTACCAAAATGAGAAATATCCATATCAATCATCCATATCACACATATATACTCAGCACACACATCATGATCAGTGTCACACATGCATTCTCGTCACACACAACATACATATATGCAAACAGAAGACATGTCCACATTCGCTCTCGTCACTCTTCTCGACTACTCATTCAACACGTCACACATCTTTATTCCACATGCATGCTCAACACACTTTCTACACACAGCTTATATATGTAAGCAAGTGCCATTCTTAAATTTCATTTTTGATGCCCTTATCGGCTATACGGCCACCCCATCCCAATTCTTCTTCCGTTTCTCATCGAGTCCTCCCGTTTATCTTTCATGCCTCTTTGACCTAGGGTTCCCTATTCCCACTTACCTTTTCAACTACTCTGTGCTCTTTTGTTCATCAATCAGATCCTATGCTTGGTCGCCACCACCTCTTCTTAATTGATGGCCATACGGCAAAGACCACTCAAACCTAACACGAGCTAACCTGGACAGGACCACTCATCATCAACGCGATTCCGGACTTCTCAAGTTGTCATACCACCTAAGAGCCAAAATGAACACTTCTGAAAGGTTTGCAAACAAACAATGCAACTAGCAAGATTGGATTCCTCAAGTCCAAGCTTTCCATAGACACATCGGAACCAAAACCCTAGCCGAGCTTAAGCGTCGATTTGACATGCCTGATCAGGAGCCCACACATTCCCATATCCCCACAAACACAAACACATATTCCCATATGAGCATCATGCTCTCTCGCCTCTCTTATGTCCCCCCTCGAGCGAGGAATTCTTCTGATTCATTTTTCCACATTTTTTTCTTTTCTTTTTCATCATTTTTTTCACATATTTACTCACACTTGCCGGCCTACGCCGAAGCTGGATGCGACTCGTGGACTCGACCACCCGATCGAGTTTGTTCCACCCATCTACCAACCCAACGCAGCGCGCGAGACACAGACAGCTAGCCCTATGCGAAACCGACTTCGGTTCGTGGCTTTGACCACCCGGCCAAAGTGGGTCCACCCACCTATCGGCCCACATAGGCGCGTAGCCACACTCACACATACACAAACATATATTTTTTCATTTTTTTTTTTTTTCCCGCATCTCAAGAATTACGAGACAAAAGAAAGGACTTTTTCCCAACCCAACCAATCACGACACACACATATATCCCCTCGTGGACATCCCGATGAGACATATCTCCTCTGTGCTACCACTCAAGCCAAAATCCAGCCACTAATGCCATGGTTAACCCGTCCTCGCAAAACCCGCACATACTAACCACCTTGTCCGCCTGAAACCTCAAAAAGTGTCACTTTAGTTCTAAGTGTACAACAGACTTTGTCCATCCGTCCTCACATCTCTGACTCGCAATCCACAAACCAAACCCTAATCAAACTCAAGCCGTCCTCACCGGCATCCATCTCCTCGTCTATCTCTTTTTCATCTCCAACCTCTGCCTCGCAGAGATTCCACTTGACCTGATAGATGACCTTGAAAACTACCATTAGCCGTTATACCTCTTAGTGCCTCAAGCCTCGCCGCTAAGTCCCTTAATCCTTGTTTGTTGTGTTCAATATTACTCTGATATTGGAACAGGTCACAATCGATGCCTCGGAACCGATTCCATATTTGCTCCATCTCTTTATCCTCTCTCATCCCTTTTTCAGATCTGAGGGGAATATCCTCCCTCTTCTCAACTCGAAGAGTCAACTTCTCAACTTCCTCTCTAATCGATCTTTCCTCCCAAATCCTACTCATATTTTCTTCATCCAGATCATCTACCTTCTTCGACAATTCATTCTTCGCTCTTTCTAACTCTGCTTCGAACGCATCCAACCTATCCAACACTTCTTTCAGCTCTTCCTCCGTTTTCCTCGCTCTCGGATCCTCCACTTGTCCTCGCGTCTCGTCATCTTTCCGATTCATCCACCTACCGAGTTTGCTACTCAGCCTTGCATTCTCTTTCTCTACACGTCTCATTTTCTCATCACTCTCCGCTTGGGCACTTTTCATTCTTTCTAACTCCAGGTGGAACTCGTCACATGCCTTACCCGCTTGATCACTGTATCGACAGATTATGCTTTGTATCTTCTCAATTTCATTCTCCATTCGTTCGATTCTCCTCATCAGGTCATCCTCGTCTCTTGAGAGCTCTTCTTCGATCACAACTCCAAAGCAGTTGGCTACCATCAAGCCGGATCTCAAGTCCAAGACCACGTTTTCACTCTCAGGTCTCACAAGATCTTGCCTCCAGCTTTTGTTTACTCTTTTCCACTCCTTGTTTTCATTTTTCAACATTCGTACTTGCTTTTCCCAAGTTTTTAGGATCTCGGCCATTTTCTCTTGATTTTCCTCTAATTTTGCTATTTTGATCCTCTCGTTATCTCGCTCCACATGCAGCCAATTGACTTGACATTCCAAGCTCTTCACAAGTTCTACCAAGCCTCGATCCGGAGATCCAGTGTTCTTTCTCTCACTTGCTCTTGCGGTCTCTGTCAAGGAAGTAACTCCACCCTTGTCAACTTCCACATACAAAGAGGTTAATCACCTATCAGACCAATTCGTTGCGACCTTTACGCCAGTCACCTCTTTTGAGCCACACATATGCTCGCATAGTCTCTTTTTCCAGCAGTCCACACATGTGGGGACAAAATCCAGTGGGGTGCATACGCGAGGGCAATATTTGGCTATATGCCCAATCTGCTCGCAACACCAGCATCTCACATAATTTGATATCGGGCCAAATCGCCACCCTCGGTTCACATGACGTCTCATGGTCGGATGAGAATCTATCCATCTCCTATTTCGTCCAGAATTCATTTGCCTCATGTTGGTCTTCTCAAACCCACATGCTTGCTCTTGTTGGGCCATTTCTTTAATGAAGATCAAAGAAGATTTGGGATCGACTCGGCTATGCCACACGATTGGGGCACCAAGCGAACTCGTAGCACTCTCTATGAGATGTGCTAAGCCAATTCCCGGCAAACGCACCAAAATGTTTAGTTCTTGAGCCCAAGGAAAAGATGATTACACGAGACTTTATTTTTGTTCAAACCCCTCGGAATCGGTCTATTTGGATTACCTAGAGCCCACAACTATCTCTATGCACTAGCTCATATATTTCCCGGCAGACGCACCAAAATGATATGTTCTAACGCCCCTGAAAAAAGGGATTATACGAGACTTTATGTTGTTCAAAACCCCTCGGAATCGGTCCAATTGGATTACCTAGAGCCCATAATTATCTTGCAATGGATTCTTCCTATGTCTATGCACTAGCTCATAAATTCCCGAAATTGTGTAGACCTCGTATGTGAGAAAGCGTTCACACAGACAAATGGACAAGCTTATTTATCCTTAGCATCATATACGTATGCAATGTGAACTACATCAGAAGAAAAGTAGGACTCATATCCCCGTTTCCACAAGCGCTTACGAATTGAAATTCATGAGATTCAGAAAACTTGGCTGAAAAATAAGTAATAAGATTCTGATGTCCAGTACCTTGAAGATCTTGTTGTCATAGGCTGAAGCCAATAAATAAACACAGGAAATTATCCCAACTACTGTCTGCGGGGTGATGAGCATGATCAGAGCTATAGAAGCAATCTCCATTGGTTGAAATGAAGACAAAAATAAAAACCTGGGTATGCTCAGAGCTATAAAATCAACTTTCGTTGGTTGCAAATGGGTATTAAAACAAAAACCTCTCATAAGTTCTTTCCTACGAAGCTGCACTCTCATAGGTCAAGCATGCAGACAAATCCATGTGAAAAGTGGCAGAAAAGGTAGATGAGTATATGTTTATAACTACATCATATGCATATACGAAACGTGCACACATTCCTGTACACACGAAATGAAGTTTCAATGATGAGCATATCAAAATAGGTGTATAAGTACAATGATATGGAGAAAACATACAACATTTAGCTTCATATTGGCCTGGTTGCATCTATGATTTTGCATTTCCAACATCCCTTGTCCATCTGCCACGTTATGACCATGCGCACCAGCAAGTAAGTGACCATGATTACTGCTCCAGCACCGGTAATCAAGAAGTACAGCTTGAAGAACTCAAGAATGGTCAACCTCTTTTGCACATTTTTTGGAATCCATGGGTTCAGTATGCGATGCTCGATGTATATTTCTCCGATTCAGTATCTCATCAATATGTTACAATGAGAGCAAGCGATTGAACTTCAAGGCCATATAATACCTTGCGCTGGAGCTATCAGCATATGTCATCCCACGATGGACCAGATGAGTGGCCCACCAAAGCACAAAGACTATGCTATTATAATCAAGGTTCAGCATCACTATAATTGAGCATGACAAAAAACGGCCAAGCAAATTCAAACGTCACTGAGCATTTACCATTCCTATGCTTCATCAAGCAATCTACAGGAATCCTTCACATGAATGCACGTGAAGGATGTATGAACAATAGTACCTTGAAATCAAACACATACTTCGAGTATGGAATGAGCAAAGCAATGAATCCCCAAATGTATACACCAGTTGTTTTCCAATGATGTATTGACCACATAAGAAACAAATTTAGTGAGTGAAGAAACTCCACCTCATCATATACAAACTCGAGTTATTTTAGCTCCTTTGTCTTGCTTTCCGACTTGGAAATAAGTGCTTTGGGCCTAGTCTTGAACAGTATTTTGTGACGGATTATCCCAATAGCCTTGAGCTCTGAAGTCTTCTGTACTTGTGTCGGGTATTGAGTCGATAGAACCACGGGGGATGACTCAACATCTATGGGGTCTTCTCTTAGGACTTTCTGAAGCACCAGCATTGGTTTCTTCAGGGACACCTTCTTCCCCTCTAGCTCATGATATCCAATTGTGAAATAATACTTCTCCTGTAGGAGATCTCGCTAATAGCTCTTATCATTCTTTCCGATTTTAGTCCCTATGACTCCACCATTCTTAACTCTGTTCGCAGAATAAGTTCAGCAAGGTTCAACAGCAACCATGATCAAGATCAGTCCCACAGAGGAAATCTATCTTTGCATTTACCTGAAGAATTCCCTAATCTGCCAGCCATTCAAAGATCCATCAAAGCTGAGCAATCATCAGAGATCGAGGAGATCCCGATTGGCAATAGTAACACCTCATTATCCCACCAAATATCTCAGAACCATCTGGGAAGCCCTGGTACTGTATCTTCATGCTCAGCAGTGTCGGCAAGGTCAAGCACACGGTTTGCCCGTCAAGAGACCAATGGGATCCCGATTACTGTCATGCCAACCAAGCCTACGAAGAAGACGACCGCAAGGACAGAGAATCATCGTCGCCACAGCAAAGGGGGATCTTCGCAACATTCAACTAATGCCGCAATGGAAAGCTCGTCATCAGGCCCACACTCTCTTCTGAAGCAGATTCTCACATGTGGAAATGCAGATGTGGTGTCAGAGAAGAAGCCTCACAACAGCATATCGAGCCACACTTTTGTCGTGATAAACCACAAGGCCTTATCAGGGGTGCCAGGTACCACACCCTCGAGAGCCATAAATGCAGCCACACGCACGTATGACGATCTGTCCATAAAGCTCAGAGAGCGCACGAGAGAGAGCTCCTCCCCCCATCGGTCCTCTCCCTTCCTTCGAATCCCTTCTGCCCCCACTCCTCTTGAGCAGGGAAACGCATAGACCCCTCACTATTGCTCGCCCAGCTACTAAAAAAAAAGGGACGATACAGAATTGTGCTTGGGCTTTTCTCTCCTTTCTTGGGGGATGCAAATACACTTCCAGATTCATTCATTGCAGCCATTGAAAATCCAAAATAATCTGTCATAGCAGGCACACGCACTCCCCTACCAGTATCGTGAAATTTAAATTAAGCACCATAAACTTGATAATCTTTTGTCCACATGTGAAAGGCAGAGCAGCATGTGTAGCTACTGCCAAAAGCTCCTGATGTCCAACCATTGTCACAATAGGGCCTTCCAGAGATAAGACTGCCACCTGCAAGCCCCCTTTTCGGTTTCTCTTGTCAGAGGAAAAAACGGACCTGCCCCCCTATAATTGAATGCACAACACCACATTTTGGAAGCATTGCCACGATTCGATTTGTTTTAGTCAGGCTTTTCCCAAAATTTCATCATGAATTTGACTGCCCTTGTCCAGCGCTCCAATGCTAGCACAAGCTTTCAACACATTAAAAATGGTGGCCTTCGGTGTGAAACCTTGTTTCTGCACCAACTCAAAACAGCGTATTGCTTCTTTTCCATAGCCATGCTGTGCATATCCTTTGAGTTGCATTTCATCAAGACAATTGAGAGCAAACATGGCATCCCCATGTTTGGCATATCCTGCAATTAAGGCAGTCCATGACACAGCATCTTGATTCGGAAGCCTATTGAAGACTTCGTGTGCTTTCTGATCAAGCCACACTTGACATACATGGCTACCAATGCATTTCTAACAGCAGTACCAAGCTCCCGATCCATTCTGATCATGATGGCGTCATGTAGTTGCAAATACTTCCCTTCAAACATTTGATCACTCTTCAAGTACCTGTAATCAAACATCTTCTTCTGCCAAATACAAACATATTAGTGCATTAAAACCAACCAAATTGTGGGCTAACATACTCCCCTCTTCTTAATTGCGAAGTCGTCCTCGACGAGCGATATGCTACCTGCACTCCAGTTCCGACATGTGATCATCACTCAATCAAATACAAATCTTTACCTTGCATGCCTACTCTCTTCTTCATCAATGTAGCACCTGAAATCATACTCATACAATCATTTGTTAGTATCAAAATCCAATCATTTCACTTACCATCTTTATCCATCTTCTCGCATCTTTATCGCCATGTCTACCTGTCTACAATATCATTAAACATATTTTATCATTTTTCATCAAACACCACATCTACTACCAAATTGAGAAATATCCATATCAATCATCCATATCACACATATATACTCAGCACACACATCATGATCAGTGTCACACATGCATTCTCGTCACACACAACATACATATATGCAAACAGAAGACATGTCCACATTCGCTCTCGTCACTCTTCTCGACTACTCATTCAACACGTCACACATCTTTATTCCACATGCATGCTCAACACACTTTCTACACACAGCTTATATATGTAAGCAAGTGCCATTCTTAAATTTCATTTTTGATGCCCTTATCGGCTATATGGCCACCCCATCCCAATTCTTCATCCGTTTCTCATCGAGTCCTCCCGTTTATCTTTCATGCCTCTTTGACCTAGGGTTCCCTATTCCCACTTACCTTTTCAACTACTCTGTGCTCTTTTGTTCATCAATCAGATCCTATGCTTGGTCGCCACCACCTCTTCTTAATTGATGGCCATACGGCAAAGACCACTCAAGCCTAACACGAGCTAACCTCGACAGGACCACTCATCATCAACGCGATTCCGGACTTCTCAAGTTGTCATACCACCTAAGAGCCAAACTGAACACTTCTGGAAGGTTTGCAGACAAACAATGCAACTAGCACGATTGGATTCCTCAAGTCCAAGCTTTCCATAGACACATCGGAACCAAAACCCTAGCCGAGCTTAAGCGTCGATTTGACATGCCTGATCAGGAGCCCACACATTCCCATATCCCCACAAACACAAACACATATTCTTATATGAGCATCATGCTCTCTCTCCTCTCTTATGTCCCCCCTCGAGCAAGGAATTCTTCTGATTCATTTTTCCACATTTTTTTCTTTTCTTTTTCATCATTTTTTTCACATATTTACTCACACTTGCCGGCCTACGCCGAAGCTGAATGCGACTCGTGGACTCGACCACCCGATCGAGTTTGTTCCACCCATCTACCAACCCAACGCATCGCGCGACACACAGACAGCTAGCCCTATGCGAAACCGACTTCGGTTCGTGGCTTTGACCACCCGGCCAAAGTGGTTCCACCCACCTATCGGCCCACATAGGCGCGTAGCCACACTCACACATACACAAACATATATTTTTTCATTTTTTTTTTTTTCCTTCATCTCAAGAATTAGGAGACAAAAGAAAGGACTTTTTCCCAACCCAACCAATCACGACACACACACATATATCCCCTCGTGGACATCCCGATGAGACATATCTCCTCTCTGCTGCCACTCAAGCCAGAATCCAGCCACTAATGCTATGGTTAACCCGTCCTCGCAAAACCCGCACATACTAACCACCTTGTCCGTCTGAAACCTCAAAAAGTGTCACTTTAGTTCTAAGTGTACAACAGACTTGGTCCATCCGTCCTCACATCTCTGACTCGCAATCCATAAAGCAAACCCTAATCAAACTCAAGCCGTCCTCACCGGCATCCATCTCCTTGTCTATCTCTTTTTCATCTCCAACCTCTGCCTCGCAGAGATTCCACTTCACCTGATAGATGACCTTGAAAACTACCATTAGCCGTTATACCTCTTAGTGCCTGAAGCCTCGCCGCTAAGTCCCTTAATCCTTGTTTGTTGTGTTCAATATTACTCTGATATTGGAACAGGTCACAATCGATGCCTCGGAACCGATTCCATATTTGCTCCATCTCTTTATCCTCTCTCATCCCTCTTTCAGATCTGAGGGGAATATCCTCCCTCTTCTCAACTCGAAGAGTCAACTTCTCAACTTCCTCTCTAATCGATCTTTCCTCCCAAATCCTACTCATATTTTCTTCATCCAGATCATCTACCTTCTTCGACAATTCATTCTTCGCTCTTTCTAACTCTGCTTCGAACGCATCCAACCTATCCAACACTGCTTTCAGCTCTTCCTCCGTTTTCCTCGCTCTCGGATCCTCCACTTGTCCACGCGTCTCGTCAACTTTCCGATTCATCCACCTACCGAGTTTGCTACTCAGCCTTGCATTCTCTTTCTCTACACGTCTCATTTTCTTATCACTCTCCGCTTGGGCACTTTTCATTCTTTCTAACTCCAGGTGGAACTCGTCAGATGCCTTGCCCGCTTGATCGTTGTATCGACAGATTATGCTTTGTACCTTCTCAATTTCATGCTCCATTCGTTCGATTCTCCTCATCAGGTCATCCTCGTCTCTTGAGAGCTCTTCTTCGATCAAAACTCCAAAGCAGTTGGCTACCATCAAGCCGGATCTCAAGTCCAAGACCACGTTTTCACTCTCAGGTCTCACAAGATCTTGCCTCCAGCTTTTGTTTACTCTTTTCCACTCCTTGTTTTCATTTTTCAACATTCGTACTTGCTTTTCCCAAGTTTCTAGGATCTCGGCCATTTTCTCTTGATTTTCCTCTAATTTTGCTATTTTGATCCTCTCGTTATCTCGCTCCACATGAAGCCAATTGACTTGACATTCCAAGCTCTTCACAAGTTCTACCAAGCCTCGATCCGGAGATCCAGTGTTCTTGCTCTCACTTGCTCTTGCGGTCTCTGTCAAGGAAGTAACTCCACCCTTGTCAACTTCCACATACAAAGAGGTTAAACACCTATCAGACTGATTCGTTGCGACCTTTACGCCACTCACCTCTTTTGAGCCACACATATGCTCGCATAGTCTCTTTTTCCCGCAGTCCACACATGTGGGGACAAAATCCAGTGGGGTGCATACGCGAGGGCAATATTTGGCTATATGCCCAATCTGCTCGCAACACCAGCATCTCACATAATTTGATATCGAGCCAAATCGCCACCCTCGGTTCACATGACGTCTCATGGTCGGATGAGAATCTATCCATCTCCTATTTCGTCCAGAATTCATTTGCCTCATGTTGGTCTTCTCAAACCCACATGCTTGCTCTTGTTGGGCCATTTCTTTAATGAAGATCAAAGAAGATTTGGGATCGACTCGGCTATGCCACACGATTGGGGCACCAAGCGAACTCGTAGCACTCTCTATGAGATGTGCTAAGCCAATTCCCGGAAAACGCACCAAAATGTTTAGTTCTTGAGCCCAAGGAAAAGATGATTACACGAGACTTTATTTTTGTTCAAACCCCTCGGAATCGGTCTATTTGGATTACCTAGAGCCCACAACTATCTCTATGCACTAGCTCATATATTTCCCGGCAGACGCACCAAAATGATATGTTCTAACGCCCCTGGAAAAAGCGATTATACGAGACTTTATGTTGTTCAAAACCCCTCGGAATTGGTCCAATTGGATTACCTAGAGCCCATAATTATCTTGCAATGGATTCTTCCTATGTCTATGCACTAGCTCATAAATTCCCGAAATTGTGCAGACCTCATATGTGAGAAAGCGTTCACACAGACAAATGGACAAGCTTATTTATCCTTAGCATCATATACGTATGCAATGTGAACTACATCAGAAGAAAAGTAGGACTCATATCCCCGTTTCCACAAGCGCTTACGAATTGAAATTCATGAGATTCAGAAAACTTGGCTGGAAAATAAGTAATAAGATTCTGATGTCCAGTACCTTGAAGATCTTGTTGTCATAGGCTGAAGCCAATAAATAAACACAGGGAATTATCCCAACTACTGTCTGCGGGGTGATGAGCATGATCAGAGCTATAGAAGCAATCTCCATTGGTTGAAATGAAGACAAAAATAAAAACCTGGGTATGCTCAGAGCTATAAAATCAACTTTCGTTGGTTGCAAATGGGTATTAAAACAAAAACCTCTCATAAGTTCTTTCCTACGAAGCTGCACTCTCATAGGTCAAGCATGCAGACAAATCCATGTGAAAAGTGGCAAAAAAGGTAGATGAGTATATGTTTATAACTACATCATATGCATATACGAAACGTGCACACATTCCTGTACACACGAAATGAAGTTTCAATGATGAGCATATCAAAATAGGTGTATAAGTACAGTGATATGGAGAAAACATACAACATTTAGCTTCATATTGGCCTGGTTGCATCTATGATTTTGCATTTCCAACATCCCTTGTCCATCTCCCACGTTATGACCATGCGCACCAGCAAGTAAGTGACCATGATTACTGCTCCAGCACCGGTAATCAAGAAGTACAGCTTGAAGAACTCAAGAATGGTCAACCTCTTTTGCACATTTTTTGGAATCCATGGGTTCAGTATGCGATGCTCGATGTATATTTCTCCGATTCAGTATCTCATCAATATGTTACAATGAGAGCAAGCGATTGAACTTCAAGGCCATATAATACCTTGCGCTGGAGCTATCGGCATATGTCATCCCACGATGGACCAGATGAGTGGCCCACCAAAGCACAAAGACTATGCTATTATAATCAAGGTTCAGCATCACTATAATTGAGCATGACAAAAAACGGCCAAGGAGATTCAAACGTCACTGAGCATTTACCATTCCTATGCTTCATCAAGCAATCTACAGGAATCCTTCACATGAATGCGCGTGAAGGATGTATGAACAATCGTACCTTGAAATCAAACACATACTTCGAGTATGGAATGAGCAAAGCAATGAATCCCCAAATGTATACACCAGTTGTTTTCCAATGATGTATTGACCACATAAGAAACAAATTTAGTGAGTGAAGAAACTCCACCTCATCATATACAAACTCGAGTTATTTTAGCTCCTTTGTCTTGCTTTCCGACTTGGAAATAAGTGCTTTGGGCCTAGTCTTGAACAGTATTTTGTGACGGATTATCCCAATAGCCTTGAGCTCTGAAGTCTTCTGTACTTGTGTCGGGTATTGAGTCGATAGAACCACGGGGGATGACTCAACATCTATGGGGTCTTCTCTTAGGACTTTCTGAAGCACCAGCATTGGTTTCTTCAGGGACACCTTCTTCCCCTCTAGCTCATGATATCCAATTGTGAAATAATACTTCTCCTGTAGGAGATCTCGCTAATAGCTCTTATCATTCTTTCCGATTTTAGTCCCTATGACTCCACCATTCTTAACTCTGTTCGCAGAATAAGTTCAGCAAGGTTCAACAGCAACCATGATCAAGATCAGTCCCACAGAGGAAATCTATCTTTGCATTTATCTCAAGAATTCCCTAATCTGCCAGCCATTCAAAGATCCATCAAAGCTGAGCAATCACAGAGATCGAGGAGATCCCGATTGGCAATAGTAACACCTCATTATCCCACCAAATATCTCAGAACCATCTGGGAAGCCCTGGTACTGTATCTTCATGCTCAGCAGTGTCGGCAAGGTCGAGCACACGGTTTGCCCGTCAAGAGACCAATGGGATCCCGATTACTGTCATGCCAACCAAGCCTACGAAGAAGACGACCGCAAGGACAGAGAATCATCGTCGCCACAGCAAAGGGGGATCTTCGCAACATTCAACTAATGCCGCAATGGAAAGCTCGTCATCAGGCCCACACTCTCTTCTGAAGCAGATTCTCACATGTGGAAATGCAGATGTGGTGTCAGAGAAGAAGCCTCACAACAGCATATCGAGCCACACTTTTGTCGTGATAAACCACAATGCCTTATCAGGGCTGCCAGGTACCACACCCTCGAGAGCCATAAATGCAGCCACACGCACGTATGACGATCTGTCCATAAAGCTCAGAGAGCGCACGAGAGAGAGCTCCTCCCCCCATCGGTCCTCTCCCTTCCTTCGAATCCCTTCTGCCCCCACTCCTCTTGAGCAGGGAAACGCATAGACCCCTCACTATTGCTCGCCCAGCTACTAAAAAAAAAGGGACGATACAGAATTGTGCTTGGGCTTTTCTCTCCTTTCTTGGGGGATGCAAATACACTTCCAGATTCATTCATTGCAGCCATTGAAAATCCAAAATAATCTGTCATAGCAGGCACACGCACTCCCCTACCAGTATCGTGAAATTTAAATTAAGCACCATAAACTTGATAATCTGCTGTCCACATGTGAAAGGTAGAGCAGCATGTGTAGCTACTGCCAAAAGCTCCTCATGTCCAACCATTGTCACAATAGGGCCTTCCAGAGATAAGACTGCCACCTGAAAGCCCCCTTTTCGGTTTCTCTTGTCAGAGGAAAAAACGGACCTTCCCCCCTATAATTGAATGCACAACACCACATTTTGGAAGCATTGCCACGATTCGATTTGTTTTAGTCAGGCTTTTCCCAAAATTTCATCATGAATTTGACTGCCCTTGTCGAGCGCTCCAATGCTAGCACAAGCTTTCAACACATTAAAAATGGTGGCCTTCGGTGTGAAACCTTGTTTCTGCACCAACTCAAAACAGCGTATTGCTTCTTTTCCATAGCCATGCTGTGCATATCCTTTGAGTTGCATTTCATCAAGACAATTGAGAGCAAACATGGCATCCCCATGTTTGGCATATCCTGCAATTAAGGCAATCCATGACACAGCATCTTGATTCGGAAGCCTATTGAAGACTTCGTGTGCTTTCTGATCAAGCCACACTTGACATACATGGCTACCAATGCATTTCTAACAGTAGTACCAAGCTCCCGATCCATTCTGATCATGATGGCGTCATGTAGTTGCAAATACTTCCCTTCAAACATTTGATCACTCTTCAAGTACCTGTAATCAAACATCTTCTTCTGCCAAATACAAACATATTAGTGCATTAAAACCTACCAAATTGTAGGCTAACATACTCCCCTCTTCTTAATTGCGAAGTCATCCTCGACGAGCGATATGCTACCTGCACTCCAGTTCCGACATGTGATCATCACTCAATCAAATACAAATCTTTACCTTGCATGCCTACTCTCTTCTTCATCAATGTAGCACCTGAAATCATACTCATACAATCATTTGTTAGTACCAAAATCCAATCATTTCACTTACCATCTTTATCCATCTTCTCGCATCTTTATCGCCATGTCTACCTGTGTACAAACTCATTAAACATATTAGATCATTTTTCATCAAACACCACATCTACTACCAAAATCAGAAATATCCATATCAATCATCCATATCACACATATATACTCAGCACACACATCATGATCAATGTCACACATGCATTCTCGTCACACACAACATACATATATGCAAACAGAAGACATGTCCACATTCGCTTTCGTCACTCTTCTCGACTACTCATTCAACACGTCACACATCTTTATTCCACATGCATGCTCAACACACTTTCTACACACAGCTTATATATGTAAGCAAGTGCCATTCTTAAATTTCATTTTTGATGCCCTTATCGGCTATATGGCCACCCCACCCCAATTCTTCTTCCGTTTCTCATCGAGTCCTCCCGTTTATCTTTCATGCCTCTTTGACCTAGGGTTCCCTATTCCCACTTACCTTTTCAACTACTCTATGCTCTGTTGTTCATCAATCAGATCGTATGCTTGGTCGCCACCACCTCTTCTTAATTGATGGCCACACGGCAAAGACCACTCAAGCCTAACACGAGCTCACCTCGACAGGACCACTCATCATCAACGCGCTTCCGGACTTGTCAAGTGGTCATACCACCTAAGAGCCAAACTGAACACTTCTGGAAGGTTTGCAGACAAACAATGCAACTAGCACGATTGGATTCCTCAAGTCCAAGCTTTCCATAGACACATCGGAACCAAAACCCTAGCCGAGCTTAAGCGTCGATTTGACATGCCTCATCAGGAGCCCACACATTCCCATATCCCCACAAACACAAACACATATTCCCATATGAGCATCATGCTCTCTCGCCTCTCTTATGTCCCCCCTCGAGCGAGGAATTCTTCTCATTCATTTTTCCACATTTTTTTCTTTTCTTTTTCATCATTTTTTTCACATATTTTCTCACACTTACCGGCCTACGCCGAAGCTGGATGCGACTCGTGGACTCGACCACCCGATCGAGTTTGTTCCACCCATCTACCAACCCAATGCAGCGCGCGACACACAGACATCTAGCCCTATGCGAAACCGACTTCGGTTCGTGGCTTTGACCACCCGGCCAAAGTGGGTCCACCCACCTATCGGCCCACATAGGCGCGTAGCCACACTCACACATACACAAACATATATTTTTTCATTTTTTTTTTTTTCCCGCATCTCAAGAATTAGGAGACAAAAGAAAGGACTTTTTCCCAAACCAACCAATCACGACACACACACATATATCCCCTCGTGGACATCCCGATGAGACATATCTCCTCTCTGCTCCCACTCAAGCCAAAATCCAGCCACTAATGCCATGGTTAACCGGTCCTCGCAAAACCCGCACATACTAACCACCTTGTCGGCCTGAAACCTCAAAAAGTGTCACTTTAGTTCTAAGTGTACAACAGACTTGGTCCATCCATCCTCACAGCTCTGACTCGCAATCCACAAAGCAAACCCTAATCAAACTCAAGCCGTCCTCACCGGCATCCATCTCCTCGTCTATCTCTTTTTCATCTTCAACCTCTGCCTCGCAGAGATTCCACTTGACCTGATAGATGACCTTGAAAACTACCATTAGCCGTTATACCTCTTAGTGCCTCAAGCCTCGCCGCTAAGTCCCTTAATCCTTGTTTGTTGTGTTCAATATTACTCTGATATTGGAACAGGTCACAATCGATGCCTCGGAACCGATTCCATATTTGCTCCATCTCTTTATCCTCTCTCATCCCTTTTTCAGATCTGAGGGGAATATCCTCCCTCTTCTCAACTCGAAGAGTCAACTTCTCAACTTCCTCTATAATCGATCTTTCCTCCCAAATCCTACTCATATTTTCTTCATCCAGATCATTACCTTCTTCGACAATTCATTCTTCGCTCTTTCTAACTCTGCTTCGAACGCATCCAACCTATCCAACACTGCTTTCAGCTCTTCCTCCGTTTTCCTCGCTCTCGGATCCTCCACTTGTCCTCGCGTCTCGTCATCTTTCCGTTTCATCCACCTACCGAGTTTGCTACTCAGCCTTGCATTCTCTTTCTCTACACGTCTCATTTTCTCATCACTCTCCGCTTGGGCACTTTTCATTCTTTCTAACTCCAGGTGGAACTCGTCACATGCCTTACCCGCTTGATCACTGTATCGATAGATTATGCTTTGTACCTTCTCAATTTCATGCTCCATTCGTTCGATTCTCCTCATCAGGTCATCCTCGTCTCTTGAGAGCTCTTCTTCGATCACAACTCCAAAGCAGTTGGCTACCATCAAGCCGGATCTCAAGTCCAAGACCACGTTTTCACTCTCAGGTCTCACAAGATCTTGCCTCTAGCTTTTGTTTACTCTTTTCCACTCCTTGTTTTCATTTTTCAACATTCGTACTTGTTTTTTCCAAGTTTCTAAGATCTCGGCCATTTTCTCTTGATTTTCCTCTAATTTTGCTATTTTGATCCTCTCGTTATCTCGCTCCACATGCAGCCAATTGACTTGACATTCCAAGCTCTTCACAAGTTCTACCAAGCCTCGATCCGGAGATCCAGTGTTCTTGCTCTTACTTTCTCTTGCGGTCTCTGTCAAGGAAGTAACTCCACCCTTGTCAACTTCCACATACAAAGAGGTTAAACACCTATCAGACTGATTCGTTGCGACCTTTATGCCAGTCACCTCTTTTGAGCCACACATATGCTCGCATAGTCTCTTTTTCCCGCAGTCCACACATGTGGGGACAAAATCCAGTGGGGTGCATACGCGAGGGCAATATTTGGCTATATGCCCAATCTGCTCGCAACACCAGCATCTCACATAATTTGATATCGGGCCAAATCGCCACCCTCGGTTCACATGACGTCTCATGGTCGGATGAGAATCTATCCATCTCCTATTTCGTACAGAATTCATTTGCTTCATGTTGGTCTTCTCAAACCCACATGCTTGCTCTTGTTGGGCCATTTCTTTAATGAAGATCAAAGAAGATTTGGGATCGACTCGGCTATGCCACACGATTGGGGCACCAAGCGAACTCGTAGCACTCTCTATGAGATGTGCTAAGCCAATTCCCGGCAAACGCACCAAAATGTTTAGTTCTTGAGCCCAAGGAAAAGATGATTACACGAGACTTTATTTTTGTTCAAACCCCTCGGAATCGGTCTATTTGGATTACCTAGAGCCCACAACTATCTCTATGCACTAGCTCATATATTTCCCGGCAGACGCACCAAAATGATATGTTCTAACGCCCCTGGAAAAAGCGATTATACGAGACTTTATGTTGTTCAAAACCCCTCGGAATCGGTCCAATTGGATTACCTAGAGCCCATAATTATCTTGCAATGGATTCTTCCTATGTCTATGCACTAGCTCATAAATTCCCGAAATTGTGCAGACCTCGTATGTGAGAAAGCGTTCACACAGACAAATGGACAAGCTTATTTATCCTTAGCATCATATACGTATGCAATGTGAACTACATCGGAAGAAAAGTAGGACTCATATCCCCATTTCCACAAGCGCTTACGAATTGAAATTCATGAGATTCAGAAAACTTGGCTGGAAAATAAGTAATAAGATTCTGATGTCCAGTACCTTGAAGATCTTGTTGTCATAGGCTTAAGCCAATAAATAAACACAGGGAATTATCCCAACTACTGTCTGCGGGGTGATGAGCATGATCAGAGCTATAGAAGCAATCTCCATTGGTTGAAATGAAGACAAAAATAAAAACCTGGGTATGCTCAGAGCTATAAAATCAACTTTCGTTGGTTGCAAATGGGTATTAAAACAAAAACCTCTCATAAGTTCTTTCCTACGAAGCTGCACTCTCATAGGTCAAGCATGCAGACAAATCCATGTGAAAAGTGGCAGAAAAGGTAGATGAGTATATGTTTATAACTACATCATATGCATATACGAAACGTGCACACATTCCTGTACACACGAAATGAAGTTTCAATGATGAGCATATCAAAATAGGTGTATAAGTACAGTGATATGGAGAAAACATACAACATTTAGCTTCATATTGGCCTGATTGCATCTATGATTTTGCATTTCCAACATCCCCTGTCCATCTGCCACGTTATGACCATGCGCACCAGCAAGTAAGTGACCATGATTACTGCTCCAGCACCGGTAATCAAGAAGTACAGCTTGAAGAACTCAAGAATGGTCAACCTCTTTTGCACCTTTTTTGGAATCCATGGGTTCAGTATGCGATGCTGGATGTATATTTCTCCGATTCAGTATCTCATCAATATGTTACAATGAGAGCAAGCGATTGAACTTCAAGGCCATATAATACCTTGCGCTGGAGCTATCGGCATATGTCATCCCACGATGGACGAGATGAGTGGCCCACCAAAGCACAAAGACTATGCTATTATAATCAAGGTTCAGCATCACTATAATTGAGCATGACAAAAAACGGCCAAGCAGATTCAAACGTCACTGAGCATTTACCATTCCTATGCATCATCAAGCAATCTACAGGAATCCTTCACATGAATGCGCGTGAAGGATGTATGAACAATAGTACCTTGAAATCAAACACATACTTCGAGTATGGAATGAGCAAAGCAATGAATCCCCAAATGTATACACCAGTTGTTTTCCAATGATGTATTGACCACATAAGAAACAAATTTAGTGAGTGAAGAAACTCCACCTCATCATATACAAACTCGAGTTATTTTAGCTCCTTTGTCTTGCTTTCCGACTTGGAAATAAGTGCTTTGGGCCTAGTCTTGAACAGTATTTTGTGACGGATTATCCCAATAGCCTTGAGCTCTGAAGTCTTCTGTACTTGTGTCGGGTATTGAGTCGATAGAACCACGGGGGATGACTCAACATCTATGGGGTCTTCTCTTAGGACTTTCTGAAGCACCAGCATTGGTTTCTTCAGGGACACCTTCTTCCCCTCTAGCTCATGATATCCAATTGTGAAATAATACTTCTCCTGTAGGAGATCTCGCTAATAGCTCTTATAATTCTTTCCGATTTTAGTCCCTATGACTCCACCATTCTTAACTCTGTTCGCAGAATAAGTTCAGCAAGGTTCAACAGCAACCATGATCAAGGTCAGTTCCACAGAGGAAATCTATCTTTGCATTTATCTCAAGAATTCCCTAATCTGCCAGCCATTCAAAGATCCATCAAAGCTGAGCAATCATCAGAGATCGAGGAGATCCCGATTGGCAATAGTAACACCTCATTATCCCACCAAATATCTCAGAACCATCTGGGAAGCCCTGGTACTGTATCTTCATGCTCAGCAGTGTCGGCAAGGTCGAGCACACGGTTTGCCCGTCAAGAGACCAATGGGATCCCGATTACTGTCATGCCAACCAAGCCTACGAAGAAGACGACCGCAAGGACAGAGAATCATCGTCGCCACAGCAAAGGGGGATCTTCGCAACATTCCACTAATGGAAAGCTCGTCATCAGGCCCACACTCTCTTCTGAAGCAGATTCTCACATGTGGAAATGCAGATGTGGTGTCAGAGAAGAAGCCTCACAATAGCATATCGAGCCACACTTTTGTCGTGATAAACCACAATGCCTTATCAGGGCTGCCAGGTACCACACCCTCGAGAGCCATAAATGCAGCCACACGCACGTATGACGATCTGTCCATAAAGCTCAGAGAGCGCACGAGAGAGAGCTCCTCCCCCCATCGGTCCTCTCCCTTCCTTCGAATCCCTTCTGCCCCCACTCCTCTTCAGCAGGGAAACGCATAGACCCCTCACTATTGCTTGCCCAGCTACTAAAAAAAAAGGGACGATACAGAATTGTGCTTGGGCTTTTCTCTCCTTTCTTGGGGGATGCAAATACACTTCCAGATTCATTCATTGCAGCCATTGAAAATCCAAAATAATCTGTCATAGCAGGCACACGCACTCCCCTACCAGTATCGTGAAATTTAAATTAAGCACCATAAACTTGATAATCTACTGTCCACATGTGAAAGGCAGAGCAGCATGTGTAGCTACTGCCAAAAGCTCCTGAGGTCCAACCATTGTCACAATAGGGCCTTCCAGAGATAAGACTGCCACCTACAAGCCCCCTTTTCGGTTTCTCTTGTCAGAGGAAAAAACGGACTTGCCCCCCTATAATTGAATGCACAACACCACATTTTGGAAGCATTGCCACGATTCGATTTGTTTTAGTCAGGCTTTTCCCAAAATTTCATCATGAATTTGACTGCCCTTGTCCAGCGGTCCAATGCTAGCACAAGCTTTCAACACATTAAAAATGGTGGCCTTCGGTGTGAAACCTTGGTTCTGCACCAACTCAAAACAGCGTATTGCTTCTTTTCCATAGCCATGCTGTGCATATCCTTTGAGTTGCATTTCATCAAGACAATTGAGAGCAAACATGGCATCCCCATGTTTGGCATATCCTGCAATTAAGGCAGTCCATGACACAGCATCTTGATTCGGAAGCCTATTGAAGACTTCGTGTGCTTTCTGATCAAGCCACACTTGACATACATGGCTACCAATGCATTTCTAACAGCAGTACCAAGCTCCCGATCCATTCTAATCATGATGGCGTCATGTAGTTGCAAATACTTCCCTTCAAACATTTGATCACTCTTCAAGTACCTGTAATCAAACATCTTCTTCTGCCAAATACAAACATATTAGTGCATTAAAACCAACCAAATTGTGGGCTAACATACTCCCCTCTTCTTAATTGCGAAGTCGTCCTCGACGAGCGATATGCTACCTGCACTCCAGTTCCGACATGTGATCATCACTCAATCAAATACAAATCTTTACCTTGCATGCCTACTCTCTTCTTCATCAATGTAGCACCTGAAATCATACTCATACAATCATTTGTTAGTACCAAAATCCAATCATTTCACTTACCATCTTTATCCATCTTCTCGCATCTTTATCGCCATGTCTACCTCTCTACAAACTCATTAAACATATTAGATCATTTTTCATCAAACACCACATCTACTACCAAAATGAGAAATATCCATATCAATCATCCATATCACACATATATACTCAGCACACACATCATGATCAGTGTCACACATGCATTCTCGTCACACACAACATACATATATGCAAACAGAAGACATGTCCACATTCGCTCTCGTCACTGTTCTCGACTACTCATTCAACACGTCACACATCTTTATTCCACATGCATGCTCAACACACTTTCTACACACAGCTTATATATGTAAGCAAGTGCCATTCTTAAATTTCATTTTTGATGCCCTTATCGGCTATAGGGCCACCCCACCCCAATTCTTCTTCCGTTTCTCATCGAGTCCTCCCGTTTATCTTTCATGCCTCTTTGACCTAGGGTTCCCTATTCCCACTTACCTTTTCAACTACTCTATGCTCTTTTGTTCATCAATCAGATCCTATGCTTGGTCGCAACCACCACTTCTTAATTGATCGCCACACGGCAAAGACCACTCAAGCCTAACACGAGCTCACCTCGACAGGACCACTCATCATCAACGCGATTCCGGACTTCTCAAGTTGTCATACCACCTAAGAGCCAAACTGAACACTTCTGGAAGGTTTGCAGACAAACAATGCAACTAGCACGATTGGATTCCTCAAGTCAAAGCTTTCCATAGACACATCGGAACCAAAACCCTAGCCGAGCTTAAGCGTCGATTTGACATGCCTCATCAAGAGCCCACACATTCCCATATCCCCACAAACACAAACACATATTCCCATATGAGCATCATGCTCTCTCGCCTCTCTTATATCCCCCCTCGAGCGAGGACTTCTTCTGATTCATTTTTCCACATTTTTTTCTTTTCTTTTTCATCATTTCTTTCACATATTTACTCACACTTACCGGCCTACGCCGAAGCTGGATGCGACTCGTGGACTCGGCCACCCGATCGAGTTTGTTCCATCCATCTACCAACCCAATGCAGCGCGCGCCACACAGAGAGCTATCCCTATGCGAAACCCACTTCGGTTCGTGGCTTTGACCACCCGGCCAAAGTGGGTCCACCCACCTATCGGCCCACATAGGCGCGTAGCCACACTCACACATACACAAACATATATTTTTTCTTTTTTTTTTTTTTTCCCGCATCTCAAGAATTAGGAGACAAAAGAAAGGACTTTTTCCCAAACCAACCAATCACGACACACACACATATATCCCCTCGTAGACATCCCGATGAGACATATCTCCTCTCTGCTCCCACTCAAGCCAAAATCCAGCCACTAATGCCATGGTTAACCCGTCCTCGCAAAACCCGCACATACTAACCACCTTGTCGGCCTGAAACCTCAAAAAGTGTCACTTTAGTTCTAAGTGTACAACAGACTTGGTCCATCCGTCCTCACATCTCTGACTCGAAATCCACAAAGCAAACCCTAATCAAACTCAAGCCGTCCTCACCGGCATCCATCTCCTCGTCTATCTCTTTTTCATCTTCAACCTCTGCCTCACAGAGATTCCACTTGACCTGATAGATGACCTTGAAAACTACCATTAGCCGTTATACCTCTTAGTGCCTCAAGCCTCGCCGCTAAGTCCCTTAATCCTTGTTTGTTGTGTTCAATATTACTCTGATATTGGAACAGGTCACAATCGATGCCTCGGAACCGATTCCATATTTGCTCCATCTCTTTATCCTCTCTCATCCCTTTTTCAGATCTGAGGGGAATATCCTCCCTCTTCTCAACTCGAAGAGTCAACTTCTCAACTTCCTCTATAATCGATCTTTCCTCCCAAATCCTACTCATATTTTCTTCATCCAGATCATCTACCTTCTTCGACAATTCATTCTTCGCTCTTTCTAACTCTGCTTCGAACGCATCCAACCTATCCAACACTTCTTTCAGCTCTTCCTCCGTTTTCCTCGCTCTCGGATCCTCCACTTGTCCTCGCGTCTCGTCATCTTTCCGATTCATCCACCTACCGAGTTTGCTACTCAGCCTTGCATTCTCTTTCTCTACACGTCTCATTTTCTCATCACTCTCCGCTTGGGCACTTTTCATTCTTTCTAACTCCAGGTGGAACTCGTCACATGCCTTACCCGCTTGATCACTGTATCGACAGATTATGCTTTGTACCTTCTCAATTTCATGCTCCATTCGTTCGATTCTCCTCATCAGGTCATCCTCGTCTCTTGAGAGCTCTTCTTCGATCACAACTCCAAAGCAGTTGGCTACCATCAAGCCGGATCTCAAGTCCAAGACCACGTTTTCACTCTCAGGTCTCACAAGATCTTGCCTCTAGCTTTTGTTTACTCTTTTCCACTCCTTGTTTTCATTTTTCAACATTCGTACTTGCTTTTCCCAAGTTTCTAGGATCTCGGCCATTTTCTCTTGATTTTCCTCTAATTTTGCTATTTTGATCCTCTCGTTATCTCGCTCCACATGCAGCCAATTGACTTGACATTCCAAGCTCTTCACAAGTTCTACCAAGCCTCGATCCGGAGATCCAGTGTTCTTGCTCTTACTTGCTCTTGCGGTCTCTGTCAAGGAAGTAACTCCACCCTTGTCAACTTCCACATACAAAGAGGTTAAACACCTATCAGACTGATTCGTTGCGACCTTTACGCCAGTCACCTCTTTTGAGCCACACATATGCTCGCATAGTCTCTTTTTCCCGCAGTCCACACATGTGGGGACAAAATCCAGTGGGGTGCATACGCGAGGGCAATATTTGGCTATATGCCCAATCTGCTCGCAACACCAGCATCTCACATAATTTGATATCGGGCCAAATCGCCACCCTCGATTCACATGACGTCTCATGGTCGGATGAGAATCTATCCATCTCCTATTTCGTCCAAAATTCATTTGCCTCATGTTGGTCTTCTCAAACCCACATGCTTGCTCTTGTTGGGCCATTTCTTTAATGAAGATCAAAGAAGATTTGGGATCGACTCGGCTGTGCCACACAATTGGGGCACCAAGCGAACTCGTAGCACTCTCTATGAGATGTGCTAAGCCAATTCCCGGCAAACGCACCAAAATGTTTAGTTCTTGAGCCCAAGGAAAAGATGATTACACGAGACTTTATTTTTGTTCAAACCCCTCGGAATCGGTCTATTTGGATTACCTAGAGCCCACAACTATCTCTATGCACTAGCTCATATATTTCCCGGAAGACGCACCAAAATGATATGTTCTAACGCCCCAGGAAAAAGAGATTATACGAGACTTTATGTTGTTCAAAACCCCTCGGAATCGGTCCAATTGGATTACCTAGAGCCCATAATTATCTTGCAATGGATTCTTCCTATGTCTATGCACTAGCTCATAAATTCCCGAAATTGTGCAGACCTCGTATGTGAGAAAGCGTTCACACAGACAAATGGACAAGCTTATTTATCCTTAGCATCATATACGTATGCAATGTGAACTACATCAGAAGAAAAGTAGGACTCATATCCCCATTTCCACAAGCGCTTACGAATTGAAATTCATGAGATTCAAAAAACTTAGCTGGAAAATAAGTAATAAGATTCTGATGTCCAGTACCTTGAAGATCTTGTTGTCATAGGCTGAAGCCAATAAATAAACACAGGGAATTATCCCAACTACTGTCTGCGGGGTGATGAGCATGATCAGAGCTATAGAAGCAATCTCCATTGGTTGAAATGAAGACAAAAATAAAAACCTAGGTATGCTCAGAGCTATAAAATCAACTTTCGTTGGTTGCAAATGGGTATTAAAACAAAAACCTCTCATAAGTTCTTTCCTACGAAGCTTCACTCTCATAGGTCAAGCATGCAGACAAATCCATGTGAAAAGTGGCAGAAAAGGTAGATGAGTATATGTTTATAACTACATCATATGCATATAAGAAACGTGCACACATTCCTGTACACACGAAATGAAGTTTCAATGATGAGCATATCAAAATAGGTGTATAAGTACAGTGATATGGAGAAAACATACAACATTTAGCTTCATATTGCCTGATTGCATCTATGATTTTGCATTTCCAACATCCCCTGTCCATCTTCCACGTTATGACCATGCGCACCAGCAAGTAAGTGACCATGATTACTGCTCCAGCACCGGTAATCAAGAAGTACAGCTTGAAGAACTCAAGAATGGTCAACCTCTTTTGCACATTTTTTGGAATCGATGGGTTCAGTATGCGATGCTCGATGTATATTTCTCCGATTCAGTATCTCATCAATATGTTACAATGAGAGCAAGCGATTGAACTTCAAGGCCATATAATACCTTGCGCTGGAGCTATCGGCATATGTCATCCCACGATGGACCAGATGAGTGGCCCACCAAAGCACAAAGACTATGCTATTATAATCAAGGTTCAGCATCACTATAATTGAGCATGACAAAAAACGGCCAAGCAGATTCAAACATCACTGAGCATTTACCATTCCTATGCTTCATCAAGCAATCTACAGGAATCCTTCACATGAATGCGCGTGAAAGATGTATGAACAATAGTACCTTGAAATCAAACACATACTTCGAGTATGGAATGAGCAAAGCAATGAATCCCCAAATGTATACACCAGTTGTTTTCCGATGATGTATTGACCACATAAGAAACAAATTTAGTGAGTGAAGAAACTCCACCTCATCATATACAAACTCGAGTTATTTTAGCTCCTTTGTCTTGCTTTCCGACTTGGAAATAAGTGCTTTGGGCCTAGTCTTGAACAGTATTTTGTGACGGATTATCCCAATAGCCTTGAGCTCTGAAGTCTTCTGTACTTGTGTCGGGTATTGAGTCGATAGAACCACGGGGGATGACTCAACATCTATGGGGTCTTCTCTTAGGACTTTCTGAAGCACCAGCATTGGTTTCTTCAGGGACACCTTCTTCCCCTCTAGCTCATGATATCCAATTGTGAAATAATACTTCTCCTGTAGGAGATCTCGCTAATAGCTCTTATCATTCTTTCCGATTTTAGTCCCTATGACTCCACCATTCTTAACTCTGTTCGCAGAATAAGTTCAGCAAGGTTCAACAGCAACCATGATCAAGATCAGTCCCACAGAGGAAATCTATCTTTGCATTTATCTCAAGAATTCCCTAATCTGCCAGCCATTCAAAGATCCATCAAAGCTGAGCAATCATCAGAGATCGAGGAGATCCCGATTGGCAATAGTAACACCTCATTATCCCACCAAATATCTCAGAACCATCTGGGAAGCCCTGGTACTGTATCTTCATGCTCAGCAGTGTCGGCAAGGTCGAGCACACGGTTTGCCCGTCAAGAGACCAATGGGATCCCGATTACTGTCATGCCAACCAAGCCTACGAAGAAGACGACCGCAAGGTCAGAGAATCATCGTCGCCACAGCAAAGGGGGATCTTCGCAACATTCAACTAATGCCGCAATGGAAAGCTCGTCATCAGGCCCACACTCTCTTCTGAAGCAGATTCTCACATGTGGAAATGCAGATGTGGTGTCAGAGAAGAAGCCTCACAACAGCATATCGAGCCACACTTTTGTCGTGATAAACCACAATGCCTTATCAGGGCTGCCAGGTACCACACCCTCGAGAGCCATAAATGCAGCCACACGCACGTATGACGATCTGTCCATAAAGCTCAGAGAGCGCACGAGAGAGAGCTCCTCCCCCCATCGGTCCTCTCCCTTCCTTCGAATCCCTTCTGCCCCCACTCCTCTTCAGCAGGGAAACGCATAGACCCCTCACTATTGCTTGCCCAGCTACTAAAAAAAAAGGGACGATACAGAATTGTGCTTGGGCTTTTCTCTCCTTTCTTGGGGGATGCAAATACACTTCCAGATTCATTCATTGCAGCCATTGAAAATCCAAAATAATCTGTCATAGCAGGCACACGCACTCCCCTACCAGTATCGTGAAATTTAAATTAAGCACCATAAACTTGATAATCTGCTGTCCACATGTGAAAGGTAGAGCAGCATGTGTAGCTACTGCCAAAAGCTCCTGATGTCCAACCATTGTCACAATAGGGCCTTCCAGAGATAAGACTGCCACCTGCAAGCCCCCTTTTCGGTTTCTCTTGTCAGAGGAAAAAACGGACTTGCCCCCCTATAATTGAATGCACAACACCACATTTTGGAAGCATTGCCACGATTCGATTTGTTTTAGTCAGGCTTTTCCCAAAATTTCATCATGAATTTGACTGCCCTTGTCCAGCGCTCCAATGCTAGCACAAGCTTTCAACACATTAAAAATGGTGGCCTTCGGTGTGAAACCTTGTTTCTGCACCAACTCAAAACAGCGTATTGCTTCTTTTCCATAGCCATGCTGTGCATATCCTTTGAGTTGCATTTCATCAAGACAATTGAGAGCAAACATGGCATCCCCATGTTTGGCATATCCTGCAATTAAGGCAGTCCATGACACAGCATCTTGATTCGGAAGCCTATTGAAGACTTCGTGTGCTTTCTGATCAAGCCACACTTGACATACATGGCTACCAATGCATTTCTAACAGCAGTACCAAGCTCCCGATCCATTCTGATCATGATGGCGTCATGTAGTTGCAAATACTTCCCTTCAAACATTTGATCACTCTTCAAGTACCTGTAATCAAACATCTTCTTCTGCCAAATACAAACATATTAGTGCATTAAAACCAACCAAATTGTGGGCTAACAGGCATAGTCAATCACAAACTGTAAGTTTGACCGCATTTGTAAGACCTAAGAAGTTTGTCTTCATGCTCCCTGTGTACTGTGTTTTCTGCGTATTCTGCAGCCTCTATGCAGAGTACTGTGTGCGGCCTTAGGAGCTCGGTTTTCTACTCCGAGGATATCGTCGTGGAGCTCTCAAGAAGGAGAGCACACCGTGGTGCATCGCAATTGAATTACTTGAGTTGTCTATGTTGATGACATGCTTTTCATTGGTCCTCATGAGAAGCATATTTGCTGATTTTAAGACCGATTTGCATGCCTCATTTGAGATGTTAGATTGGGAGCACTTTCATCGTTATTTGGGCATTTAGTTTATGCAAGTTTATGGTGGAATAGCTTTGTGTCAAACAAAGTATATTGGCACATTAATACTGCGTTTTGGATTTGAAAACTCCAAACCTATTACCACTTCTATGGAAACAACTTTATGGTTGAGTCTTCATGATGTTGGAGATGCATTTGATGCTATTCTCTATGAGTAGGCTTTTGAATGCTTGATTTACTTATGCATTACTCGGTCAGATATTTAGTTTGTTGTCTCATGGATGAGCAAGTTTATGCATTGCAAAGGTGTCAAGCATTGGCAGGAAGTCAAGCCCATCTTTCGCTAATTAAGTGGTACGCGACTACTTAGATTGTTTTATCCCAATGGGGGATTACTACCACCAGATTTACATGCTTTTTCTGACTCTGACTCAGCTGGTTGCTATGACACTCGTGTGTCCACTAGTGATTTTTGCTTCATGCTTGGTAGCTCATGCATATCATGGTTGAGCCAAGAGAAGCCTACTATGGCCACTTCTAGTTCTCAGGCTGAGTATAGGGAAGCTTTCATAGTGACTCTTGAGTGTGTGTGGCTGAGATGCCTTATGGCTGATTTGGGTTTTGGTCAGTCTTCTTCCACCACAATCTTCACTAAGAGTCAGAGAGCATTTGAAGTTGCGAGGAACCTTGTATTCCATGCTCGCACTAAACATATTGAGGTGCACTATCATTATGTTTGGGAGAGGTTCTCTGTAGGAGAGATCAGTTTGCCATATGTGCCCACAGAGGAGAACATTGCATACCTTTTCACAAAGGCTCTGCCTAGGGAGAAGTTTGAAGCTTTCTGCAAAGCTTTGGGCTTACTTCCTTCTTTTGTGGATTGATTCCACATAGCTTGGCACTTCCTTATACATGAGTGCAAGCTCCTTCTTCACCGCATCACTCCCAGGCGGGATTTGTTGATATACTTAGGTAATGATGTGTGTAAACACACTAGAAGCATGGGAGCACTTTTTTCCCTTTTTAGAAGGTTTTTTCCCTCGGCTTGTATATACATCTATAACCCTAAGGGGTCACTTACCTTTGCACATTCTCTTTGTAATACATTCAGTATTGTGTGTTTCGCTCCAAGCTTCTTCTTCTTCCTTGTGTTTTTCGCGTTCTTCCGCTGACCTCAAACTCCAACAAGGACAATCTAGGATGATCTAAATCGTCGATTGGACTTCCCGATGGTAAAGTGAGCTCCTCTGTAATCCGTATGTTGGTTGTTTAGGATAAGTTGGATGATACTAATTACCCCTTGTGGGCACAATATGATGTATCATGTATTGGTAGCAACAAGGTTGTGGAATGCTCTGCAAGGTGTTGAAAAATGTCCTACTTCATCTCCACAATACATGTGTTGAAGGTGATGGAGATTGCGTCGAAGATGATCATCTTCAAATTCATGTTCGTGTCGCAGATCCTACTATGCTTACTACAGAACAACTTCGTTGGGATAAAACAGATTCTCAAGCACATCCATTGATAGCTTTGTATGTCAAACGTGCCATTATGCTTCATATTCACTCCTACAAAACAACAAAGGATACTTGGGATACACTTACAATTTTATACCAGAAAAGAAATGAGACTCTTCTTGCTTACCACCAAAAACAATTGGAGAGTGAGCATATGAGTGAAGTAGATTTTACGAAAAATCCTTTTTACAAAGATCAAAGACTTGAAGGAGAAGTTGATTTTTACTAATGAAGTCTTTCCAGATAGTTGACTTGTGCATATTGTCCTTAAGAGTCTTTCATATTCATATCAGAGTTTTGCTTCTACTCTTAGATTGATGATGAAAAGCAATCTAAATTCCCTAACATTTGAGGAGTTAGTCTCTATTCTATTATAGGAAGATCAGCCCGCACAGAAAAGGTCACTCATACGCGTTACAGATTATCGAAGAAAGAAAACAAAGATGAGAAGAAAATAGAAGAGAAAAAGAAAATTTTGAAAATACTATAAGGCAAATGATCATGTCATAAAAAGTTATCTTAAACTGGCTGCAAAAGAGACAAAGAAGAAAGAGGATCGAACAGATGATCATGTGATAAAGAGTTGTCCTAAACTACGTGCAAAAGAGGCAAAGAAGAAAGAGGCTAGAATGGTTGTTGCAGAGGCCTCTTCACCTAAAACAAAGTTTGCTAATTTTGTTCAAAATGAAGAATGGGCATTTATTACTATTTAATGTTATGACCAATCTTCTCATGAGTAGTGTATATCTCCTGTAGGCTCATATGTTTTGTACTTTGATAGTGGGAAAACCAAACATATTACCTCGTAGCATAGTTTCTTCAATTCACTTTAGTCTACCCCTGCACGGAATATTGTCACACGTGCTAAAAACTCCTCTTATCCTGTAAGTGGAGTTGGTAAGATCATTTTGACTATTGCTAATGATAGTTCTTTCACATTGTCAGATGCTCTATATATGTCAAGGATCAAGAAAAGTTTTCTTTCACTTTCAGTATTAGCCAAGATTGACTTGGTTGTCAAATTTATTAATGACACATATACAGTTCATGATCCCTCAATTTGAAGTGTTATTATTTCTTCTATCGTGGGTTGTATAAGCTTTTAGGCTGTTTAAGGCCTCGGCCCGAGAAAAAATGCTTATATGAAGCTAAAATTGTTGGAGTTGGACGTCTGCGGAAGCACGCGAACGACACAAAGAAGAAGAAGAAGCTTGGAGTTCAAAACACAATATTGAATGTATTACTAGAGAATGTACAAAGATAAGTAGCCCATTAGGGAAATAGGCGTATATACAAGCCGAGGAAAAAAAAACCTCCTAAAGAGGGAAAAAAGTGCCCTGGCAATCCTAGTGTGTTCACACACATCACTACCTAAATATATCAACAAATCTCCCCTAGGAGTGATGCGGTGAACAAGGAGCTAGCACTCATGTATAAGGACGTGCCAAGCTATGTGGAATCAATCCACAAAAGGAAGTAGGCCCAAAGCTTTGCGGAAAGCTTCAAACTTCTCCCTAGGCAGAGCCTTTGTGAAAAGGTATGCAATGTTCTCATGCGTGAGCACATATGCCAAGCTGATCTCCGAGCAGAGAACCTCTCCCTCACATAAAGATAATGCACCTCAATGTGTTTAGTGCAAGCATGGAACACAGGGTTCCTCGCAACTTCCAATGCGCTCTAACTGTTAGTGAAGATGGTGGTGGCATACGACTGACCAACACCCAAATCAGCCATAAGGAGTCTGAGCCACACACACTCAACAGTAGCTATGAAAGCTTCCCTATACTGAGCTTCACAACTGGAAGTGGCCACAGTAGTCTGCTACTTGCTCAACCAAGATATACATGAGCTACCAAGCATGAAGCAAAAGCCACTAGTGGACACACGAGTGTCATAGCAACCAGCCCAGTCAGAGTTAGAAAAAGCATGCAAATCTGGCGGTAGTGATCCCCCCTTCGGATAAAACAACCCAAGTAGCCGAGTACCACTCAAATAGCAAAAGATGTGCTTAACCGCCTGCCAATGCTAAACACCTGGGCAATGCATAAACTTTCTCATCTCTGAGACAGCAAACTGAATATCTGGTCGAGTAATGCATAAATAAATCAAGCATCCAACAGCCTGCTGATAGAGAACAGAATCAAATGCATCTCCGGCATCCTAAAGACTCAATCGTAAACTTGTCTCCATAGGAGTGGCAATAGACTTACATTCTTCAAGGCCAAAACACTGCAATAACGTGTCAATATATTTCATTTGACACAAAACCATTCCACCATCAACGTGCATAAAATGAATGCCCAAATAGTGATGCAAATGCCCCAAATCAAACATCTCAAATGAGGCATGTAAACCAGCCTTAAAATCAGCAATATGCCTCTCATGAGGACCAGTGAGCAGCATGTCATCAACATAAACCACAATGATCAGAAGGATATCATTAGCACTCTTAACATATAAGGTGCTTTCAGTTGGACTGTTCTCAAAACCATGTGCAATCATATAGGCATGTATCTTTTCATACCAAGCATGTAGTGCTTGATTTAAGCCATATAATGCCTTCTTTAACCTGCCCACCTAGGTCTCATGCCCTTTCTGCACAAAGCCACGAGGCTGAAAAACATACACTTCTTCATGCAAGTCGTCATTCAAAAATGTTGTTTTGATATCCAACTGATCTACATTCCAACCATGATGAGCTCCAAGTGCACATATGCTACGAACAGTAGTCATTCGACAAGTAGGTGCAAAGGTCTCATCAAAATCAATGCCTCTTCCCTTCGCATAACACTTTGCAACAAGCCTAGCCTTATACCTGACAATTGTACCATCAGGCTTACGCTTCATCTTGTATACCCACGTAGTCCCAATGGCCTTCTTGCAAAGAGGCAAGTCACATAAAGACCAAGTATCATTCTTCATTATAGCATCATATTCAGATTGTGTAGCAGCCATCCAATTTTCTGAATTTTGTGCTTCATCAAACGAAACAGGCTCATTCTCATCACAGAGACTAGATGAAGCCATAGCATAGCTATCTAATGCAAAAGAGGCACTATGAGAGCCTGAACGAGTACGATATGACAGAGGTGCATCTAATTTGCTATCATGCAAAGTTTGCACCAGCCATTTTCGCATAGTTTTTGCCTTCTCAATATCAACTCTCTCATCAACAAGTGCATCATGTAAATCTGCATCAGAAATGGAACGATCTTCATCGTCACATGAAACCTGCAAAGGCTGAGAAGTTTCCTCATTAGGACCAGAACTAAACTGTCCACTTGTAAAAAGAGGTAGCAAAGTATCATACATGTCTTTGGAGTTAACATATGTCTCCTTAGTACATGAAAGCAATGGCTGAATAGCATTTCCACAAAAACAACGTCACGGCTAACCAAAATGCGTTTAGTATGTGGATGATACAGACGATAGCCTTTACTTTCAGAACTGTACCCAACAAAAATACATTTTACCGCTTTATCATTCAATTTTCTGCGATGTTATTCAGGCACTAATGCATATGCAAAACAACCAAAAACACACAGATGAGCAACAGATGGCTTGCAATCATGCTAAGCCTCATATGGAGTGATAGACTGCAACGCTTTAGTGGGATACCTGTTAAGTACGTATGCTCCACACATGACAGCCTCAAGGCAGAAACTGTGGTAAAGCCTTACTCTTGACCATACACCTCGTCATCTCCATGAGTGACCTGTTCTTTCGTTCAACAACTCCATTCAGTTGAGGTGTATACGGCATTGTACACTAGTGTTTTATCCCACGTTCAGCCAAAAATGCATTAAAATCAGAAGACATATATTCCCCCCCTTGATCAGAACGGAGGGTGCCCATTTTACATGCTGACAGATTTTCAACCAAAACCAAAAACTGTTTGAAGCACATGAACACTTCGGACTTTGCTTTCAATGGATATACCCATGCATGCCTGGAAAAATCATCGATGAAAGTCACGAAGTAAAGAAAATTTCCAAAAGAAGGTGTCTGCAACTGAACCATCTTTTGGAAAGGAGGAACGCTGCATTTTGCCCAAAATACAGCCTTCACAAACGTGTTTTCCAGGTGCCTCAAGTTTGGGCAAAGAGGACACCATTTCAGATTTCTGTAGACGTAGCAAACTAGCAAAATTCAAATGACCAAAGCGTGCATGCCAAAGCTTTGCATATGACATAGCCTGAGAATCATGTACTGCCCATGCCGAATCATTTACAGATCTTTCATAGTCTATGAGCTTATACAGCCCACGACATAAAATGCCAGAAGCAATAATCACCTCACCATTTGACAGACCATGAACTATACATCTGTCATCAACAAATTTCACAACCAGGCCAATCTTGGCTAATGCAGAAACTGATAACAAATTTTTCTTGATCCCTGACAGAAACAAGGCGTCTGACAAAGTGAAAGAACTACCATAAGCATTAGTCAAAATGATCTTACCAACTCCCATAACAGGATAAGAGGAGTTGTTTGCGTATGTAACACTATTCCCTGTAGGGGCAGGCTCGAGTGAAGAGAAGAAACTGCGCTGCGAGGTAATATGTTTGGTCTCCCCACTGTCAAAGTACCAAACATCTGAGTCTACTAAAGACATGCACTTCTCATGAGAAGATGGGTCAAAACTGCAAACAGTAGTAAACGCCCATTCTTCTTCTGTTTTTGGTGTAGAGACCTCTGCAACAACCCTTCCAGTCTCTTTCTTCTTTGCCTCTTTAGAAGCCAGTTTTGGACAGTTCTTTATGATATGATTATTTCCTTTACAGTACTTGCAAAACAATTTCTTCTTTTCTGATTTCTTTTCATCTTTGTCTTCCCTCTTCGATTGTGAAGAATTAGCAAATTTCTTCTTACTAGTTGAAGAGTTCCATTTTCCTTTGCCCTTCTGACTAGCCAGGAAAGCTTGATCTGCAACACTTATAATGGGTCTATTCTACCTCGATTGATCCTCCTGTAACAGAACAGAGACTAACTCCTCAAATGACAAAGCATTTGGATTGCCTTTCATCATCAACCGAAGAGTAGAAGCAAAACTCTGATATGAATCACGAAGACCATTCAAAACGGTCTGCACAAGTGACCTATCGGGTATAACCTCATCAACAGAAATCAACTGTCCCTTCAAGCCTTTGATCTATGTTAGAAAATTGTCCATAGAATCACCTTCATTCATGTGCTAACTCTCGAACTGTTTTCGGAGGTAAGCAACATGAGCCTCATTCGTATCTTGGTACAATGTGGTAAGTGTATCCCAAGCATTCTTAGGTGTTCTGCAAGAGCGAATCTGAGGAATAATGGAACGTTTGATAGACAAAGCTATCAATGTATGTGCCTAGGAATCTCTGCCATCCAAACGAATTTGCTATGCAGTAGGTGCAGAAGAAACTGAAGCACGAAGAGGAATATGTAGAATATCATCGTCTTCGACACCTTCTGCATCAGCTTCAGTACCTACAGTTTGTAACATTTGCAGGTGTGATAGGACGTTTTTCAACACCCTACACAATGTTCCACAATCCTTTTGTAACCAATACATGTCGCATCATATAAGCCCATAACGGGTAGTTGGTACCATCCAACTTATCCTTAACAGCCAACATACGGAATATGTCACTGCTTCCAGCCATGGCCGATGACTAAAATACCTTGGTGCAGAAAATTGACTATATCTCAAAAAGTTGAACAGGACTCCCCATACGAATTCTGCTAGACCTGTAGCAGACTTCGAGACGCTTATAATGGCGAACCGAAACTAGTATATACCTTTGGCACAAAAAAGATGAAATAGCCTGCACAAGCGCTACGATAGTGCATTCTAAGGCCGAAACGAGCTCAGATCATGATTTCGGCAGCAGATAGCAAAGTTGTTTTTTATCTCTAAAACACCGTGAGTATACGTACCAAATTTCGTGCAATTCTGAGACTGTGACCGGAGGGGTGTCGACAACGCCCTAAATGAAGCGAGGACCTACTCTGATACCAATTGTTGGAGTTAGACGTCTACGGAAGCACGCGAACGGCACAAGGAAGAAGAAGAAGAAGCTTGGAGCTCAACACACAATATTGTATGTATTACTAGAGAATGTACAAAGATAAGTAGCCCATTAGGGCAATAGGCATATATACAAGCCGGGAAAAAAAACCTCCTAAAGAGGGAAAAAAGTGCCCCAGCAGTCCTAGTGTGTTCACACACATCACTACCTAAATATATCAACAAAAATTTGCTCAAATTCTCATATTTTGGCAGGCTATTCTTTCTCTATGCTGGAAGATGTGCGTAATTGCACTCGTTTTTTCCAATTTTTAGTAGGATTGCTGATTGAATGTCTATTGAGCCGGTCCGGAAGTGTTTAACTTGCCAACTCTTCCAGTTCTCCATAACTCGTTGACACTCACAATTTTTGCTAAGACTCTCTCTCGCTCTTCCTTAATAAGTTGTTTCGATTGCCAACTCCCACCCTTCCACAGCTCATGCAAGCCCACATACTCAAGCACACATCCTCTTTTTCTCACTATCCAACACTCTCTATGTCCTTGAGTCCCTCTCTCTCACACACACACAAATTCAGAATAGAAAACAGAAGGGAGTAGCATCGCTCTCTCTTTCATGTTTTCCTTTTCTCTCTCTATTTCCCTTTACATCCTCACTTCCTCTCAAAAAAACTACACTTATGAATTTATATTCCAAAATTCACAGTTTCATTTTTTATAATCCCAATACTGCTGTGCTTTTTTATTTCATTCCCTACAGATAAATGGATAACCCAAAAGGTAATTCTATTGTATGACAAAGCATAAGCCAAATAAGTGTTGTTGTGATGCATGACTCCAAGCTTATGGGCAGATAAAAAGTATTGGATCGCACTTTTTCATATAATATTCATTTACACATCAGCGCTGGAATGCAATCATATATATGTATTTATCCACATAGGGAAAGGGAACCAATTATGTATTGCTTATTTATGTCAGAGAACGAGTCCGATTACTGAGTATATGTGCTACACTATTTCACTGTGTTACACATGCACAAAAGTGCATCTTGAGGATGATGAGAGAAAGTAAATGCAAAATATTTGCATGCAAAAAAACATGTGGTCACACATACAAGTACACTTGTACACAATGCAAATACACAAATAACTTAAACTCAACCAACACATGCATACTTTTACACTTACGTTCACACACATGTCTATGCCGATGCATATACACAGATGCTTTGATGATATATAAATCTTCAAGCACACTCAAATAAGCAAACTCTTGTCTTAGCCTTATAGTATAGGAATAAAAAAACGATCATTTTGCAAGTCAGGAATAATTTGAAGAAGAAAAAAAAACATTGACTACTGAGAAGAAACACATAAAACTTCAGGGGATAGCAAGAAAAACGAATGTCAAAAGCACATGTGCTTCCTTCTCATTATCTGTAAAATTTTCTGAAAGCTTTCCCCAACGAATTCTAAAAAAACAATGCTCTCCATATGACTTGCCTCTAGATGATAGAAGATTATACCTCGCTTTTTCTTTCTTTTGAGAAACAAAGATAACCCATTCAAAACTTTCAAATACATATGTGGCTATTTAGACTTACATTTCCATTTTATCTCTGAATGAATTGCACAATAGGTATTGTATGTATGATGAATGAAACAGCCTCCTTTTTGCGTGTAATGTTGGATACTTTAAGAGACCTACATGCTTTTCCATACTAATGAACTACTTAAGATGAAACTTCCTACAGATAAGGATGAGGGCGCAACCTTCCATTCAAAATTAATGTCTCAGCAACATAACAAATTGGAACACATCGAGACATAAAGACAACACATGTCATGCCTCGTTTGATTTGAAATATTATGCAAACAATCCAAAGAAGAGTGGGACTCGTGTGAAGCAAGGTTTCAGCAGTCCATGAAAAGTTATAGCATGCAACTGTTCATCTAAAAAAACTTAAGATCATTTGTTACCTGCTCAGACAAAAAATAACTCTTTGACTTAATCAAATTTGCTCTCATCATCAAGGTTTCAAGTGTGCTCCGTTACTCAAGCCAAAATTTCTACTACATCTCATATTCACTGTTGTCTAACTTATACATCCAACCCCTCGATTTGATTTTTTTTTTTTTTTCCGCTTCGAGAATGTCTTCCATAATCTTCCCTCCTCCAATCTAGTAGCTTCCTAAACAAGCAACTTACTAGTAGATGAGCTCCATTTACCTTTGCCCTTCTGACTAGCTAAGAAAGCTTGATCTGTTACATGCAAAATGGACCTGTTCTTCCTGGACTAATCTTCTTGCAACAAAACAAATACTAACTCCTCAAGTGTTAAGGCATTTGGATTGCCTTTCATCATCAACTAAAGAGTAGAAGAAAAACTGTGATATGAATCTGAAAGATCATTCTGAACAGTCTCCATAAGTGAACTGTGAACTGTCTGGCAAGACTTCATCAATAGAAATCAGTTGCTCCTTCAAATCTTTGATCTTTGTCAAAAAACTCTCTATAGAATCTCCTTCAATCATATGCTCACTCTCCAACTCTTTTCAGAGGTAAGCAAAATGAACCTCATTTATTTCTTGGTATAAGGTTGTAAGTGTCCTCCTTTGTTGTTTTGCAAGAGCGAATATGAGGGATAATGGCATGTTTACAGTTTGACACACAAAGCTATCAATGCATGTACCTGAGAATCTTTGTCATCCCATCAAAATTTCTCTCTAGTAGGTGCAACAGGAACCGAAGCAGAAATAGGAATTTGAAGATCATGATCTTCAATGCAATCTGCATCACCTTCAATAACTCTATTTGGAGGTGTAGTAGGTCGTTTTTCAGCACCCTACACAATATTCCACAATCCTTTTGCGACCAATACATGATGCATCGTATGTGCCCATAATGGGTAATTGGTACCATCAAACTTATCCTCAATAGCCAACATACAAAATACATCATTGCTTTTAGCCATGGCCGGTGACTAAAATACCCTGATGCGGAAAAATGACTTCACCTCAAAAAGTTGAAGAGAACTTCCCTGTTGAGCTTCACTAATTCTGTAGCAAACTTTGAGGCACTTATATTGGAAAACCGAAACCTGTATATATGTTTGGCACAAAAGGATGGAATTGCCTACACAGGCTCTACGATAGTGCGTTCGGAGGCTGAAACGAGCTCAAATCCAAATCTTGACACCACACAAAGAAGCTGTTTTGAACTCCTAATCGCCCTTAGTATGATCATCAATTTTTGTGCGATTTTGAGAATGTGACCGGAGGGGTGTCGATGACGCCCTAAATCAAGAGGCAACCTGCTCTGATACCAACTATTGGAGTCTGAGGTATGTGGAAGCACGTGAAAAGCAAAAGGAAGAAAAAAAAGCTTTGAAAAAAACACACAATACTGAATGTATTACCAATTGAATGTACAAAGATAAGTAACCCGTTAGGGTTATAGGCGTATATACAGGTCTAGAAAAAGAAACCTCCTACAGATGGAAAAAAGTGCCCTGAAAGTCCTAAGTGTGTTCACACATATCACTACAGAAATATATCAACAAGTAACATATCATTGCTTTCAGCCATGGCCAGTGACTAAATACCGCAATGCAAAAAATTGACTAGATCTCAAAACATTGAATAGAAACACCTAACCAAGCTCTATTGAACCTGTAAAAGATTTTGAGGCGCTTGTACCGATAAACAAAACTTGTATATATGTTTTGCACAAAAGGATGAAATTGCCCACACATTTGCTATGATAGTGTCCGGAAGCGAGAATGAGCTCAAATCAAAATTTTGACGAGTATGCTCACCAATTTTTGTTCGATTCTAATACTTTGACTAGAGGGGTGTGAACAATGCCTTAAATGAAGAAGCAACCTGCTTTGATATTAATTGTTGGAGATCAAGGTATGTGGAAGCATATGAACAGCACAAGGAAGAAGAAGAAGCTTGGAGAACTACCAATTGAATGGACAAAGATAATTGACTCATTGGGGTTATAGGCGTATACCATGACTGACCAAATATCAAAATTTAAGAAGAAAAAACATTTCCTATATGAATTTATGAACAATTCAATGTGCAGCAACACCTACTTGAAGATGTGGAAACAAAGTGAATGTGTTCTAATCATTCTTTTAAAGCATTTAAGGTGATTTTTAACCTTAAATCATGATACTTCTATTAAAATATGTGTATGTTTTAAATGTTCATTCATGCATCTCTCTAAAGTCTTTTGTTGAACCCAAGTAAGCTTATTTGAATCTTTTACTACCTCAGCATTTTGTAAATCCAATGAATGCCTTCCTTTCTAATCATAGCTATTCCATTTTGTTTCAAAGGGTCTATGCACTCATTTATACATCCTATAATCAAGAATTGAGAAATGACATCAATCTCTTCCTTTCTTTATGATTGTACTTCAATGAATAAGGAAAAGAAAAATCAAACTATTAAATGGAAAACATAAATATAAATTTCTCTTTCGACTATTGTGTCCCAAGAATTAGAACCAAAATATAAAACCTTCAAACTTCTCATGGAACTACACTTAAGTCTTCTCTCTTTCATGGTTTTTCATTAGCTATGATCTACAATTTGCTTATAGAAAAAGATCCCCTCTCATGCACCTCAAGCTTAAATTACAAGAATGCATAAATAGGCCTTCTTCTCTTTTCTTTTCAAGAAAGAGAACATATGGTAAAAACATTCTCTGATTCCCCCTCTCTAAGATAGGTGGTCAATCATCACCGATGATGGGTTCCAACAATTCATTGGAGGAAGCGACGCTCTTTTGAATTTTTGAATTTGGATTCTCCTAACTCAAGGTATGGCTAGAAGAGTGACCATATGTAGTCAAAACTTCTATATGAACAGAGGGCATGAAGAAAAAAGAAAAAGCAATTTCTCCTTCTTAGGGTTGTTCCTCCCTTTTCTTTTTGCATGGGTAGAGACGTGCATTCCTGCAGCAACGATTTATCCCTTATTCGATGGCAATTGGCGCTCTATCGGCTTCATATAGAAGGCAAGGAGATCATTTCTAACATCTCTTAGAAGAGAGTGACGAAGGAAGAGCTGCTTCTCTCATCTCTTGTGTGCCTCAACGACGGCAGCTTGATGGGTGCTACTGCCCGTGGTCTTCTCTGAGTGTGCGAACAACCATAAACAAGTCTTACCTCTGAATGTGTGCGGCTTTGTTGCTGGACAACAAAACACCTTTTTTCTTTGTTGTTCCTTATTCCTGCACACTGCCCAAGAAGGAGAAAAATGTTCTTCGAAAATTGCCACCCCCTACAACTCGAAGTTCCTCCAAATGCTCAAGACGAAGATGACTTGGCTCTTTCCAAGCTTACTTTCCCTCTCTCTCACACAAGCTCTAATACCAAATTTGAGGTCCCAATTAGCTACCTGCAACTCGCCTCCCAACCTTAAGTAACCTTTACCCTTATGCGCATTGAGAGTCCTCAATAAGGTCCAAAACTCCTCATATGGCAAGTAACCTCACTCGCATACACGGACTCGTGCTAGACCCTTGACTTTCTCGAGCTTTGGCCCTTGAACCGTCTAGGTTCCTCGATCAATGAAGGTAGACCATGGAGGTCTAAAAAAATCTAATGAAATGGCCCATTCTTAAGCAAGTAAGTGGAAAGTTAAATCCCCACCTTCTTGAGCATATATCCCTTGTCTCTAGGCACTTAACCGGTCCTTCTTTCTTGGTGTCCTTTTGTGGTCTTCTCATTTTTCCTTTCTTTTGTTCAGATGTTAATGTCTTTGTCTCCCTCTTACTCATTCTTTAGTATCGATCCATGGATTTGCTCGTTTGCAATTTGAACCTTTCTCTGAATTTGCCCAATCGTTCCACAATTTTATTCGGATGTAAGTGTTTTGATCTTAACTTCCCATCTGTTTGGAAAATGACCTACTCCCTGTCTCTTGCATTCATTCACCTCAACAAAACACACATAAATCCTTGCAACTCATCACCATCACGAAACATTTGTATCAATGTATAAATGCACCAGAAAAGTCCATCAACCAACATTACACAATGACATAGTTAGCACACACCACGCCAACAAGCTAACTTAGAAT